>OZ024741.1:277396207-277448707 GCA_964016885.1 Eledone cirrhosa | reverse complement strand
CCACCTTTATAACTGTACAACACCTGTAAAGACTCAGAGAGAATGTTTCACCATAAACAGTATATATATATATATATATATATATATATTGTTATACTTTGGGAGGGTCTTGTTGCCAATAAAAACACACGCACCTGTTGGTTTATATATATATAAACAACAGGTTGATTTAAGATGTATTGAGAAAATTTGAAAATCTATCTGCAGTCGTCCCAACGTAAATGACTACGGAAAAAGGGGACAGGGGCGCCTGCGAGGAATCACTCCTCTCCACACGCACACATATACTCTTGCGTGTATGTCTTTATGTGCGTTTAAATTTGGCTTATGTCCAGTAAGCTAGCTGTTCGACAAATATCGATCGTTAAAATAAGTACCAGAATTGAAAAAAAAACCTACTGCACCGTGAGTTCAAATTTCGTCCTTTGTGGGTTAATAAGTAAATTATTAATCCAAGGGGGGGGGGGTCTGTGGACAGAATGCTTCGCGATATTTGATCAGGTTCTATGTGTTCCGAGTTCAAATCTCACTTCATTATGTCAGAAATTATGACCAGCAGATAATATCAGCATTGGAAAGACCAATGGAAACATTGTTTCCTCGGTCCAATCTGACAATTAGTTCCTTTCGTCTACCTGGTGTGAGCAATAGAAAGACCAATGGAAACATAATTTTCTTGATCTGATCTGGCGGTCGGCTCCTTAATTCTACCAGGAGTTGTGAGCAACAGATAGTAACGTAATCGAAAAACCAACAGAAACATAGTTTTCTTGGTCCGATCTGACGATCGGCTCCTTTCCATTTTGGGAAGGTGGGGTGGGTGACAGATGCTATTATTTCTATAATATTGAGCCGTCAAAAATCTTCTTCACCATCATCCATCATTTACAACACGCGATGAATACTAAGTCTTGGGTGTTTTGGTGTTAGAAGTGAAGTTAGAAGCTAGAATGATGTTATTAAGCACTGGTGTTAACAAAAAACAAAACAAAAAAAAACAAAAAAAAACAAAAAAACAAAAACAACAACAACACAACACAAAAAAAAAACAACCAGCTTGTCTGCCCTTTGTTTTTTTCATATTCCCGATCTTTTGCATTCAGTTAACAACAAAAAAAAAGAAACGAAAAACAAAAAAACACGCATACATACATACAAACTCACACCAAAAACAAAACAAAAAAAACAAAAACCAAAAAAAAAACTACAAGCACAACAACAAAAAAACCCAAACAACCACAATAGCAATAATAAAATCAACCACAAAAACTACAAACAAACAAAAAATGACAACAATACCACCACCAACACCACCAACAACAACTAGAGCAACAAGAAGCAAAAGCGTTTATAGACTCTTTGCACATTAGTGAGGAGACGCCAGTCGTTTACTCGCAGACTTAACACCGTAGTCTCCAATTACGGAACAATCTGTACCGAATTTGCTGACGTCACTAAGAAACGAATGTATTTATATCTTACATCTCATAGAAATCAATCAATTAAACACTTCGTTAATTGCTTATTGATTCTGGCAGAACTGACTGATCAAAGAAATGCTCTTTTATTTTTTTATATGAATGTATGTGTTATGTATATATATATATGTCTATATATATACATGTATGTACACACACATACATATGTATATACATGTATGTATATATATATGTACTTACATCTACGTACATATTATGTATATATATATGTGTTTGTGTATACATACCTGTATATACATCTCTAGGCCTCTGTCTGTTTACCTATCTGTCTCTAACTCTGTATTAAAACACACACACACGTACACACACACACACACACACACACACACACACACACACACACACACACACACACATATATATATATATTAATAAAAATATTATGCTCCGCCTTTTTACTTTGTTCAAAGAAACTTTATCAGATAAATTTTTTATGAAGATAAATTCTTTTTAATTATTGAAAAACTGTATACATAGAAATACTGTAGGCATACACTGCCTTTACATATATGGAAAGGCATACACTGCCTTTACATATATGGAAAGGCATACACTGCCTTTACATATATGGAAAGGCATACACTGCCTTTACATATATGGAAAGGCATACACTGCCTTTACATATATGGAAAGCATTCTTTAAATTATATTATATGTAAACTCAATAAAAAAATATATGATATAGTATGGTCCCGTAACTCCTGCCAAAGGGTTAAACGTTTCTTGGGCATTTTAAACATAGTGGAGCCCATCCCTCTCAATGTCTGGACATAGCCCATTTCTTCCAGAGAAGGATAGAAAATGAAAGAGAGGAAGGGAGTGAGAAAGAAATGTAGAGGAAGAATCAATCCCAGTACTAGACTGGTACTTTTTTATCGACCTCGAAAGGCAAAGTTGACCTCAGCGGGATTTGAACTCAGAGAGTAGAGAACTGGAACAAATACCACAAGGCATTCTATGCGACGTTCTAACGACTCTGCCAATTCGCTGCGTGACAAAAAATATATATACTTAGTTTAAGCAACAAGTAAAGCGGCATATTAGTTAAATTAACTTGTGAGTGGCTAAAAATTGCACAGACACGAGTATCATTAACACAGCGATTCCTCTCATAGATCCACTACGGGAGATCTAATTCCAAAATTTCAAATACTTTGTTAAAAACGTAATATCAATTCTACTCCAAGTATAAATATACCTCCCTTTCAATTTTCGATGACCTCGGTAGTGAAAAGGTTTGGACACACTGCCTTAACATAATTCCCGGAGGAAGATTCAGCATGACAAAGTGTGTATTAAGACTGGACTTGTGAATTACTGCTTCAGTTAATCCGACGGACTTCCATACAGTTTCCGTCGACCCAACTCACTCGCAAACTCCGGGCCGACCCGAGGTTATGGTTAAAAAAAAAGCATAACATTTGTCCAAGATGTCACGCAGTGGGATCGAGTCCAGAACCTAAAGATTGCGAAGCGAATCTCTTATCCATTTAGCCATGCTACGTCCTGGTGTTTGACCAACTGACCTCATTAATGTTGCATATAAGTAGCAGAACATTCCTCAGGCACTTGTACACTTAATATAATTTCCAGCGAGATTCAGCTTGACATAGCGTGTGATCAGGCAGACCCTAATGAATTACAGGTACAGTCCATTCAACGGGCTTCGAAACAATTTCTGTCACCCGATTCCACTCTCCTGATTGACTCAAGATTATAATAAAACAAACAAACAAAATCAATATAAAACAAAAAAAGCACAACATTCCGTCCTTCTCTCGTACATTTTATATCGAGGAATACATTATCCAAAAGGTTAGACTGTAAATTCAGTGCTATTTAGGTGCTATTTCTAGCAGGTCGAATACCACGTGGGTTATTCTTTAGGATGGGCCCATTTTGGGTGACATCCTTTATTTTTTTTTACGTCAAAATTTTTATCACACGCAAAAACATTAAAATTTCATCACAAAAGATAAAATACAATAAAATAAAATAAAATTTTCATCACACCCCAAAACAAAAATTCAAAATTTTTATCACAAAAAAAGTCAAAATTTTTATTACAGACAAAATTAAAAACAAATCAGAACAAAACAAAAACAAAACACTTGCCCAAGATGCCACGCATTGGAAACAAACGCGGAGCCTCGTGATTGGCAGCCGAACGTCTTAACCATTCAGCGATGTTCTATCAGAAACAAAAGTGTGAAATTATCTCTGAACTTGCAATATTGATGACGTTCCCCAGATTGTTTTCAACTCAGTCACGCTACACCATTCCCACCCCACCCTCATAAAAAAAATGAATTGGTCCTTGTGACGTCGACATTGAGAGAAAGTCAAATAACACAAATCTTTTGAAGAACATGCTGCTGAGAAAAGTATATGTCGACATTTTTATTATCGATACATTTATGGCAACACTGCTTTCTTTTTCTGTATGTTTAACGGAATGGCTCTTCCAGCGCATCTCCCTCGCCATCCTCCAGGGAAACGCCTTCTCCATTCTGTCCGCCAGGGCTGTGGAGAGGTCAGCACGTGGGACCCCATTTGCTCACCATACAGAGAGATGGAGGCGATGACAGTGGGAGTTTGGCTCTTCCACGTTCGGACCATATTCTTGTGGTTGTGTTTATCATCTATATAGAAAATTATTTATTTCCCAAGATTTACCTAAAAATAACTATTATACACCATGTTTTCATTTTCGTAATTCACGTCAACATATAAACAGAAATTCAAGTATTTCTTTACACTCTCTAAAAATGCCAAATAGAATATGGGATGAGTTTGATATATATTTCTGGTAATAATTGTTTTTGGCACAAGGCCAGCAATTATCCCAGTGTATTACTAGTACTTTATTTTGTACACTATTGTAGGCATATGATTAATATACACTAGATTCGAGACATGATGCTGTTTATCACACGAATGAATCGTATCGTTAAATTCAATTCTTCCATCCACACCCAGGACATATGTTATTACAAAACATTAGGTCACTCTTTAAGTTGATAACAACTATGTTATTTAATCTTCTAGGATCGACAAAATGGAAACCAGTGAAATACTTATGAAGTCCATTATACATTGGAAAACAACTTACGCGGTTTCAAGTAGTCCGGTTTTAAATATACGCGGTCGAATATATATATATATATATATATTTACTTTGTCCTTAACTCTGTAGCGGAGATTCATTCGGTCTCCTAGTTAGAATTTTAGTCTGCGACTTCTGCTATACCATTTACGTGGTTTTGTCTTTGCGTGCTATTGTTCGCTACGCTCCACATATGACGTATTATCTTCGTTTTTTCGTTCATTGCCAGAGAACGTCTCTATGTACCACCTAAGAGAACATTAGTCTACGACCTCTTTTATACCATAAACGTGGTTCTGTCTTTGCGCGTAATTGTTTTTCACCGCTCCTATTAATGACGTATTATATTCGTTTTTTCCCGTTCTTTGCCAGCGAACGTTTCCACGAACCAAAGTATCGTCTTCCTGTCTTCCTCCGGTTGCAACGTTTTTTGAAATATCCAGTTCTGCGTTTACAGATTGACTTTGTTAGTTTCAGAAGATCCCGTTAAGGGTGAAAGCAGCGATTCTTTGCTTAAACTTTAATCTCTTATTTTAATATATATATATATATATATATATATATATATATATATATATATATATATATATAATATAGGTAACACACAAACGTCTTCATTTAAACTAAATGTTACAGTCCATTTCGCATAGTCTTAGCCTTCTTAAAACAAATTGTTTTCTACATTATACACAATACACAATACGTTAGAGCAAACTACAACATTCTATTAAAAAAAAGTTAAAACTTGTAAAAACCTTAACACAATTGTAGTAAGACGCCTCACGCTCCTTGATAGAACAACGCCGGTTAGGAACGCCAGAAAGAAAAGACAGACAGCCACTGAAAAGCCGACTGATCACACGCAAGAAACCAGCCTCTGTACAACACCATTGTTTGTGCTACATCAAAAAATAAACGTATATTTCATCTCTAATTTCTGCTGTTGAAATAATTATTATGTCACTCGTATCTCGATAACATCTATAACTAATACTGTTAAAGTGGTGACCGACGTAAGAATTTAATGCAGCCCTTCTTTTAAATTCAGCTGAACTTATATTGCCACATTGCCGGCCTTTTTTTCGCAACTTGCGAAAATAAAAAATATTCCTTTTAAAATTATTGAAAAATTAGTAGTATTTCAAAAACTTTTTGCTACACTCGACAACAACAACGACGGCAGCAGCAGCGACAACATTGTTTAACCACTGACCAAAACAGGGAATGGTGAGTGGCAGCTTCATGGCCTTACCGACGCAAACCACCACACATCGGAAATATCAAAACGATTCATTCGTGTCGATAATTTAGAGCAACTTTTTTTTTTATTCACTTGAATATTCCATTTCCGTTGCCAACTTTTTCGCAACTTACAAAAGAAAAAAGAAAAAAGTGTATTTGTCCAAGGTGGCGTTGCGTTCCTTCCCAGTTTTGTAACGGACACATTTTTTGAATTGCGTGTGTGTTCCATGACTGATCAAGAGAGAAGAGACTAAACTTTTTTTTGTGAACATAACTGCCCCGCATGAGGATATACATGCCTTACCTTTTTCTAAGGGATTTTTAGCCACTGGCTACCTTTGTTGATATCCAACGCGGATATATTTAAAAAAAAACAAACATTTTTTTTCCTCCTCTTTTTTACCTTATTTGATTTGGCTGGTTCGTTGAAGCAACGCGAGGGGACAGACGTTGAAGGAAAATTTTTTTTTAAAAGATATATATCTGTATTTTTCATATTTCCTTATGTTTTGAATGTCTGTTTCTTTTTGCCCTTTAACTTTTTCTCAATATTGGCTGTTCTCTTTTCACTATACAAGGGTACATTAATTGCTGTTTAGATATATATGTATATATTTTTTTATAAAAGTTAACATGAATGTGCCACATTTGCCCGCCTTTACTGGAAAACCTAAGATGTGGTTTGCCCAGTTACAGGCGTATTTTACGGTCTGTAAGACCGAATCTGACCAACGCCTCGCTGTACTGATTAGCGGCCTTCCCCCTAATCTAGCAGATTCGGTCCAAGACCTAATTACAGACCCCCCCCTCTGACTTGACGTATGAGTTTTTGAAGGGCGAGATTTTGAGGAGGAATTGTAAGTCGGTAGAGAGTCGTTTTCGGTCATTGATCGAGGACGAACGATTAGGTGACAGGACCCCTACCGCTTTTCTCCGGCATTTGCGGGATTTGAGCGATTCCCAAGATCAGGATAGCCCTTTCCTGAAGCAATTGTTCTTCTCTCGCCTACCTCAAGAGGTACAGGCGATCCTAGCCCATATGCTAGAGGTGAATACCCTGGATCACATTGCTGTCTCTGCTGACAAAATTGTAGAGGTGACGAAGAGAGACACTTCGAAGCCAAAGTACGTTCTCTTCCCCAATCACGCTCATCAGCGTCTGATGGCAATTTAATCACCACAATGGAAGCCATGACTCGTCAAATGGCGGAGTTGTGCAAGGAATTCAGGTCCTTTGGACGGCAGAGGAGCCGCTCACGACGTTATTCAACTTCTCGCCACCGTAGCCCTTCCAACACACCAGGAACACCATATTGTTATTACCATGAAAGATATGGTAAAAAAGCCGCCCGTTGTAGGCCTCCTTGTGCTTACGAGGGAAAAGACGACTAGAGTCACTAACGGCGGATAGTGCGCTCTGCGAAACAACATCTAACCGCCACTTTTTCATTGAGGACCTGCTGTCAGGTAGAGCTTTTCTGGTTGACACAGGTGCAGCTTGTTCCGTATGGCCTGTGTGTTGTATGAAGGAGACTCCCCCTGAGACGCCTATTGAGTTGCAGGCAGTAAATTGTTCGCCGATTCGAACTTTCGGACAAATCTCGTTACCTTTGCAGTTTCGTAATCTGCGGCGCGAGTTTAAATGGATATTTACTGTCGCTGCCTTGCCGTATCTGATTCTAGGCGCGGATTTTCTCCACCATTTTTCATTGACGGTGGACCTTCGTCGTAAACGCCTAATCGATGGCATCACTGGATTAACTGTTGTTGGCAAGGCAGCAGGAGTTCCAACGGTTAGCCCGACATTTTTTCTTGCTAACACCGGTGATCCTTTCCATGCGTTGTTGAACTCGTTCCCGCAACTGACTCGGGGAAATTTTCGATTTGATGAACCAACTCATACCACGGAGCATTTCATATCTACAACTGGTGCTCCCGTTTTCTCTCGTCCTCGTCGCTTGCCTCCGGACAAACTCAAAGCAGCACGATCAGAGTTTGATCATATGCTGCAAATGGGGATTATTCGTCCGTCCACGAGCCCGTGGGCGTCCCCATTACACATGATACCGAAAGCGAATGGCGATTGGAGACCTACTGGAGATTATCGACGCCTGAATTCGATAACGGTACCGGACCGTTATCCTATCCCTCATCTGCAAGACTTTGCGTCTTCGTTGCAGGGATGCAAGATATTCTCCAAGCTGGATTTAATTCGTGCGTACCATCAAATTCCTGTCCATAAAAATGACATTCCAAAAACGGCTATAGTTACGCCATTTGGGTCTTTCGAGTTTTTGACTATGCCGTTCGGATTAAGGAATGCCGCTAGTACTTTTCAGCGGTTTATGGATGAGGTTACTCGCGGCCTCGATTTCGTCTATACCTATATTGACGATCTGCTCATTGCTAGTTCTTCTCCAGAGCAGCATACGCACCATTTGAATTTTCTTTTCCGCCGATTGAAGGCGTATAACGTGCAGCTTAATGCACCCAAATGTGTTTTTGGCGCTGAGTCACTGACTTTCTTGGGTCACGTCATCGATGCTGACGGTATTCGACCCCGGCCTGAGCGAGTTAAGGTCATAGAGGATTTGCCTCCACCGATCTCACTACGTCAGTTACGCCAGCTCTTAGGTCTGGTTAACTTTTATAGGCGTTTCGTGCCAAATTGTGCAAAATTGCTTTTCTCCCTGACAGAAATTTTGAAAAATTGTCGGAGGAAGAACAAAGATATTTCTTTGACAGACACTCAACTTGCTGATTTTCAGCACGCCAAAACTGTTTTGGCTAATGCTTCGTTACTGACTCACCCGGTACCCGGTGCAAAGCTAACGCTTTGTGTTGATGCATCGGATATCGTTGTGGGCGCAGTACTACAGCAAAACATCAATGGTCACCAGCAACCGCTGGAGTTTTTTTTCCAAAAAGCTAAATCCTGCTGAGACGCGCTACAGCACCTTTGGAAGAGAGCTTTTAGCCATCTATTTGGCCGTGAAACATTTTTCACATGTGCTAGAGGGCAGACAATTTACTATCCTCACTGACCATAAACCATTGACTTTTGCTTTGAGAGCGAAGGCTGATAAATACTCGCCCAGAGAGACGAGACACCTTGATTTCATCTCGCAATATACGAGTGATATCCAGCACATTCCGGGTTCACTAAATACAGCGGCCGATGCTTTGTCCCGCTTACCCGTGACAGCGATCTCGTCATCCTCTGACATAGATCTGACTCGTTTGGCTGCGGATCAGCCTCCCCTTGAGTCATTGGATGTCACATCGCCCGAGTTTGCGAATTGCAAGATGAAATACTTGCCTCTGTCGACTGCAGTTGGCCAAATTCTCTGCGATGTCTGTTTGGACGTGCCTAGGCCCTTCGTTCCAGAGAATCATCGTCGGACCGTGTTTCTGGGATTACATTGTATCTCGCATCCAGGATCTTCTGCCACAGCAAAGCTCATATCAGCTAGATTTTTCTGGCCAAATATGAGGCGTGAAATTGCTGCTTGGTGCCGTTCCTGCGTCGCTTGCCAGAGATCAAAGGTCCATCGACACGTCAAGGCTCCCCTGGGTACCTTTGCTAACCCAGATGCGCGTTTTTCACATATTCATATTGACATAGTGGGACCTTGGCCTGTCAGCGATGGTTTTTCTTATCTACTTACCGTCATTGACCGTTTTTCGAGATGGCCTGAGGCCATCCCCTTGAAAAACATCACCGCGGAGACAACAGCACGTGCTCTTGTGTCTGGATGGATCTCTCGTTATGGAGTTCCATCCACAATAACTACCGACCGTGGACGACAGTTCGAGTCGAGCCTTTTCCTCGAGCTGTCAAAATTAATTGGTGCTAAACGCATTAGAACTACGGCATACCATCCCGCTTCGAATGGTATGGTGGAGCGTTTTCACCGCCAACTGAAGGCCTCTTTAATGGCCTCAATGGACTCGGCGCATTGGAGCGAGTACCTCCCTATTGTGCTACTAGGGATTCGGTCAACGGTGAAGGTCGACTTTGGATTTTCACCGGCCGAAGTACTGTACGGTGCCCCTCTGACGTTGCCCGGGCAAATGCTTGCCCCTATCGATCTTGATGCCCAAGATCACGCTTCCTACGTGTCCCGTTTGCGCTCCTATTTCCAGGATTTGCCGCCAATGGACACTAGGAAACAAACTGTCAAGACTGCTGTCCCGAGGGATATTGCCTCGTGGACGCATGTCTTTGTAAGGAATGATACGGTGAAGCCCCCGCTCACAGCCTTACACTGGACCTTACCGTGTCTTAGCGCGCTCGGCTAAGCATTTCACGTTAGATATTAAGGAGTCCAGGGAGACAGTTACATTAGACAGGCTTAAGTAGGCGCACCTTGACACGGACGCTGTGGTTCCTGATCCACGAACCCCTTCGTATTTGCCTGTTGAGCGAACGATTGTTCCTGAACCACCATCATCGCCTGTCCCTACACCACCACCATCGCCACGTTACAAGACCATGACCCGTTCAGGTCGTAGGGTCCACTGGCCCCAAAAATTTTGCAGCACCGTCTATATTTAGACTATGTTAGCTGCACCTTTTTTTTGCCTCTGTGTTTCTGCTTTTTCTTTGCCTTGTTTTTTTTATGCATGCATGTCGTTTTTTTTTTAACATTTTTCAAATCCTTATTCTGGATTCAATTTTTGCTAGAGCGGATAGCTCCCCCTTGTTGCATTGTTCGCCATCTTACTCCACATGTGAGTAATGACATCGATTTTCGATAATTTGAAAATCTGGCTCGAGGTACTATAGTAAGACGCCTCACGCTCCTTGATAGAACAACGCCGGTTAGGAACGCCAGAAAGAAAAGACAGACAGCCACTGAAAAGCCGACTGATCACACGCAAGAAACCAGCCTCTGTACAACACCATTGTTTGTGCTACATCAAAAAATAAACGTATAATTCATCTCTAATTTCTGCTGTTGAAATAATTATTATGTCACTCGTATCTCGATAACCTCTATAACTAATACTGTTAAACAATCTTCCACGCGAAACCGTATCATCCAATGCAGCGTTTTTCTAATTTCTTTCTTTAACTGTAACCCACATCAAAAGCTGCATTTTATATTGTGGCCCATTTTTGTAGATTTCTTTTCTTAATGTTGCGACTCCTTTTATATATTTTGCGACCTAATAATGGATTGGGACTCGCAGTTTGAAACCCCTGATTTAATGTGAATCTTACGTAATATCTCTTCCTAACAGTGACGTACAGCGGCACAATTTTGAACCCAAAACGACATTTAGTATTAACTGCCTAATAATTGTTTCTACTTTTGGCACAAGGCCAGCAATTACCCCAGTGCATTACTGGTACTTTATTTTATCGAGCCCTTAAGGATGAAAGGCAAAGTTAACCTCGGCGGGATTTGAACTCAGACTGTAAAGGGACGTAACTATGCTGGAAAGCATGGCGTCCGACCCGCTACCGATACTGCCAATGATTTCTGATGTAGACACAATGCCAACAATTTTGGGGAGAAGGAGAAAGTCGATAAATTCAACCGCAGTGCATTACTGGTACTTTATTCTATGGCGTCCATCAGGATGAAAGGCAAATCTAACCTCGCCGGGATTTGAGCTTAGAACGGATAGGCTGTGACTCTATGTCGCAAGGCATGTCGTCTGACGCTCTACCGATTCTGCCAATCCACCGCTCTTAACTTTCTCATAATGGTTTCTGATTTCGGCCCAAGTCCAATGCTTTTTGGAGAGAAGGGAAAGTCGATTAAATCAACCTCAGAGCGTTACTGGTACCGTATTTTATTGACCGCGTAAGGATGAAAGGCAAAGCTATCCTCGATGAGTATTTAAAGTCAGAACGCAAAGGGCCGTAACTATGTACCACAAAGCATGTTGCCGACGCTCTACCGACACTGCCAAATAACAACAGCAGCAACGATGGAGTCTATACCAAGTTGTTCGATATGCTAGAGAAAGTAGCGAAATCATCCTCAAAACACGATCCTTTTGTCTTAGAAAGAGAAACAAAGACACGTTAGATGATATAGTTCATTTGACGGAATGTTGTAGGACTGTGATCATTGGTCGACTGAATCCGGGTTGGAATAAGACTAAATGACAACAACAATAACAACGAAGGAGTCTATAGGAGGTCGTCGTTTGGTGTGCTAGAAATAAGAGTCAAATCTTCCTCAAATCACAATCTAGAAATCTAGATGGAATGACGCCGTCTTTTGATCATTGGTCTACTGGATCCGGGTTGAAATGAGATTAAATAACAACAACAATAACAACAACATCATCAGTAACAACAACAACAGCAACAAGCGGTGTATGTAAGCGAATGCCAGGTTAATATATATAACTACGGAAGAATAGAATGACAAAAAAACCCAACAACAACAACAACAACAACAAAGAAACAAAGAAAGAAACAGCAGTAAGTCAAATGTGTTGCAATTGGATATAGATGTGAAATGATCGTTTTTTTTTCCAGGATGACATTCGATCACCATACATAAGCACAAGGTCTCAGATTGATAGTTGTATAAAGATGAGGTAGTAGGGGAGTGGGGTGGGGTGATGGTGGTATTGAGGGTAGCTGGGAGGTGTTTGGGGATCGACAAATGAGATCGACATGTGACCTATATGATTTTAAACAAAATTATTAGTGACGTCAACTGCAGATCAATATCAGGATTGCCAGATCGGGCTACAAGTAACGGATTACGCTATTTCTTTTTATTCAGGGAGTGCACGATACATTAAGAAAAAAATAAAAATTTGGGTTACTTTTTTAAAAAATCCGGGTTACGCTCCGCTATTTTATTTGATCAATCCATAAAATTTAGAGAGAAACCAAATCAAATTTACTTGTTAAATTCTGTCTCAATCTAATCTAATCTAATCTGGCCGAGTTTACATTCGCAAGTAAGAAGAACCAGGGCCGCCCCAAGGAGCATTGGATTTGGTGTACTTCATATTTGTTTCGGTTACTGAATACAATCAGGGGTCGATGCTTCTCCTGAAGGTCAATAGTTCTCTTGTAACTCGAGCGGGAGCGCTTTTCCATTGTCAATTTGCATTGATCATCTGCAAAGCCGCATTGTTTCTAGAACCCCTACACCAGTCTTTCGATGCGTGCAGCTGGAACTACTGCCTCCGATTGATTTGACAGGACTTTTTTTCTGTCTCAAGCCTAGAGATATTTATCCCAGTTTCTTTGGCATTAAGTGACTGAGAATACAAGACTTTTCCCCGGACAGAACACAGGTTAACTCCCAGTTAATACTCGTACTCGTATCAGCTGAGTTTACAACAGTAACGTGAAATGAAGTGTTTTGCTCCAGAACACAACGCGGTACCCTGTTCAGGAATAGAACCCATTACATTAAGATCATAAGCCTAACACCCAAGCCCCTAGGCTATGCGCCTACTTACCACATTCTGAAATACATATATATATTTTAGAAGAATTTACTAACGATTTTATTTGTTACATATTTGTTACATATAAGTTACATTTTTGGTCAAACTGTAAAATTTAGAGAGGACCTAAATAAAATATGCTTTGAAATATTCTTAAATATTTATCTTTTAGGAGAACTTAATGACTTGAGGCGGCGTATTGATAGAGTCACTAGAACGTTGGATAGAGGGCGTTGCGGTATTCGTTTTGGCTCTCTACTCTCTGAGTTCAAATCCTGCCGAGGTCAACTTTACCTTTCATCCATTCGAGGTCAATAAGAAAGTATCAATCAAGTAACTGGGGTCGATTCTTCCTCTATATCTCTTTCTCTATCCCCTCTCTATCTGTTGAAGATTGGGTTCCACCAGATTTTAAAATGCTCTAGAAACGGTGCCCCTACAACTTCCTCAGAAGTTACTGGACCAAGCATGCAGGAATTAATGATTTCTAATTTAGTCACAAGGCCAGCAATTTTGGGGGTAGAGGAAAGCCGATTAAATCGACCCCAGTACTTAAATAATTCTTTAGTTTATCAACCCAGGAATGATGAATGTCAAAGTTGACCTGTGCGACACTTGAACTCTCAACGTAAAGAACTGGAAAAATGTTGCTACTCATTTGTCCGACGTGAATCTAACCATTCCAACGCCCTTCGATCTCATTAATAAAGGAATTCCTTCATCATCAATTGTAGCTGATTTGAGACCGCATAGAACAAAATTCACGGTACTTATATATTTGAGATCACTGTCTACTGTCTTTAAGATAGTATTCACCTTATCATCATATATTTATTAAAAACACCTTTCCCACTTCCACTGATGCATGAAGCTTATATATATATTCTTTTAAACACACACACACACACACACACACACACACACACACACACACACACACACACACACACACACACACACACACACACACACACACACACACACACACACACACACACACACACACACACACGCGAGCATAGAAACACAACACTCCTCAATAAGCATGATATATATATATATATATATATATATATATATATATATATATATAAACACAACACTCCTCAATAAACATGAAATATATATATATATATATATATATATATATATATATATATATATATCATGCTTATTGAGGAGTGTTGTGTTTCTATGCTCGCGCGTGTGTGAGAGAGAGAGAGCGTGTGTGTGTGTGTGTGTGCATGAGAGAGAGGGAGAGAGAGCGTGTGTGTGTGTGTGTGTGTGTGTGTGTGTGTGTGTGTGTGTGTGTGTGTGTGTGTGTGTGTGTGTAAAAGAACGCTATCGCTGTTACTTTATTTAACGTTCTACCAGTTCTGACAACACATCACCCTGTACTGGAGTGGTGGTACATTTTTTTTGTCGACCTCAAAATGATGAAATATAAAGTACCAGTCTAATACTGGGGTCGATTCTTCCTCTATACCTCTTTCTTACTTCCCCTCCGTTTCTGGAAGAAATCTGCTGTATTCAGACTTGGAGGAGGATGGGCTCTGCCAGGCTAAAGTGCTCAATAAACGCCTTATGATGATGCGTCTACGATTCTATCATGAATTACGAGACCATACCAGACCAAAGTTGACCTTGCAGCCAGAACAAATACCGCATAACATTCTACCCGGCATTCTAACCTCTCTGTTAACAAATCGTAAATATTTGTTAATTATAAATAATTGTTACGTCATTTAAAACAAAGCTAGCAATTTGAAGGGGAGAGGAAAGTCGAATAAATCGACCTCAGCATTTTACTGGTATCTTATTTTATCGACCCATAATTGATATATTGCAATGACAGTCACATGTGTTACAGAATGATTGAATCTAGGATTGAAATACTGACAGACAGGTACTGTTGGTAGCAAAGTTTGGTAACATTTGGGCTCTAGGGATAACCTTCATCAGTGGTAGTGGGAAAGGTGTTTTTAATAAATATATGATGATAAGGTGAATACTATCTTAAAGACAGTAGACAGTGATCTCAGTGTATTCCTCTTTATATACAATTGCAGGGTGGTGATTAGGGAATATTTGGCTGCTGTTTCTAGCATGATATTAGAAAGTGAACCGGGAGTTATTAGCAACAATTACGCTGTCCCGTGGTGGAAGACTGTCAAACTAAATATTTTAAAAACAAAAATCTTCATTATTCGAATAGTGTACACAACAGACAAGGAACAAACGGCGAAACTATGATAAAATACTGCCAAAATATTGGCTAACGAATTCTCAATGTTCAAATTGGACGAGAGAAATAAAACACGATAGTTAAGAAGTTTTATGTAAAGTGTGCAATGCTGGAATACGAGGTCACACAACAGATTAAGCAAAGCATGATTCTTCAGCAAAACAAAAACTTGAAATAGCGCTATGACACGTTTAAATTAGCGATAAACTATCGAAACAATTTTATTTTACAGAAGCAAAATAGCAAAACTTCAATTACAGTTTGCGACATTCGTAGTTTGCCATGCGAGTGTTTATAACAGTCATGGGCAAACTGCGGCCTGTGTGTCGCATGCGGACCGTTTGACTCTTCGAATGGCACACCTAATTTCAAAATTGCCTTGAATTCCTTTTAGTAGGCCCAACTTATGATGAGCCACATCCGATGCGGTCCACTGCTTGAAAAAGATTACCCATGTCTGGTTTATAATATCTAAAACACACAAACACATACACACACACAGACACACACACATATACACACATACACATACATACGTAAACACACACATGTCAGTTATTAATGATTTCTTGTATAGGCACAAGACCAGTAATTTTGGGGGGAGGGGAAAGTCGATTAAATCGATCCCAATACATTACTGGTGCTTTATTTTATCGATCCTGTAAGGATGAAAGGCAAAGTTAATCTCGGCGGGATTTGAACTCATACCGTAAAGGGCCGTGACTCTATGCTGCAAAGCATGGTGTCTGGCTCTCTACCGATATTGCCAACCCACCACCCTTATGTCAGTTATTGATAAAGACATTTCTTCATCAGCATTTACAGGTAATCTGAAACTACAGGACAACATTCACGGCATTTATAAAAAACAATGATATTGCTCCTTCTTTTCCGAAAGAACAAATAGAAAATATAAATAATATCCAGTTTTCCAGTATAAACTGATATTACTGGTGAAAAGCATGTTTGTTTGTATGTATGCGCGCGTGTGTGTATGTGTATGGGTATGTGTATGGGTATGTGTGTCAGTGTATGTGTGTGTGTATGGGTGTGTGTATGAGTGGGTGCGCATGTGTGAATGTGAGTATGTGTGCGTGTATGTGTGTGCATGTGTGTGTAAGTGCGCGTGAGTATCTGTGTGTGCGTGTGTGCGTGTGTGCATGTGCACGTGTATATGTGTGTGTGTGCATGTATGTGTGCGTGTGTGAGTGCGTGTGTGTGTATGTGTGCACGTATGTATGTATGTGGGAGTGTGTGTGTGTGTATGCATGTATGTGTGCGTGTGAGTGTGTACATGTATATGTACATGAATGTGTGTGTTAAATATTACAAAAATGAATAAAACAAACAATATAAAATTCTACCAGAGTTTCTCGGATTAATTCATGAATGCTGAAGTGTTACATGAAGTAGAGAAAAGTGATGGAGAATTAATATTGATTTTTAATTTAGGCACAGGCCTAGCAAATTTAGGGGAAGGGCAGATTGATTAAATCAACGCCAGTAATTAATTGGTACATTGTTTTATCGACTCCGGAGGGTTAAAAGGCAAAGTCGACTTTGAATATAAAGAGCCAGAACAAATACTGCCAGTCCACCACCCTAATACTGGCTTATGTTTTAGGAACAAGGTCAACAATTTGAAGGGAGGTGGGAAAAGTCGATTAAATTGACCATTGTGCGTTACTGGCACTTTATTTTATCGACCCCCGTAAGGATGAAAAGGCAAGCTAAACCTCGGTGGGATTTGAACTCAGAACATAACTCTATGCTGCAAAGTATGCTGACCGACGCTTTACCGATATTGCCAATCCCCCGTCCTTCCACCACTATAATATTAAAAACTGCTGCAATAGACGTTAAGAATTTTCTCTGCACGTTAATAGAATTATATAATGGTTTCTGATTTAGGTACAAGGCCAATAATTTGAAGGGAAGAGTGCAAAGTTGTTTAAATTGACCCCAGTACCTTATAGGTACTTTATTTTATATATATATATATATATTATATATATATATATTTTTATATATATATATATATATCTATATATATATATATATATATATATAGTAATGAATTTGGAAAATTTATCCCAAAGTCAACTCTAGCCGGGATATGATTTCAGAGTGTAACGAACCCGAACAAATACCACAATGGCATTACATCCAATGTTCTACCAATTCTGCCAGTTCACCATCCTAATGGGAGAATTTATGTTAAAAACTGCTGCAAATGACGGAGCTTCAAACGTTTGTGGCGTTAAGATTTTTCTCTACACGTTAACAAAATTATATTAATCTAAACTGGATTCACATAAAATCCATTTGCCACTCTCTACTATTTCCAGCACATTCCCTTGATGCTGCAGATCTTAGCTTCTAACATTGACGACCCTTTAAGAGAAACTTTCAACAAGATGAGAATCTTACATGGAAATATATAACTTAATCAACGATTGTTAAGAACGGGTGAAAATAATTTCCCTTTTCAGCCACAAGGGGGGGGGGGGGGTAGCAAGAAGTAGCTGCGCAAAACAAAAACAATTAAGCAGTAGGATGAATCAAACTTACATTTCGAAATGTCCTCTTCATGCTATGTACTCAGATGTCCCTAAAGAACTTTATTTAACATTTATAAGGCCTGTGTTGAGTGAATTTGAGAAAGAAAATTGCTGTTCCAAAAGCAAAAAGCGCACTCAGAAGAACTATGTAAATTGCAATGTGAATCGGGAAATAAATTTAGAAATTAAATCACAATACCTTCCCCGTCTATGTATGTATGTATGTATGTATGTATGTATGTGAAGGGAAGAGGAACTCAGCAGAGTCAACGGCCATCCAAATAGTACTTTTTTTCCACCTGGGAGTGAAAGGCCCCCAGTTGTTGTTACAACACCATTCTAAGAGAGGGAAACTCTGAAAAAAAAAACCCTGCGGCTTCGGAAGCATCCGATGATGTTGACCAGTTCTCCTTTTCGAGTAGTGTTTTCGATGCTCAGAGAGTGGGATTGGTCGAGTGCAAGGCCTTTCCCCACTTAAAATACCTTTAAAGCACAGGCATTGTTTGTTCAGGGTCTGTTACAGGTTTGTGTGACAGGCTGTAGCCTAAAAGTGCATCAAACTCTATAACCTGACAAGCGATTACAGTACTTTTAGCAGAGTTTGCAGCCATCATGTATGTATGTATGTATGTATGTATGTATGTATGTATGTATGTATGTATGTATGTATGTTCTGGTTTTATAATTTCACAAATTTTTTCCCAATAGAGAGAGAGTCGGTTTCTAACATAGACACAAGACTCTCTCATTGGAATTTACACAACATCAACTAGGTTGATTATGTAGGCATGCATGCATGTGTAGATATGGATGTTATTGTATGTGTGGATGTGGATGTTTTGAGTTGTATGTGCGCATGTGTATATGCTTTGTATCTGTACATGTGTATATGCAGTTATTAGAAGCAACATT
Source organism: Eledone cirrhosa (assembly GCA_964016885.1). Lineage (NCBI taxonomy): Eukaryota > Metazoa > Mollusca > Cephalopoda > Octopoda > Eledonidae > Eledone > Eledone cirrhosa. The sequence goes on along the minus strand of OZ024741.1, from coordinate 277,429,708 downwards.
TTTGAAATGTTTTACATATTTTTACTGTTCCATTAATGGATTGTACTTGTAATTTCCTAACTAGTTGTGTTCTTTCTGTTCCTGTGAAGACTAGCTTCTCAAGATTTGTATTGAGGCAGTTACTAACATATCCCAGTGCCCCAATAATCACAGGCATAAATCTGAAGGTGTAATCAGGGTGGAGTATCTGCAGATTTCTCATCAGTTCTGCATAAATATTCTCCTTTTCGCTAATCTTTGATATTATATTGGAATCTGCTGGGCAGCTAATTTCCACTACTGTGTATGCTTTCTTCTCCCTGTCCCATATCATAATATCTGGTCTGTTATGCCTGCATTTTATTGGGGTTTTTACTGGAACATTCCACCAGTACTCTTTCATATTCTGTACGTGGATGTCTTCCACATTGCTGTAGCTTTTAATGTGTTTATTATCGGGGCTATCTTTTTTACGAACTGCATTGTACAGTGTTTTGGCCACTACATCATGCCTCATAGATAGATAGTACCGCGATGACATCTTTGGACAGCTGCTAATGATATGGGTGATATCCTCGATGTTAGTTCTGCAGAGTCTGCACTTGTTATCACATCTAGGTGTTTTGCCTGCATCCCTATCTCTTTTGTGAATCAGGTATTTCGTGTTAATCTCCTGTTCTTGGATTGCAAAAGCGTATCCTTCAAAGTGGGAGCCAATATAGCGGTTGTTGGTCCAAGATAAATTACTTTCCTTATCTATATTACTCTCACTCTGGAGCTTCCTGGCAACATATCCATGCATGATTTTTTGCTTATGTATGTATGTATGTATGTATCAAGAACAATCTCAAAGAGCTGGCATTTGATATAGATAAATGGGATGAGATAGCTCTAAATAGGACTGAGTGGAGAAAGTGCATATAGGGCAGTTAGTTGAAAAACGTTTGAAGAATGTCGACTAGAACATAAACAACTGAAGCGCCAGCTTCGGAAGGGCTGTGCTCACGGTCTTGATGAAGATACCAATAGTTGACCATGGGAAGTCTGTCAACGTGTACACCTCTCAAAAGCTGGTTATGTTAATCACCAGATGTCACATGAAAGAACAACCATCTGCAACAGCACTCAACAAAGATCTGGTGAAACTACGTGCGTGATATGCAACACAGTATGTAGAAGAAGTTCCGGACTAATAAAACACATGGTGGTGCATAAAGATTGTATCCCACAAAATGAACCCACTAATCCCATGAAAAACACAAATCCCTTTTGTCACCTGTGTCATAACTCATGCAGATCTGCAGCTGGTTTAAACTGTTATCTACGAAGCCATGGACGCGAATGGGATGACAATGAAGAAACAAGAGGCGACAATATTCTGTGAAGAAGCAGCAATCCTAATATATGTATGTATGTATGTATGTATGTATGTATGTATGTATGTATGTATGTATGTATGTATGTATGTATGTATGTATATATATATATATATATATATATATATATATATATATATATATATATATATATATATATATATATATATATATATATATATATATAATTATAATGAAATGACAGGAGGCTGGATTTGTGTAAATCCTTGAAAGGTTTATTATACTATGATCATTTCAATGACCGGGTTCCGTATGAATCCGGTGATATCATCAGGTATTCGAAATATAATACGTGAATGTAATAGATAAAATCCATGGGGCTGAAAATCGAGGATCCGTATTATATTTCGAATACCTGATGATATCACCGGATTCATACGGAACCCGGTCATTGAAATGATCATAGTATAATAAACCTTTCAAGGATTTACACAAATCCAGCCTCCTGTCATTTCATTATAATATTTAACTCCGTACTAGCACCACCAACTACAAAAACAAAGACGGCTGAACTGCTTTACGTTGAGTACTCTCTATATTATTACATTACGATTGACCATACGGAATAGACCAGCTCTATACAGTGGTGAACCACAAACCTGAATATATATATATATTCACTTCCATCCTGACGTCACTAGCCCCGTTTTTTCCTCATGTGCTTTTTCATAATTACACATGAAGGCGAACTAGCCAGTTTTAGAATTCCCTTTTTCGGATTATATTACTGTGAGAGCCCTGGTTTTCTGTTGAGCTCTGCTGATGAATGAAATCCAACCGTGACCATCTCCACTGAAAGTTTTCATGAAATAGTCTTTTAAGACTATACAGAGCATTTGATGTTATTCCAAATTGAAGGATAAGTGTTTCAAACTTTATTTTATCATGAGTTAAAGGTCTATAGATTTTTTTTCCCCGGATTTCACTAAATTCTGTGGTTGAATTTATATCCTGATTCTCGTTTGAGATGAGTTTGAGTTATTTTTCCTAAATCTTTCGTTAACTACTTTTCCCATCTTGACGTTATAGTCGCATATATGTTATAGAATGCCGTTAGCTTCTTGCTAAAACAATCTCTATACCTCTCATTTATATATATATATATATATATATATATATATATATATATATATATATATATATATATATATATATATATATATATATATATATATATATATATATATATATATATATATATATATGTATATATATATATGTATATGTTATAGAATAGGTTAATAAATTGAGATTAGAAGATACTAAATAAATAAAAAATATATAAAATTATAGATTTGGCCGAAAATGCAATACCAACTAAATATACCAGCTGTTTTAGACTCTAGAGGTTTTTTTTTATCACTTCTTACAATCCAATTTTATATTTTATATATTTAAAAAATTTATTTATTATCTTCTAATCTCAATTTATTAACCTATTCTATAACGCTCCCTCTCTATTTTCTCCAGAATCCCTTTTCGCCTGCTTCCTATCTAGCCTATTTTCATACACAATCCTTAGAATTTGCTGTATAGAATTCACTTTCAACGCTTGACCGGCTCCACCCACTCCCCCATTGTTCTACAGGCAAGTTCAGCCTCCCCACTTCCCACCCATTGCCATGAAAGACTTAATTGTGTTTACAAGAAATTTTGACTAATCCTATTGACAACTACAATCTTCCCATATAAGGAATTACCACTTGAAAAGTTCGGCTATTTATTTACCACGCTAAAAATTCTAATTTAGTCCAGAAATAGCCGTCGAAACGGCTTGAACTCTTCCGTCGGGGTCAAACATTTTCCTATATATATATATATAAAAGTAAATATATATATATGTAAATATATATATATATAATATATAATATATATATATAATATATAATATATATATATGAATTTGTCGATCTTGGATTTGCAGAACTTAGCGCTGATGTTGGATGCTATATGTGATGTATATTGTTGATATACGATGTAAGTTATATATTTTGCACTCAGCCTCACCGCTATGTCCGGGTCAGTATAAAATCTTTTCCTGGGTCCTGTATTTTCGTTGCTCTAGTGATGCGGCTGGACTGCCGACCGCTATATCTGATTTGCTAAGCTGTCTGAACGTAATGTTATTACTCTGGGGTCTTTCCTCATCTGAGTGCTCAAGCTACAGACCGATTATGCATATACGCTAGCTTGGCCGTATTCTAAAGCTTCGTCAATGCTGTACTAAAATTTATATATATATATATGTAAATATATAGACATATATATATATATATATATATATATATATATATACACACACATATATATATATATTATATATATATATATATATATATATATATATATATATATATATATATATATATATATATACACACACATATATATATTATATATATATATATATATTTACACACACATATATATATTATATATATATATATATATATATATATACATATATATATATATATATACATATATATATAACTATGTAACACTCCCCATGCATGAAATAATGATGAAGGATTTCGTATACTAAACGGACGGTAGTCCGTTTAGTAATATTGTTGTGGTCGTGCTTTCGTTGGCAATCGTCTGTTTACGACAGTACAGCGCGGCTCTACTTTATTTAACTGAGATAAAACTTATATGAGCATGAACAGTAGATCATTACGCATCTTTTGGCTTAAAAATCTAGAAATTTGGTCCAGCGGGAAAAAGTTTATAATCAAAGTTTGCTGATAAATCTTGTGTTCAAGTGAGTGAGTAGTAAGCGTGACGCTAGGGGAGGTAATCCAGAAATGACGACGTTTGGAAAAGTTTAATTACTGCATGAAAGAAATGATTCAAAAATTGAACTTGCCCAAACTTCACAACATTGAAAATTGGTCAAAATTTGACAGATCTGACTTCAAACCAGATATGATTCATTTGAACAATGTTGGAAATCTTAAATTGACACAAATTTTTGCCAATGTTTTTGTCACCTGATCCTTTTTCTATGGCTGACTGACTAATTTTGTGACTTAATAAAATGTCATCATACTAGTAATGCACAATGGTCATTTTTAAATTTAAATTTTATTAAATAGTTGTTGCTTGCATTGCCTTAAAATAGTTACAAGAATGTACACATACTTTTTAAAAATACATCATTATCAGTCAAATCAGTCAAATGTCACTAAAAGCCAGGTGGTCGATAACAACTTCTATAAGATTAGTTATATGCTCACACATTGGATCACCTCTCATCAATGGCATTGGGTGTCTGAGATAATCGTGGAGATAACTGATGAAGTCACAAATGAAGTGATGGTCTTCCAGTGTGAACAACTCCCTATATCCATTGATATATCTGATGGCTTCCGATTCATAGGTGCATTTTATGAGGAATTCCAAGCATCCGATTTTCAGTGATTCAATGGGCATGTTATCAGAGATGATAAGGTATTTGACCACGTTTTGCTTTGTAAGTAAATTGGAGAGAATCACTGCAGTCAAAGTCATTTCTTTGCATGGGTTTTTGTCCATTCTAAAAAGTTAAAATGATAAAGTATTACTACTATATAACTTACATCTATTGTTGTAACACCATTGAAATGCACAAGTTTCACTAATTCACTATTATGCACTAATCATCTCAAATGCATTCATGATTTACTAGCTTTGTCATTAAGCCAGTTGCCTCAACTAGATTGTAATTATACTCAAAAGAACTTTAAAATGTCAATCACTTGTCAGTAATTCACTATGATCATTTAATTATTAGATAGTTGTTGCTTGCATTGCCTTAAAAAATAGTAGACCAGATAGAAAAATGCGTACAGCAAAAAAAATATTGTTGGAATATAAACCTTTAAAAATACAGGACAAGAAACTAAAATAAAACTTTAAAAGAATAGGACAAGAAACTAAGACAAAACTTTAAAAGAATAGGACAAGAAACTAAGATAAAACTTTAAAGAATTGGACAAGAAATAAAAAATTTTACAATAATATTAGTGGCAAAATTTTTTTATTCGTTTCCTGTGCTATGCCCCAGTATCTTCTTGATTAGTGCATAATAATTGTCATGCTCTCATTGTGCGTTGCCCCTGAGCGGTTGGTTCTGGTTGGGGTTGGTTGGCTGAGCAGTTCTGCTCCGTCAGAATAACCATTGCAAGAAGAATTGGCCGATGCAGCTGCAGGTCTCCTCCAAGAATGCACTTCTGGTCCCGCAACACCAGACGAAGATGGAGAAGACGACCGGGACAAGATGTCGACTCTGACCACCTACTACGGCACCTCCCTCAACCACCGGTCCTCCCTCACTCTGTCCCGTCATCCCTCCAGTCCTTCTGCTCCCCCTTCCTGTACCAGAAAGCTGTGGCACGCATTCATCTGGACTGCCGGACTTGAACTCAAGGACAAGATGCAAGGAGAAGATGGACGGGTTGGTCAAGATCAAGGATGAGCGGGACGACAAGACCGTCCGCTGCTGCTCAAGATCTGTGCTCATGGGCCCATGGGTCCATTCACATTATGCATGACACATGAGGCGTGTCGCCGAATGATGAAATAGGGGTATGGTTATGGCCCAATTGGTGTTCAAACCAGGATCAAATGATCCCCCGGTCTGACGATGACCTCTGAATGTGGAACCCAGAGCCTATGAATGTGGAACTCGATTTTTTACCAATAAAAATTTTGCCACTAATATTATTGTAACATTTTTTATTTCTTGTCCAATTCTTTAAAGTTTTATCTTAGTTTCTTGTCCTATTCTTTTAAAGTTTTATTTTAGTTTCTTGTCCTGTATTTTTAAAGGTTTATATTCCAACAATATTACTTTTTTTTGCTGTACGCATTTTTCTATCTGGTTAAAGATGTTTATGTTGATCTAGGGATTAACTAAACCTAAATCTCATTCCGCACTTTCGTGTGTATGTGTGTGTGAGCGTGTGTGTGTTGCGCGTATTTGTGTGTGTGTGTTTGGGGTCTGCGCGCTCATCTATTTTCATGCATGTGTGTGTATGTATCTTTGGATGAGTGTGGGTATCTCTAGGTGTGTGTGTGTGTGCATGTGTGTCTGATATTTTTTCTGTTTCTGTGTGAACGGAATTGTTTGTTTGTTTGTTTGTGTAACTTCTAATATTGCATAATGAAATGACTATCTCCCAGTTGTTATCCGTCACGTACATCAATCTTTCTCTCTCTCCCTCTCCCTCTTTCCCTCCCTCCTCCTCCCTCCTCCTCCCCCTCTCTCTCTCTTTCTCTCTCTCCCTATCTATCTATCTATCTATCTATCTATCTATCTATCTATCTATCTATCTATCTACATACCTACCTAACCCCTGTACTAGACCTGGCAATCGCGTCCTCTTGAAATGGATGTGATAGCTATTTGCGAGTCCAGGATCAGCAGCGAGCACCAACTGGCCCCCATCTTCGACGACTTTGAGATCTATGCATCTCTCTGTCAGCCGGGGGTGGGATGGGGGGGGGGGGGGTCGTTCTGTTGCGAAAACACCTGGGCCTCGCAATACGGAAGGTACACCTGGACCCGGAGGGCCAACTGGTGGTTCTAGACGTCGGCAGTAGTGAAGGTGGAGCCTTCAGGCTGGTGGCAGCGTATGCCCCATCTGGGACATCGCGACCGGACTTCTTCCAACGCCTAGAGACTTTTCTGGGAACGTCTCGCTCCTTGCTTTTAGTGGGGGACTGGAATGGTATCCTGGATGCACGTTGGGACTATGTAGGGGCATGTCCCTATAGAGGAGGTGTAACAGCCTCAAACGGTTAATCGGCCGATTTGATCTGGCCGATAGATATCGACTAGATTTTCCGACTGTGCCACTGTGGACGTGGTCTAATCTCAGTGGAACATCTAGGTCGTACCTAGATAGGTTCCTAGTTAGAAATAAGGATAAGGACAGATTAAGCTGTCCACGAATGTTCATGATAGACTATTCGGATCACAAGTTGGTGACTTGAGTGGTCAACCTTGATAGAACCCATAGACAAGGACCCGGTTACTGGAAGCTAAACTAGTCCTTACCGACAAACAAAGCTTACAATAAGCGGATTAGCACTCTAGTTAAGCAGCGGTTGACGGGGGCAATTGTCAACAGCAGGTGGTGGGGCTCTCTCAAGAGAGAAATTAGAATAGAATCGATAGGTTTTAGTCGGGAATTAGCATCAGATAGGAATAGAACTGAAAGGGAATTGATAGATAGAGTAGAAGAGGCGATTAGGAGTGGAAACATGGCCGGGTGCTGGCGTCAATAACGGCCCTAGACCAGTTCTTTGACGCGAAGCACGAGGGCTGCGTTGTCAGGAGTAAAATACGTGCTCTGGGTAACGAGGGAGCCAAAGCTGTTAGCTGGGCCCGAGTGACAGAGGCAAAAAGTGGAAACAAGTCCACGAAGGACCAGGATGGACGCGTGATCCTTGAACCTGAGCGGATGTGCGCGGCCTTTCAACGGCGCTTTGCACGACTGTTCGGGAGAGGCGGCTGGCCGGGTGAGGCCATGGATTTCGGTCCATACCTCGACAGTCTGCCGCGGCTCTCGGGGAGGCGAAGTCCTGCGAGAGGCCGATTTCAGCCGCTGAAATAGGGAAAGCGCTGAGCCAATGCGGCAAACGCAAATCTCCGGGTCTCGATGGTCTACCATACAAACTTTATGTAGCGATGCCGGACTTGTTCTCCAATCTCCTCGAGGCGGTCTACTACAACTGGCAACAGAACGGGAGAATTCCCAGTTTTGTGACCAAGGGCGTAGTCACGCTGGTGAGGAAGGACGAGAACAAGGGGGATGACATAGATAACTTCAGGCCCATAACTCTGCTAAACACAGAGTTAAAGATTTTGGCCAAGGTGTTAGCGAAGAGGTTGGCGCTTGTCGTCGGGAACCTGGTGGGAGAAGCGCAGACATGCGCAATCCCGTCCAGGTCCATACACGACAACCTCCACCTCATACGATACATCGTAGAGAGGGTAGGGAACGAACCCGGCTTTGGTGGGGCCCTGATCAACTTGGATCAATCTAAGGCGTTCGATAGGGTCGACCATCGATACCTGGATGCGGTGCTCGCGGCGGCAGGCTTCGGACCCGTTTTCAGGGGCTCGATTGCTGCAATGCACAGCAGCAACACCTGCTCGAGGGTCAAGGTGAACGGTTACCCCTCGGAGCCGTTCCAAATCGCGCGATCCATCCGACAGGGATGCCCTCTCTCCTCCCTTCTGTATGTGCTGGCTCTCGAGCCACTACTGCGGAAGTTAGAGCTGTTGCAGGGAATCCCATTGGAACTGGGATTGCGGAAAGCGGTGTCGGCCTACGCTGATGACGTGACAGTAATGGTGTCGTGCGCCTCGGAAATCCTGGGTCAAGTAAAGACCGAGAAAAATGGGCGACTGACACATTGAATGTGCCCAGGCGCTCACAGCCCTCTGGCAAGCGGATCCGGCAATCAGTGGAGACTCAACCTCAACATTCTATAGAGGGTTGGTGCGCAGCAAGTGCGACGACGCTCTCGGAGAGGCCCTGGGCATGGAGGAAGACGAGCTAGCCAGTCTGTTTGGCCTGGGACCGATGGACAATTTCCCAAAGTCCCTGGTTTGGCAGTGCTACCGAGGAGCTCTACCCGTTCGGGACAAGCTCTACAGACACGGGCGCCCGGGTAGGGACCCCTCGAAGAAGATCTGTCCGAGATGCGAGCGTGACGAGGAAACGGTCGTACACTGCCCGGGCGTTGCTGACATGTGGGGCTATGTGGAACGACTACTGTCGTGGGTGGGACCAATCCGGTTGACCACCGAGTACATTGTCACGATCAACCCCCCCCCCCCCCCCCCCTTCAAAAACGAAGGACAGGCGGTTTTCCTATGTGTGATAGCTATGGCTAAAGAGGTTGTATGGTGGACGAGGTTGAAAGGGCTGAGGTCAGACACTTTTCTCTCCGGCCAACAACTGGTCCTTTTTTTCAAGTACCATTTTAGAAGAAGGATCAGAATGGAGAGAGAGGTGCTCTACCCCAGCAAGTTTTATGAAAGGTGGGTGAAAGTGGCGAGAATGGCCCGAGTGAATGGGCCTTCTCTCTATATCAGCCTGTAGGTGAGAGAGAAGAAGAAAGAGGTGAGGAAAGGAGCACCCGCTCTTTGTGCTCCTGAGAAGGAGGGTTCCACATTTTTTTTTGGGGGGGGGGGGTGCGACCCACGTCAACGCCCCCTCCCTATTGAGGACTTCGATTGTTGAATTTTATTTGTTATATGTTTTTACACGTCCTTTGAAATGTATGTAAGCCCCCCCCCCTGTATTTGTCCCAATCTTTGATGCCCTGGTGGCAAATAAATAGAAAGTTATCTATCTACATACCTACTTACTCACATACATGATGATGGCTGCAACTCGATTTCGAGTAATGCTATCGTCTGATACTTAAGCATGAGCCTCCCATACGTAGCATTTTAGTCCTGCTAGGGACTTGCCTATGACCAGCAACACCATGCATCGCAAAAAAATGTCACATATCAAGCGATGCCTGTGCTTGAAGCTTTTTTAAGTGAGGAAAGGCTTTGCACGGAGCTAATCCCACTCTCTGAACATCGAATGCATTTACCCAAAATGAAGAACCGGCTTACATCATTGGATGCAGACGAAGCCGCAGGTTTTATATCAGAGTCACCTTCTCCTAGAGAGACGTTTTAATGAAGACTAGGAGTCTCCCCGTTCTACAAAACATACATACATACATAATTGTTTCTACTTTTGGCAGAAGGCCAGCAATTATCCCAGTGTATTACTGGTACTTTATTTTATCGACCCCGTAAGGATGAAAGGCAAAGTTAACCTCGGCGGGATTTGAACTCAGATCGTAAAGGCCCATAACTCCATGCTGCAAAGTATGGCGTCCGACCCTCTAAGATACTGCCAATCCACCGCCCTCATACATACATACATAATGGCTTTATGTCAGTTTCGAGGATTGCTAGCTCTTTATTTTATTCTCATACATGAGTGGCAGGAACATGGCGTTCTAGTCCTGCGAAGAGCTTAGATTACTTTCTATAGATGCTGCAGCGAATGACAAAAGACAAGGCTATGGTCACGCAACACCCATGAAAGTCGTTTAAACCAAATGATGCCTGCATTTGAAGTTTTTTTAAGTGTAGAAAGACTTTGCACTGGATCAATCCCACTCTCTGAACAACGGCGACAGGTATCCAAAAAGAAGAACCGGTCAACAAGTTTATAACAAATATTGGTTTCTGATTTAGGCACAATGCCAACAATGTTTTGTGGGGGGAGGGAAAATCGATTAAATTGACCCGGTGCATTACTGATACTTTATTTCATCGACCCCGTAAGGATGAAAAGCAAAAGCTAACCTCGGTGGGATTTAAACAGAAAGAGACTAACTATATGCCACAAAGCATGTTGTCCGACGCTCTACTTATTACTACCAATCCACCACCCTAAAGCTGTAACAAATATTGTAAAGTAATTTTGTTACGCTCTCAAACGTTGACTTCAGGTGAGATTCGAACTCAGAATGTGAAGAGTTGGAACAAAATTTGCCAATTAATTTTGTCATGCAAACTAACAACCCCGTCATGTCGCTCTCTTGATAGATAATAAAATATCCATTTGTTTGTTCAAATATATAATTGTTTCTACGTAAGGCACAAGGCCAGCAAATAACCAGTGTATTACTGGTACTTTATTTTATCGACCCCGTAAGGATGAAAGGTAAAGTTAACCTCAGCGGGATTTGTTTGTTCAAATATATAATATTAAGTTAATAATATGCATAAATGAAAATTTATATATGATTGCAATACAAATATAAAATGTAACACACACATACACACACACACACAAATACACACTCATACAAATACCCTATATATATAAATGTACCATACACATACACCATACACATCCATCATAGACCACACACACACACACACTATATATATATATATATATATATATATATATATATATATATATATATATATATATATATATATATATATATATATATATATATATATATATATAGTGTGTGTATACATACATATATATATATAGACAGTTCAAGAGTAAACCAATCTTAAATAGAGGGATAGAGATAGGAGAGGAGAGATTGGTGAAGGTATTAGAAGCCAAAAGCCTAAAGGCATGTGCTCAATGTGCAATATGCAGTGGGAAGCAGCTAGAGAACTGGGTTCATGCGGAGGTGAGCTGCACAAAGCTGGAAATATTCATTATTTAAGCAACGCCATGCTTTCCAGCATAGTTACGTCCCTTTACGATCTGAGTTCAAATCCCGCCGAGGTTGACTTTGCCTTTCATCCTTACGGGGTCGATAAAATAAAGTACTAGTAATGCACTGGATAATTGCTGGCCTTGTGCCTAAAGTAGAAACAATTATTTAAGCAAATCAAGACCACAAAACTCACATAGAAGACGTTGGTTAAAGAGTGTCAACATTAATTGCAGTTTAATGTAAGGAATCATAACAATTATTATTCCTTACATTAAACTGCAATTAATGTTGACACTCTTTAACCAACGTCTTCTATGTGAGTTTTGTGGTCTTGATTTGCTTAAATAATGTATATATATATATATATATAGGAACCAGTAAGACCCCGACGGCTGAGCTCTAGCCGTTTCGACGGCTAATTCTGGACTAAATTAGTCCAGAATTAGCCGTCGAAACGGCTTGAGCTCAGCCGTCGGGGTCTTACTGGTTTCTATTACCCACTCTACTACCCTAAGTATTGAGTACTTTGGTGCGTTATGGTCCACCTGGTTCCTTACCACATTTCCTTCGTTATATATATATATATATATATATATATATATATATATATATATATATATATATATGTATGTATGTATGTACACATATATGTATGTATATATATATGTGTCAGCACTATGTGTCAATAATTGTCACAAGTGTAGTGTTTGTACCAGAGTTTTCAAGTCGCTGGCTGGACTAAAAAGTCACTCGTTCAGCGCATCGGCAGGGGTTCTCCTACATGGATATAAAGTAGTGGCCGTACTCGAAAAGGAGTTGGCAGCCACCACCATATATATACATATATGAATGTGAGTGTATATATATATATATATATATATATATATATATATATATATATATATATATATATTAAACTCTCGTAAGGAATTAACCAGAAGATAAAGATTACACATACACCAAACACATCCATCATAGACCACACACACACACACACACTATATATATATATATATATATATATATATATAAATTTCGCTCTACATGGCTGAATACGATAAATGTAATCTGAGTTTTTCGTATATTAATAATTGTTTCTACTTTAGGCACAAGGCCAGCAATTACCCAGTGCATTACTGGTACTTTTCGAATATTAATAATAACATTCGATTCGTTTGCAATTATGCAAACAAGCCTCATTTTTAAAGCCATGTCAGTAGAATAAACCCTTTATTCTTGCTCTTGTGTTGGCATGTAACCAGAACTGCAGACACTAATGTTTCTGTGTATCACCCTTCATCAGTACAGCTCACTGTTCACATGCCAAACTGTCAGAGCTAGTGAAAATATATGCTATTTTCAAAAATACACAGTGACTGATCGGCCTGACAGTTTGGCAGGTGAACAGTGAGCTGTACTGATGAAGGGTGATACCCAGAAACATTAGTGTCTGCAGTTCTGTTCGCATGCCAACACAAGAGCAAGAATGAAGGGTTGATTCTACTGACATGGCTATAAAATTGAGGCTTGTTTGCATAGTTGCAATCGAATCGAATGTTATTATTAATATTCGAAAAACTCAGATTATATATATATATATATATATATATATATATATATATATATATATATATATATAAATATAATAACTAGAAATTGATTAACATATAAATATACATGAATAATGGCGCATGCCATTATGACATGACACCCACAATTATGATTTAGATTAAATTCATTTAATTTATCTTAATTTTGGATATAGATATATATATATAAATATATTTATTAAAATAACAGATTAAAGTTTAAGCAAAGAATCGCTGCTTTCACCCTTAACGGGATCTTCTGAAACTAACAAAGTCAATCTATAAACGCAGAACTGGATATTTCAAAAAACGTTACAACCGGAGGAAGACAGGAAGACGATACTTTGGTTCGTGGTAACGTTCGCTGGCAAAGAACGGGAAAAAACGAATATAATACGTCATTAAAAGGAGCGGTGAAAAACAATTACGCGCAAAGACAGAACCACGTTTATGGTATAAAAGAGGTCGTAGACTAATGTTCTCTTAGGTGGTGCATAGAGACGTTCTCTGGCAATGAACGAAAAAAGGAAGATAATAAGTCATATGTGGAGCGTGGAGAACAATAGCACGCAAAGACAAAACCACGTAAATGGTATAGCAGAAGTTGTAGACTAAAATTCTAACTAGGAGACCGAATGAATCTCCGCTTCAGAGTAAAGAACAAAGTAAATAAATACAATACAGAAGTAATAGAAACAAATAAATACATACACGCAAACAGATACGTACATACACAAGCATACGCAAAACCTTACCATAGGTATACAAAACCACGCACATATAAATATGTGTGTGTGTGTATGCTTGTGTACAAATAAATAAATAATTATATAAACGTATATAAGTAAATAAATACGTATATAACAAGCGCACACACATACCTACAAATAAATACACGAATGTTCGGAGACGTAAGTCAACTAAAACAAGAAGTACACATATACACACACCCACCATACGTACGAACCTGCATACTCACGCAGACGCAAAACTCCCGTATACACATAGCCAAACCCTAAATACCAGAATATGTAAAAATGATACGCCATAACAGTCAAATATACGTACGAGAAGGTATACATACCTTCACAAAACATACGGGTAATATATACTTACCTATGCAAATAAGTAAAGGAATAAACAAAACATACTTAGCTCCCACATAAAGACGTAAAATATCCACGTATAGATCGTGCTATCCGTTAGGGTATAACGTGGGGCTGTAATACAGGAAAGTTTTGTGCAATTTATGTTTACAAGCCGAAATTGCCTCAGATTTTTTGTTTAAGATGTGGTCTGTGGCGTAGAGTATTTCCAGGGCCTCAGCGGCGCAGAGGTCACATGGTCTTTTATTTCCGTTATACGATCTAGCCCTAGCTAGGATCTCCCAGTGTAACTTATATTGGGTGTGGTTGTCTTTTAGACTCCAGATATAAGCTGAAAGTGACGTCATATTCCTTCTTAGAGGGTAACGAAAAGAATGGGTATGCATGTAAAGACGCTGCTTGAAACTATTGGCGGTTAACCCTATGTAGGCCCTACGGGACGTGGGTGTTACAACCTTACATTTGTAGACAATGTTACTAGAGAGGCATTTCCCGGATAGGGGACAATCAGCCCGATTCCTACAATTACAGTTAGTACTAACTACAGGGTTGCACATGTTCCTATGGCTAGGTACGAGCCCTCTTTGGATTTTAGTCTTCAATTTTATTATTATTACTATATATAAATATATAAATATATACATACATATATATATAATATATACATACATGTATATATATATATATAATATATACATACATATATATATATAATATATACATACATATATATATATATATATATATATATAATATATACATACATGTATATATATATTATATATACATACATGTATATATATATAATATATACATACATATATATATATATAATACATACATACATATATATATATATAATATATACAAATATATATATATATAATATATATATATAATATATACATACATATATATATATATAATATATATATATAATATATATATATAATATATACATACATATATATATATATATATATATATATATATATATATATATATATATATATATATATACATTAAACTCTCGTAAGCAATTAACCCGAAGCGAAATATTAGATGAACTGTAAATCAGATATCAACGCAAGTGCTTAAGAAAGCTACATAGTTTACGAATATTACAATCAACCAATCAACAGCCTCGTTACGCTTCTCTCAAATGTTTACTCGATTTAAGCAAATATAAACACCATAAAAATATTTGTCTATCGTATACATAGCATCATAGAGAAACAATAACTAATAGTTAATAATCAATAGTTAATAAACTTTATAGGGCAATTATATACTGAACTTAATGGCGAAATAAATATATTTGCTTTCCTCCGAACATAAATTAACATGAGAAAATATTGGTTAGAGTCGGTATTAAATAGCAATAAGTGTTGGAACTCAATCGGTTACGAACTCACGGCCATACGAACGTGAGATAAACACTCTACCCACGCCCTTTTACAGTGTACTATAGCATGGCATGGTCTTGTAACTACTGATGGAGTCGTAGGTGCACCGTAGTGGTATACGCGGTGTTTGTTAGGGCATTTTAAGCCTGGAGGAGCCCATCTACTCTCCAGGTCTGAACTCAGCATATTCAGACCTGTCAACTCTCCCAGTCCGACGGGGAGATCTCCTACCCACTTTGGGGTGGGTGAGAACTGTCTTCTCTTGTGAAAATGGGTGTAGCTTTCATTATGTAAAATCTCCCCATTTTGCCTCATTTCTCCCCGTTTTGGAGCACTTTTGTTTTCACGTATGGGATTTTAGGGGTTGGCAGGAATAGCAGATTTATTCCAAAGAATGATGGAAAGTGATAAAGGGGAAGTGAGAAAGAGACATATATGAAGAATCGACCCCAGTACTTGACTGGTACATTTTTTTTATCGACCTTGAAAGCATTTTAACTCCTCGAAAGCACTATATGTATTTCGATGACCCAGCTCTATAGTTCGATTATGATGCAAGACTAGGCGATTTCATCAGGTGTTATTTGCAGAATTATGTAACAGGATTGCGAATGGACCCGTTATTTTTCTCTAAAAACTTTTTTTCCAATCCCACCCCGCCCGTCCCTTCAATCTTTCTAATTTGTAATTCTTTCTTCTGATGAAGGACTAGCTTCCGAAACGTTAAGACCCTCTTCCTGCTATTTCAAGCGTTAACCTAATATATTCCTTCCATATACTGTACGGATTGTGTTGTTATTTCTGTTTACCTTTTACACACACACACACACACACACACACACACACACATGCACACACGCACACACACACACGCACATACACACACACGCACACGCACACACACATACACACACACACACACAAATATATATATATATATATATATGAAGAGAAAGAGTGAGAGTGGGAGAGAGGAAGAGTGAGTGGCATATATATATATATATATATATATATATATATATATATATATATATATAGAGAGAGAGAGAGAGCAACCTTGAAAGAAAATAAGGTATGATTTAGATCGGTGTGATTTAGATTCAGAGCACAGAAAGCCGGAACAAACGATGTGAAAGATTCTATCTGACGTTCTAAGGCGGCTGCTGACAATTCACCACCTGCCACCAATCTAATAAGGGCCTACAAACAACCAAATGGTTTAGGGAGCTGACTTTTCACACATACTTTAAGACAGTGTGAGGGAGGTAACTCTTGTAAATGTTTGATGGTTTGTTGCAGTTTTAGATTGGTCCGATTTTTACGGCATTGAGTACTGGTTGAAATTTATTAATGAAATGTGTTTCCTTATTGGGGCGTTGGATGAAAGTAGCGTTGTCTATGAATTTGTAAATGGGGAAAATTTTAAAGTTTGGAAGTTGATTGAGAGCACAATTGGCGATATGTTCACTAAATGCAATCTTTCTGTATTCCTATATTTTAATTTGTGATTTATAGACGGTCATACGTTGACGGAGGCTGTTTTTTGTCTGTCCTATGTAGTGCTCTTGACAACCTGAGCAAGTCAAAACATAGATAAGGTTTTCAGATGCACATGTAAAGTTGTGTTTAACTGTGAAACGTTGTCCTTGTTTAAAATGGAATGTTGAACCTTCTATTAGATTTATGCATATGCCACAGTTGGGCCTTCCTCATTTTGTTACTGAAGGGTTTATTGTGAGGGTTTGTTGGATTTTGGCTTGTGTGAGGATGTTTTTTATGGATTTGGGTTGTCTTTAGCTCTTTATGATGTTGTGTGTTTGGAGGATATTGTTCATTCTTGGGTCTCATTTTAGTAAATGAATGTTCTGGAGGATGGTGTCGAATGCCTCATTGTTGAGGGGGTTGTGTGTGGAGTTGTATGGTAGAGTTTTTTGTTGCGGTTCACTCCTGGGTTTGGGGTGTCTGAGTTCCTGGATGTCTAGTTTTAGGGCACGTTGGAATCCATTGGTGATTAGGGATGGTGGGTAGTTTCTGCTGATAAGTGTGTTTTTTAATTCTTCTAGTCGTATGTAGCATGTGTATTTATCTGAAACTATTATGCAAATCCTTCTGGCTAGGTTATAAGGAATTGCAATTTTGGTGTGTCTAGGGTGGCACGAGTTAAAAGGAAGGTATTGTTTGGCGTCTGTGGGTTTGTAGTATATGTCTGTTTCTATTTTGTTGCTTGTTTTCTTGATGAGGATGTCGAGGAAAGGGAGTTGTTCATGGCTGTAATCCATTGTGAATTGTAAGTTTGTGTTGAGTCTATTCAGAAGGGTTTTAAACTCAATCAGTCTATCTATACTCATGCCAGAGGATGAAGCAGTCGTCCAGATATCTCTTCCAGTTCTTTTCTATGTGTTGGTAGAAGTGGTTTCCGTATTTGTCTAGAACTTTTCGGTAGAGAGTGGTTTCCAAATATCCCATGACAAGGTTGGCGTATGAGGGGGCCACTTTCGTGCCCATGGCAGTCCCAGATTTCTGTCTGTAGTATTTGGCATTGAATTCTAAGAAATTGTTTTCCAAGAGGAATTTGAGTCCCTCCAACACAAATTCTTTAGGGATGCGCTGTGGAAGTTCACTAGGGAAATTTTCCATCCAGAAATGTATTGCCTCTATACCTAGGTTGTGTGGGATATTGGAATATAAATTGATGACATCAAAGGTTTCTAGTAGGGTATGTTCGTTATTGAGTGTTGTTGGGAGGTGGTTCAGCATGTCCAGGTTGTCCCTTATCAAGCTTTTTATATGTTTTAGGAAAGGTTTAAGCAGAATGTCTAGGAAGTTGCTTAGGCGATGGGTTTCACATGTGGTGTCTGCTATTATGGGTCTTAATTTAAGGTCATCAGGAGGGGCTATATTGATGTAAACGTCTGTGGCTTGCTTGCAGGCCCCGCCTATTACTTCGCTTTTGTGTGTCTTGGGGATACCGTAGAAGAGGCTGGTTCTGCTTTTGAAATTGGTGATGTAGTTGTATTCCTTGTCTGTAAGGCCTTCTTTGTAAAGGGTTGTTAGGGATTTTAGGTTTCTCATTATTTTCTGTTGTGTGTAGTGTTGGGCCTTTTCATAATATGTTTGGTTTTCTAGAGTTGAGAGTACTAGAGTTGTGTAATAATCTGTCTCCATAAAGACTACTGCACTACCTTTATCTGCCTCTTTGATTGTTAGGGTTTTGTCGTTTTTTAGACTGTTCAGACCATTCCATTCTTTTTTTTATTAAATAAATTAAATATCACCCAGCAAGAATTGCTTCCCCTGCATATTAACTCTCTAAAAAGGGAAATCATATTAAACCACAGTCGACCATTTGCCTCCTTCACGGAACCATGGTTTAACTAAGCACTCTTGCGATATTAACACATTTTGAACTGCTTAACTTCAATGACTGTGCTTGTAAATAACATTAACTTTTCTTCCACATTGACTTTTTACGTTCCACATTATGCACGTTTTTTTTTTCTTTTTCTTTTTTCTTTTCACTTCTTAAACCTTGTTTGTATATAAAATTATTCTTTCTGCACCTTCTGTTTAACATGTGCGACACCACACTAATACATTTCACTATCATTTGATAATGCATATAAATGCAGAAACCGGTAATAGACAATAATTAAATATATAAATAGATAAATAAATGCCATTGTTAAATAATAAATAAATCAACTAATACCTTAACACTTCACACAAAGTAAAACATTTCGTTTTAATCATTTTCCAACCCAGAAGAGAGAGAGAGACAAAAAAAGGAAAACAATATATTTTTCTTCCTCATAATCGTCTCTTTCTCCCTGTTTTCATATATATATATATATATATATATATATATATATATATATATATATATATATATATATATATACCTTTCACCGTATTTTTGTCTAAAGGAATTTTAGCCTCATAATGGGGTTTAGAACCCTCAGATAAATGGAAAAAGATGAGTATTGACGTACATGTACGCCAATACTCATCTTTTTCCATTTATCTGAGGGTTCTAAACCCCATTATCAAGCTAAAATTCCTTTAGTCAAAAATACGGTGAAAGCTATTCTATTTTCTAATTATCTGCTCACTGTTTCAAAACATACTTACTTGATATATATATATATATATATATATATATATATATATATATATATATATATATTTAAAAAATAGAGGTGTGACACACGAATTGTGATATATTAGTAAAAAGGGAAAAGAAAATGGTGACAAATTTTTCCCAGTGAAAAATAGTTTAATTAGGAATAAGTATAAATTAGTGATAAGTATTAGTTACTATTCAGTTTTAGTATTCAGTTTTAGTTTTAAGTTTTTACCGGTTGTATATATATATATACTCACACACACACATATATATATATATGCACACGCGCGCACACACATACATATATGTATATATATGTGTGTGTGTGTCTGTGTGTGTAAGCTAAAACTCTTTCCCTACTATGTCAAGTATTAAAACTAATACATATCTACTTGATGACTCTTCGCATACATACGTACATACATAGCTACATATATACATACATACATCTGTATGTATACATATAGAAACAGGGGTGGTGGAAATAGGGGCAGGGGGGTACATGCCCCCCCCCATAATTATATTTTTCTCACCAAACTACCAAAACACACATCTATTTGTATATGGCCTACAATTTATGTACATGTTAAGTAGAGAGAGATGGGAGAGATAGATATAGATATAGAGAGGGGGAGAGTTTGGTGGTAATTGATATACAGAAGGGGATTGGAAGAGAGTTCCGTGTAGTAGATATAGAGAGGGGGGGGGGAGTTTATTGTAAATTGTTTTAGAGAAGGGGATAGGAAAAGAGTTCTGTGTAGTAGATATAGAGAGGGGGGAAAGTTTGGTGTTACTTTATATATAAAGGGCGATTGGGAGAGTATGTTGTATGGTTGATATAGAGAGGAGGAAAGTTTGGTGGTCATGGATAGAGTGAGAGGGAATGAGAGAGAGTGTTGTATGGTAGATATAGAGAGGGGATAGTTTGGTGGTAATTGATATATATTTCTATTTATTTGCCACCAGGGCATCAAAGATTGGAACAAATACAAAGGAGGGAGTTTACATACATTTAAAAAGACGTGTAAAAAACATATAACAAATTAAATTTAACAATCGATGTCCTCAATAGGGATGGGGGGTTGACATGGGTCGCACACACCCCCGAAAAAATGTGCAACCCTCCTCTTCAGGAGCACAAAGAGCGGGTGCTTCCTTCCTCTTCTCATTCTTCTCCTCTCTCACCTACAGGCTGATATAGAGAGAAGGCCCATTCACTCGGGCCATTCTCGCTACTTTCACCCATCTTTCATAAAACTTGC
The DNA here is from genome assembly GCA_964016885.1 of Eledone cirrhosa. Taxonomy (NCBI): domain Eukaryota; kingdom Metazoa; phylum Mollusca; class Cephalopoda; order Octopoda; family Eledonidae; genus Eledone; species Eledone cirrhosa. Next base: position 277,408,589 of record OZ024741.1, on the reverse strand, counting down.
TGGGGTAGAGCACCTCTCTCTCCATTCTGATCCTTCTTCTAAAGTGGTACTTGAAAAAAAAAACCAGTTGTTGGCCGGAGAGATAGGTGTCTGACCTCAGCCCTTTCAACCTTGTCCACCATACAACTTCTTTCGCCATGGCTATCACACAGAGGAAAACCGCCTCTCCTTCGTTTTTGAAAGGGGGAGGCGGTTTGATTGTGACAATGTTCTCGGTGGTCAACCGGATTGGTCCCACCCGCGACAGTAGTCGTTCTACATAGCCCCATAGGTCAGCAACGCCCGGACAGAGTACGAATGCGTGTGCGACGGTTTCCTCGTCCCGCACGCATCTTGGACAGATCTTCTTCGAGGGGTCCCTACTCGGGCGCCCGTGTCTGTAGAGCTTGTCCCGAACGGGTAGAGCTCCTCGGTAACATTGCCAAGCCAGGGACTTTTGGAAGTTGTCCATCGGTCCCGGGCCAAACGTCCTACCGAACAGACTGGCCAGCTCGTCTTCCTCTATGCCCAGAGCCTCTCCGAGAGCGTCGTCGCACTTACTGCGCACCAACCCTCTATAGAATGTTGAGGTTGAGTCTCCACTGATTACCGGATCCGCTTGCCAGAGGGCCGTGAGCGCCTGGGCACATTCAATGTGCCAGTCGCCCACTTTTCTCGGTCTTTGCTTGACCCAGGATTGCAGCTCGGTGAGTGAGACGAGTCTCGGAAAGGCTAGCCTCACAAACAGGGCCCACACCGGCTGACCGGTGAGGAATACCTGGAGGTGCCGTAGCCTTAATGCGTGTCTACGCATCGTCAGCCACGGCATCCCCAGCCCTCCGTTCGAAGGGTGTTGACAGCAGATGGATCTTCTCACCAAAGGAGCCCGCTTCTTCCAAAGAAATCTGAAGAGCGCGCGCTCCATTTTGGCGAGTGTTTTCTCTGGGCAAGGCACGACGGTCAAGCGGTAGTAGATGACGGACGCTATATAAGCGTTCGCCACCTCCGCTCGACCTTTCAGGGATAGTTTGCACTCGCCCCACTTCTGGGCGAGTGCAAAAACCTTGCCCGTTACCTCGTCCCAGTTTTTCTACACCTGGAGGTCCGGTCCGAACCAGACCCCGAGCAGCTTCACCGGTCCCTCCGTCCAGCATCCGACGATGCCGTCGGAGGGCATCGTTTTGCCCCTCCACGTCCCGAGTTGCAAACCGACGGACTTGTCCCGGTTCAGCTTGGCTCCTGTGAACCTTTCATATTCCTCCAGTAAGGTGCCGATCTGCCCGATTTCCGAGGCGCACGGCACCATTACTGTCACGTCATCGGCGTAGGCCGACACCGCTTTCCGCAATCCCGGTTCCAAGGGGATGCCCTGCAACAGCCCCAGCTTCCTCAGTAGTGGCTCGAGAGCCAGTACATACAGGAGGGAGGAGAGAGGGCATCCCTGTCGAATGGATCGCGTGATTTGGAACGGCTCCGAGAGGTAGCCGTTCACCTTGACCCTCGAGCAGGTGTTGCTGCTGTGCATTGCAGCAATCCAGCCCCTGAAAACGGGTCCGAAGCCTGCCGCCGCGAGCACCGCATCCAGGTACCGATGGTCAACCCTATCGAACGCTTTAGATTGATCCAAGTTGATCAGAGCCCCACCAAAGCCGGGTTCGTTCCCTACCCTCTCTACGATGTATCGCATGAGGTGGAGGTTGTCGTGTATGGACCTGGACGGGATTGCGCATGTCTGCGCTTCTCCCACCAGGTTCCCGACGACAAGCGCCAACCTCTTCGCTAACACCTTGGCCAAAATCTTTAACTCTGTGTTTAGCAGAGTTATGGGCCTGAAGTTATCTATGTCATCCCCCTTGTTCTCGTCCTTCCTCACCAGCGTGACTACGCCCTTGGTCACAGAACTGGGAATTCTCCCGTTCTGTTGCCAGTTGCAGTAGACCGCCTCGAGGAAACCGGAGAACAAGCCCGGCATCGCTACATAAAGTTCGTATGGTAGACCATCGAGACCCGGAGATTTCCGTTTGCTGCATTGGCTCAGCGCTTCCCCTATTTCAGCGGCTGAAATCGGCCTCTTGCAGGAATTCGCCTCCCCGTCCAAGAGCCGCGCCAGACCGTCGAGGTATGGACCGAAATCCATGGCCCCAGCCGGCCCGCCGCCCCTCCCGAACAGTCGTGCAAAGCGCCGTTGAAAGGCCGCGCTCATCCGCTCAGGTTCAAGGATCACGCGTCCATCCTGGTCCTTCAAAGACCGAATCGTGGACTTGTTTCCACTTTTTGCCTCTGTCACTCGGGTCCAGCTAACAGCTTTGGCTCCCTCGTTACCCAGAGCACGTATTTTACTCCTGACAACGCAGCCCTCGTGCTTCGCATCAAAGAACTGGTCTAGGGCCGTTCTTGACACCAGCACGCCGGCCACGTTGCCACTCCTAATCGCCTCTTCTACTCTATTTGTTAATTCCCTTTCAGTTCTATTCCTATCTGATGCTAATTCCCGACTAAAACCTATCGATTCTATTCTAATTTCTCTCTTGAGAGAGCCCCATCACCTGTTGTTGACAATTTCCCCCGTCAAACGCTGCTTAACTAGTGTGCTAATCCGCTTACTGTAAGCTTTGTTTGTCGGTAAAGACAAGTTCAGCTTCCAGTAACCGGGTCCCTGTCTATGAGTTCTATCAAGGTTGACCACTCCGGTCAACAATTTGTGATCCGAATAGTCAACCATGAACATTCGTGGACAGCTTAATATGTCCCTATCCTTATTTCTAACTAGGAACCTATCTAGGTACGACCTGGATGTTCCACTGCGATTACTCCACGTCCACCGTGGTACAGTCGGAAAATCCAGTCGATATCTATCGGCCAGATCAAATCGGCCGATTAATCATTTGAGGCTGTTACACCCCCCTCTATCGGGACATGCCCCTACATAGTCCCAACGTGCATCCAGGATACCATTCCAGTCCCCCACTAAAAGCAAGGAGCGAGACGTTCCCAGGAAATTCTCCAGGCGTCGGAAGAAGTCCGGTCGCGGTGTCCCCGATGGGGCATACGCTGCCACCAGCCTGAAAGCTCCACCTTCACCACTGCCGACGTCTAAAACCACCAGTCGACCCTCCGGGTCCAGGTGTACCTTCTGTGTGGCAAGACCCAGGTATTTTTGCAGCAGAACGACAACCCCACCCCCACCCCTCGGCTGACAGAGAGATGCGTAGATCTCAAAGTCGTCGAAGATGGGGGCCAGTTGGCGCTCGCTGCTGATCCTGGACTCGCAAATAACCATTACATCCACTCTGTGCGACCTGAGGTCATTTAAGAGTTTGCCCTGTTTCCAGGACATCCCCAAGCCGCGTGCATTCACACATCCAACTCTTATATTGGCCATGTTGGTGCTGAAGAGGTAAAAAGGAAGAGGAAAGGAAATTACTTACCTCTTCGTCTCCTGGGGGCCAGGCTGCACAATTTCCATGGGGGTGTTGGAAGGGTTGTTTGGTGGGGTGGTGGTTTGTGGTGGGGTGAGGACATCAGTGTGTGGTGGGATTAGGGTGTTTGGTGGGGTGTGGGTGTCTGGTGTGGGGGTGGGGAAACATCTCAATAGGACGCTGTTATGTGGTTTGGTGCAGTTGGTCCCCACATGCATTGGATGGTTCTTTTTCAAAGTTACATAGGTTTCCGTTGGGACCCTAATCATCATTAGGTGCGGTTTGTTCGCTGCGTAGGTGAAAGTGATCCCTTCGGTTTCCACCGAAGGGTTATTTTCTATCGCTTTCATCAACGTTTTATTGTTCTTGTTAATGTATGTTTAGAGTTTTTGTTGTGTTGTGTTTGTTTTTGTTTGTTGTTCTTGCGGGTGTTTGCGTTTTATAGTACGTGTTATGTTTTGGGGAGGGGTGGGTTTTTTTAGTTGTGATGTTTGTTCTGTTTCTGCTGGTGGCTGTGTGTTTGTGGCATTTTTGTTAATGTGGTGCCTTTTTTTTTTCTTTTCACCTGTTGAAAGGGTTCTCCCTCGTCGTCACTGGGTGACGTTGATACGGAGTCCTCTTCCGTGTTGTTGGGGAGGGGTATATTTTGGGGTTTTGTTGTGGTTGCTTTTGTATTTGTTTTAGGTGGGGAGGGGTTGGGTGGAACAGTGTTTTGTGTTGTTATTTTTCCGTGTTGTTGTTGTTGTGGTGGTGGTGGTGGTGGTGGTGGTGGTTGTGTTGTTGTGTTCGGGGTTGGCAGAAGAGCCTTTTTTTTTGACTCGTTAATTGAGGACAGGCAGCCCTCAGGTGACCCCTGCTTAAGCAGTGCTAACATGACGGCCGCCTTCCCTCCACTGAAATGTTTATATAAGTTAGCCCGTCCAGAGGCACGCGTTGTGGGATATTCGCTATTCGTTCTGGGCTCATTTGCACCAGAACTTCTACTGTGGTCCCACCAAATACACCTCCGGAGGACTTTCCTATTGAAATTATCTTGTCTTCGTCAAAGTTTATTATTCCACATAGTATCCACCAAATGTTTACATTTGGTGTGATACTCATTATTTTTATTCTTTGTGTCCTTTTCCCCCTGTATGTGGGGTAAAAGGTGAAGTGGGGGGACACAATGGGTGCTATCGAGTACTTTTGAGCTGTTGACTGGTTGTTCATCAGCACCGAAATGCTACCAAACAGTTTACCTTTTTGTATGAAGGTTAAGTCCTTCATTGCGTCTTTTAGAACCAGCTCAATTTCATTTTGTGATAATTGAGCTGGTTTTCTTGTTACGTTCGATATTGTCCTGAAAACCACAGTTTTCAGGACAGCCTCTCTACGTAATTCCTGTGGAGAATTGATGCTAAAAGCACCGTTTTCGTCAAAAGTCACGAATTGTTTTGCGTCTTGTAATAGTTGTTTAGCATTTGTTATGTCTATTGGCGTGTATAGTTCGTTTTTTTTTACGGTCTGTGCAAATGTTGTTTTGGTGTTGTTGTCTTTCGTGTTACTGTCACTGTTGGTAATATTGGTGTTGCTATTGTTGCAGTTGTTGGTTGTGGTGTTGTTGTCATTGTTCTTGTTGTTGGTGCTGGTATTATTTGCCGGATTTGGTTTCGCGGTTTCGATATTTTCCACGTTTTTCGATGATGCGAGGGGGGACGGCTGCAAGCTTTGTACTCCTACCTTCCCTCCACCACTTTTCTTAGTGGGCGTGGCACTCAAGACAGTGTGCGAGGTGGAAATGGCATCCATTGCCACCAAGTCTACAGTTTTTAGATGAAAATTGAAAATTTCGCCCCAAAAAGGGGCGAAAATTTGTTGACTTAACGTCTGACGGCCAAGGCAAGGGGCTAAACCAAACAGTGTTATTAAATTGATCAATAAACTCACAGTTTTTTTTTACAACAATCCGTAAGAATCCGTCTATATCAAGTGGTAATTGATATAGAGAGAGGGTTTGGGAGAGTGTGTTGTATATTAAATATAGAGAGAGGGAGAGATTGATGTATAGAGGGGTATTGGAAGCGAGTTCCGTGTAGTAGATATAGAGAGGGGGAGAGTTTGGTACTAATTGATATAGAGAGGGGAATGGAAGATTACAGTGTAGTAGATATAGAGAGGGGGAAATTTTGGTTTTAATTGATATAGAGAGGGGGATTGGAAGAGAGAACCATGTAGTAGATATAGAGAGGGGGAGAATTTGGTTTTTGTAGATATTCAGAGAGGGATAATGGGAGAGTGCCGTGTAGTAGATATAGAGAGGGTGATAGTTTAGAGGTGATTGATATACAGAGGGTGATTGGAAAAGATAAGTGTAGATATTTATAGAGAGTGAGAGATTATATTAGTCTTAGATATTAGAGAGTGGGATAATAGAAGCGGTGTCGTGGTAGATATAGAGAGGCGTAGAGTTTGGTTTTAGTAGATACAGAGAGGGGGATTAAAAGAGAGTTTTGTGTGACAGGCATAGAGAAGAGGAGAGTTTGGTGGCCTTCTAATAATAAGAGGGGTGGCAATAATGGGGAAGGGGGCTTGAGAAATCAGTAATTGTATAGTGTACGTTCGTAATTATGGGATTTCTTGTAATGTTCTTCTTTTTTCATATATAATGTTTTTTTAATGTAAAATAAAATAATTATTAGATTCTCCAGTTGCTGTATCAATATGAATCACAATGAAATTTCGCAGGAGATAGATTAGAAAAATTTGATAAGCGGGTGGAGGGTGGGATTGGAATAAAAACCGTGGGGAGGAGTATTGGAAAAAATGTGACCAATTAATTCAGTATTGCTTCTACCGTTCCTGATAAATATACATACTTACATACTGAAGTGACGGTAGCCGACCAACACATACTCAAATTTATATATATGCATGGGAGAGACCGTCCTGATGAAGACCAGTCAAGTCTGAAATGCATAGACGGTTGTCCCCCTTGTTTCTGCTGGACACCACCAGAGAGCGTTAGCCCCGGTGTTTGCATAGCTACGGCTTCCTAAATACCGTGTTTCTTTAGAAATACGAAATTTCTATACATATCTGTATACAGTTATGCTTGAAGCTAAATCCTATATATATATACATATATATATATATATATAATAATAATAATAATAATAATAATAATAATAGTAGTAGTAGTAGTAGTAGTAGTAGTAGTAGTAGTAGTAGTAGTAGTAGTAGTAGTAGTAAAAGAAAGATATATACTTTATATCATCTCTATTTATTTCATTATATATATTTCGAAGATGCAAAGTTTTATGTATAACATATACCAAAACATATCCTCTTCAGACAAAATACATATGAGATATATACATTTTCATGATATGCTGGTAGCCAAAGAGCTGGACAGATCGGTGACCACCAAACATATGACTAGAAAAAACTCAACACATAGGATGTTACGTAGGTGGGAGAATAATTACAGTTGGTTTAAACGTTTAATAAATTATTTAAAATATAACGTAATTAGATTGGTCAAAAAACAAAACAAAAATTGACCATTATTCAGTTTATATGTTGCTTATAACACCGTGTAACAAAAATGTTTTTTTTTCTCTGTTCCTGGCTTGTAATCACTTTTTTGTGTTGCTTAGGTCCCAAATAAATAAAAAAGTGCTATTAAACAGTTAAAAGTTTGGGTTTGTAAACATTCTAAGCTATTCACTAGAATTATTTGTATGCTGGATTTTACATTGTATGTAAGTTTAATTTGCTTATGTTAAATGATTTTTTTTTATATATGTTTCAGGTTAAATTAAAATTATAAAATAAAGAGTAATACCTAAAGAAAATTATAAAAGTGCAATAAAGTATAAAATTGTTAAAAAGTGGATTAAAGAGATTTATTGATACTGGATTTTCGCACCCTGAATAAAGGGTAAGTTGTGTTTTAAGCACGAATTTTCATTAGTATGATTAGTGTTCTTTTATATTATTTAAATATGTATTTCCCTTTCCAATATTTATTTTGTATTGCATATCAAATTTATTTTCCAAGACAAGTATTCTGATGAAGAGGAGGAGATGGATGCTGAGGACTTGGATTACCTGCCTGAGGTACCAGAAAAAGTTCCTCACTTCCCAAACCAAAAAGAAGTCAATGACTTGGTCAGGGGTATGGGTCTGACCAAGTCCAATGCAGAGCTATTCGTCTCCAGGATGAAGCAGTGGAACTTGGTCAAGGAGGAAGTGCAGGTGACAAGTCAGAGAAGTCGACACGAACCTTTCTCAGGCTTGCTAATAAGTGTTTTTATGGACACTTATTAGCAAGACATACCCTTTTCAAAGACCTCCCTGTATAGATAAGAAATGTATAATCTGTAAATTAAGCCCCCATATTAACTGTAAAACTAGAAATGTAGTATATAACATAAGATGTACTGATGGACAATGTAGAGATAAAAATATAGTGTACATAGGTGAGACAGCTCGTAGTATAGGGGAACGGATAAATGAACACTGGCGAGACCTTCAAGATAGTAAAGAATCATCTGTACTCTACCAACATGCTAAAATAGAACATAAGGGTAAATTAGAGAACATAGAAATAAAAATAGAATCTACACACAGAAAAGACGCAATGTTTAGACAAATCACAGAGGCAATAAACATAAATGAATTACAACCAAAATTAAATAGAAAACATGAGTGGAACACCAACATCACGACTTACAATTAAGGACAAAATGAAAACATACACGCACATAGAACAAACAACCAACCAGTAACATGTAAATAAACAAATAAATAAACGAATATAAACACACACAGACACCCGGATGTAACACATGCGCAAACTAAGCACACAACACACACACAAAAACAAGATGGCGTAGGACAGAACAAAGGAGAGGCACAAAAAACAAAGAAAAGAATCCCCAGTCACTGAAGAGGTCACAGAATGTGTGACGAAAGAACTTTGACAATATATAAACAATCATCTGGTTGTGGAACCAACCAACCAACCGGAAATTTATAAATTCCTAAATTTATTATAATAAATTGAAGTGAAAGCAACTGGTGCGTGTGTTTCTTATTGGCAACATGACCCTCCCAAAGTATAACAATATATATATATATATATATATATATATATATATATATATATATATAAATTAATAAAAACAATGAATAAAAACAAAGAAACAGTTCCTTATAAAAAATTCATCATTTTACGATCGTTTCTAGGATATATATGTGTGTGTTGGTATGTATATCATATAGATCTATGTAAACATTTTACAAACTATCAGAGGGAATATACATACCTACACAAATATATGCTGTCTTCAGAAATAATGATATTTGTTTATTGAAAAACACCAACAAAGATCTAATATAATAGGTCTGTTTGGGAACAGGTTTTGAATTGACTAATAGAAGAGTAGTAAGTGGTCAAGTTGATAGAATAGTAGTAGTAGAAATTTAATTTAGGGGAAGAGGAATGCAGACTTCAGTTTTGAATGGAAATAATACTTTGAATGAAAAGATTACTTTGGGATGAAAAGAGGTCAAGCCGGTGAAAGGTACACGAACATTTAATGTTATTAAAGAATAATGCTAATGTTAAAATCGAAGGAGAATAAAATGTTAGGATAAATGTGCTAGTGAGAAATACCAATCTTATTAAAAACATAAGGAATTTAGATCTATAAAAAAAAATTAAATTAATTTAATTGATAGGTATACTTATAGGGATAAATTTATATTAATTCATATAGATGTGATAAATAAGAGTTAGATGTTATTAAAGAGTTTTGTTAAAAACGAAGGAAACAAATTTTTTGGGGGATAAATGTTTTAGTGAGAAATAACAAACTTATATAGACTACAAGGAATTTAGATTCATAACAGGAAATTAAAATAGTTTATATGTATACTTATAGGTATTAATTTTAGGAAAAGATAGCTGTAAAAGGGAAATAAAATTATGAAGTTCTCAGTAGTAAAATACTAATTATAGGTTAACTAAATAAAAAAAAACCCAAAAAACTAATTATAATAATTTGTAAAATAAAAGTGTATATTAATTAGGTTTATAATATTTGAAAATTCTTCTAATTCTATGATTGCACGATATAATTAATTCTTGTCGCTTATTTAATAGGATATCCTTAGATTTCATTATTTCAAAAAGTTCCTGGGAACATAATCTACACTCATATCTGTTATTTTGATAAGGGGTGGCCCTTTTGAGCACACTCCAGGTCAGGTTATAATCGATATTCTTTTTTCTATAATTATTAATTATTTCAGCCAAGGATGTTGTATTAGCTAATGCGGCATTTTTAAAACTGTGTTTGTGGGTATTAAATCTTACTTTAAATTGGTTAGAAGTAGCTCCTATATATGAATAAGTTGAGTCCTTAGTGCTAATTTTACATTTATATACTATGTTATTAATAAGGCAATTTCCTTTTAATGGACAATTTGCTTTGTTTCTACAGTTACAACCATTCGTGAATATTATATCAGGGGAGTTAGTCAAATTAGGTGTGGAATTTACTCGACTTGTTGTATGTGAAGGAGATGGTGGTTTGCTGCGGTTTATTTGAGTATTATGGTTAGTTTGATGTGTTGGTGGTATATTCATGGTTTTTTTTACATTTATATGCATTGTAGGCACTTATATTTTGTTGTATATTTTTGGTAGTGGAGTAGGAAAATTTGACCGTTGATCTATTTAAAATTTGATGGTATTTATGGTTTGGCGGGAAGTTTTTCTCTAGGATATTAAAAAATATTTTAGGGATATTATCTTTAATTTGTAGATTACATGGAGCATTATACTAAGTAACTCGTCTATTACGGTTTCGATGCTGATTTTTATATTTATACGATGTATCATGATGTTTACAAAGAGAGTTAGTATTAGTGAATTTATTATACATATGTTTAGTTAGATTCACTGATTTAGGTATTTTAGTCTGATTATTAGGAATTTTGTTAGTAATGTTATTAACATATATTGGAGTATTAGGATGAATGGTTTTTTGAAAGTTATTATATTGTATGTGAGAAGAGGTAGAGAAATTAAGTTTTAAGTTGGTATTTTTGGGTATAGTGTGAGTGGCATTTAGGTGTGTATTTTTCTTTTGATGTTTGTTGGTAATATTGGGTTGTATGTTTGTAGTATTATTGGTACAAGGTATATAGACTAATTTGTTTTTGTGGCCGCTTCTAGCTAAAGCTTCGTTATAAAAGGTCGCATTTTTATCGAATATATCCTGGTTAGATGAAAGGTTAGAAATTCTGAGTGAGATATTATATGCCAGGGTTTTAAGGATAGATCTAGGGTGATTGGATTGTGAGTGTATGTAATGTAAGTTTTGGTTAGGTTTATGGTAAGGTTGGTAGATACCCGTAGATAAGTCTAAAGTTATATCAAGGAAATTAACTACTTTACTGGTGTTTTCAAATGTAATAGTGAGACTATAATAGTCTTTGAGGAAAGTTCTAATAAGTTTTTTATTTTTTTCAATTTCTGATAGGCTAAGGTTATTGGAAAGAAGAAGACAGTCATCTCGATATAAACCACCTTTAAGGTGGGGAAAAGAAGCATTTATGTTAAATAGAAGAAAGAGGCCCACAAGATATATATATATATATATATAGAGAGAGAGAGAGCGAGAGAGAGAGAGAGAGAGAGAGAGAGAGAGAGAGAGAGAGAGAGAGAGAGAGAGAGAGAGAGAGAGAGAGAGAGAACCAGAATGGATAAGTCTTCTGAAGTGGAGAACTATCCGAAGGCAGTTCGAGCTAAGGCCAAAATTGAAAATAACTGTATAGGTTGAAGGAAGTGAAATGCATAAATGGTAATAGAATAGTAGTAGTAGTAGTAGTAGTTGTAGTAGTAGTAGTAGTAGTAGTAGTAGTAGCTGTTGTTGTAGTAGTAGCAGTGATGGTGGTGGTGGTGGTGGTGGTAGTAGTAGTTGTTGTAGTAGTAGTAGTAGTAGTAGTAGTAGTAGTAGTAGTTGTTGTTGTAGTAGTAGTAGTAGCTATTGTTGTAGTAGTAGCAGTGATGGTGGTGGTGGTAGTAGTAATAGTAGTAGTTGTTGTTGTAATAGTAGTAGTAGTAGTAGTTGTTGTTGTTGTAGCAGTAGTAGTGGTGGTGGTAGTGGTAGTAGTAGTAGTAGTAGTAGTAGCAGTAATAATTGTTTCTACTAATGGCACAAGGCCAGCAATTTACCAGTACATTACTGGTACTTTATTTTATCGAACCTGTAAGGATGAAAGGCAAAGTTAACCCCCGCGGGATTTGAACTCAGACCATAAAGAGACGCAACTCTATACTGGAAAGCATGGCGTCCGACCCTCTACCGATACTGCCGATCCACGATGATGATGATGATTTCTTTATTAACTACATCAAGTTTACAAAAAGCACATCAAGGGCAGTACAATAAGGTACAATGTAGGTTTAAATGAAAGACGTGTAAAAAGGGGGAAGGGGCTAAAATATATTGCAAACTTGTAGAAAAACTCACTTTCCATGTCTAGCACTACTACCACTACTACTACTACTACTACTACTACTTCTACTACTACTACTACTACTACTACTACTACAATTACCACCACCACCACCTCCCAGCCAACAATTTTTGGGGAAGGGAAAGTCAATTAAGTCAATGCCAGTGCATTACTGGTACTTTATTTTATTAACCCTGTAAGAATGAAAGGTAAAGTTAACCTCATCGGGATTTGAACGTAGAACGTAAACGTCCGTAACTATACGCTGCAAAGTATGGTGTCCGACGCTCTACCGATACTGCCAATTCACATAAAGCATAACAAAATGATTCAGGGTTTCCCAGCCACGAACAAGTGAGAACCCACTAGTTGTGTCAGAACACTCTATATTTCTGCTCACTCACCATACATTATATATTTCCAGGGCATCACCGAAATTCTCCGCAGGTATTTCTTCGGTGATTTCATTCTAG
>OZ024741.1:277383707-277391207 GCA_964016885.1 Eledone cirrhosa | reverse complement strand
TTGGTGTTGATTGAACATTAATGAGGCAGAGTGAGATCGCATCTGTGGTACAAAACGATACGCAAGGAAATTCTTCGTCTTCGTTTCATCCGGGTCTAGCAGTCACGTGCAAGAACTGCTACGTAGTAATTGTGAGGGTAATCGGTCAAGATAGTAACTGACCGAAAATTCTCTTAGGAATTCAGACAGGCATGACAGGTACATTTAGGTCAGCAGTTTCTTCATGTGTACGTGTGTCCGATACACACAGACACATATTTATATGTATTTCAATTCAGAAAATTCAATTGATTCGCTTATTGATATTATATCTCTGTTGCTCCGATGTGCATGTTGTGGTGTTCTGGTCGTGTATACCATTCACTGTGTTTTGCCATTACCTTGGAATGTGATGTTATGGTCATCAATAGTCCGGCAAGCGCATTCCTCTCTTATATTGTGGAGAATGGTGTTCTGGTCCTCAGTAAACATTTGGGTCAGCAGGAGGGGTGGTGGTTCTCAGTTGCAACTGCGACAATACATGTATTACTCTACATATCGTGCTCCTCTCAAAGAAGAGTATTATAGGAGGAATTCAAGCCAAACACCAAATATAGAGAAGACTTCTACAGAAAAAATATACATACATACACACATATATACATATCTTACACACACATATACACATACATATATATATACACATACATATCACATATACACATACACACAATATAATACACATGTATACAATATACATATATATATATACAATATACATGTATACAATACACATACACATGCATGCATGCATGCACACACGTACACACACCTATATACATATATGTGTGTGTGTGTGTGTGTGTGTGTGATAGAAAAGGAGAATACACACACACACACACACACACACACACATACACACACACAAATACAAACCTTGTAGGGGACTGTTCCACCCTTAGGCTACCTATCTATCTGGGTTATGGGTTGGGGGAAGCTATAGTCAAGGAGGGGTATGTCTAGGTGGGGGTTGCGTAATATATGTTACGTCTATGTGCTAGGTTTAAAATAGAAGAAGGAACTCAGGATTTTGTGTTGGCAAGAGGAGAAAATTTCCGATTTCCTGTTAAGCAGGTTCAGTTTAGAGTGTATTATGGCATGGCATTCCAGTAAACACAGGTCACAACTCCAACTCTGCGGTCGGTATGGCGTGGATCTAGTAAGCTGCTTCCAAAAAAGTTGGTATGGGGTACTATTATTTTTTAAAAAGGAGATGTATCCCGCCAGTGAGGTGGCATTCTTATGTCTATCGTGTCTAAATGTGTACATATGCGCGTTAAATCTAGTTTTAAATGTATTGGACGTTGATCCTATATATGTTTTGGTAGAGTTGTGTGTGGTTACGTCACATGCATATACGATGTTTTTCATGAGGCAAGCCCCCCTTAGGTGACAATTACTACTCCGCCTACAATTGCAACTGCGGGTTCGATCAGTTAGCGTACCTCCCGAACTTTGGTTACTAGCATTATCACTAGGTGCCTCTATATCATTAGATGGCTCAGTGATGCTATTATGTTGCCCATTTTCCAGTGTAGTCGGTTGCTGGTGGTTAACTGCCATTTTGATTGCTTCGAAACCTTCCCTAGTTTTCCTAATGTTCGTGCATGCTAGGTGTGATGCGAGGTTAGGTGTGGTCGAATAGGATAATTTAATCACGTTTTTGTTAATTATGTTGCGATATCTATTGCCTGGTGGGAAGTTTTTTTCTAATAATGAGAAGAATACTCTGGGGAGGTTAGTGAGGACCTCAGAGTTAAAAGGTGGGTTAAAATACATGTTTTTCCTTCTTCTTTTTTTCTTATCTGTGGGGTGAGTCTCGTTACTGTGCGTACTATTTTGTAGGGTTCCGTTATTAACGTTAGTGGCGTTGTCTGTTTTGCTTAAGCCCGGATGGTTTATATTCATGGCATGATCATTTGCTGTTTTAGAGTTGTGGTGAGGGACTCTAGTATTGTCTCTACGTGGTTTACATTTAGCTGGGTTACCGCCATTAGGGTTCTTACTATTATTCTTGCCTCTAAGTTGGTTAGGCTTTGTGGCCATACTATGTGTGATTATGTTGGTAGGTTTCACACTCATGGTTTGGGAGTCCTTATGTATATATGATGATCTATTCCCGTAACCAGATTCTGCCTTGTCATAATACTCTGCATTGGAGTTGAAGATACTCTCATTACAGGACAGTCTGCTAATTCTATTAGAGACACCCTGGGAATAGCGTTTAGGACTGATTTGGGGGTGGTTGGAGCTGGAATTATATTCTTTCAACTAATCATATTTGATTATATTTCTCTATCCCGTTTTCTCCCCCCATATTTATAATATTTTTATTTGAAAAAATCGGTTTTTTTTACATTGTGTTTTTCCCTTTCTAATACTTGCTTATATTTCTTTATATATTCTCTATATATTTTTTCATATATATTTTTTTTATCTTTATTCTTATTTTCACTTTTATCCTCCTTTATATTTTACCTTATTCTTACTTTTATACCTTATTATAGTGTAATCTTCCCCATGCCTTATTATACATTATTAATTATAGATTATTATTACTCTTTTTCCATTTCTAATTACCTCTTGTACTTTCTCCTCCGTTATATATATATTGTATGCCCTTTGCGTGTGTGTAGCCTCTGCACACCCTCTGCACCCTACTATCGACGCCACCCCATCTATGGCTCAACTAACCACTCGACACCCGGGAATGAATATGACCACAGCTAGTAAACAAGGACCCACACCCCACCCTCCCGCACCAAAATTAGACTTATCGTCCCCTGCTTTTGCTCTTTACTCTCTTTACTCTTTGTTCTTGAATATTTGGTTGATAGAGTCCATAACACCAATCAAACCCCTTTTATAGCTCTGACGAATCCTACGGTTACGTAAGGAAGAAACATTGTAAGCCAATAAAAATCTTTTGATGTTGTAGACGCTCTTGTGTTCTTTATCATATATACGGCTCTGCTCCAAAGCATAGAGCTTATTATTATGCTGCCAATACCTTAATGGGACACGGGTATACAATACCTAACTCCTATTAACCTAAGTATATATGTATTTATGTATGTATATATGTATGTATATATGTATGTATATATATGTATGTGCTTCCCAGGTAGACAAACTGATCAACCACTCCAAGTCGTTTACCATACACATAGATATTTGGTTCACTGTACTGCTTACCAGGGGCAGGTTGGTACATGACGACGGTTTTCTTGAGACTGACAGTCAATCCGAGGGCAGTGCAAGCATCAGAAAATGCATTCAAAATGTGCTGCATATCACTTTCTGTGTGCGCTACAAGATCGCAATCATCTGCATACACGAGGTCTCTTATGATTGATGAAAATACATTTGTCTTTGCAGCAAAGCGCCTGATGTTAAATATGCTGCCTGAGGTTCGATATCGGATGTAAACACCATGCTCGCAATTCCTGAATGCAATGCAGAAAACCATTGCAAAGTATATGGCAAACAGGGTTTGGATCTGTATCAAGTTTTTATCGATTTGACAAAAGCTTTCGATACTGTTAACAGAAATGCATTATGGAAGGTTCCCCAGAAACTTGGTTGCCCTGATAAGTTCCTTGCTTTAGTTAGGTCTTTCCATGACGACATGAAGGCTTGGGTTAATGTCGGAGGTAACATGTCGGAGCCTATCTCAGTAAAAAATGGAGTGAAACAGGGGGATATTCCAGCACCGACCCTGTTTGCCATATACTTACTGATTTACATTCTCTACCACATGCCAAGCATGTGGTAGAGAATGTAAATCAACAGGAGGGCTCAACCGTCATGCAAAAGTACATGAACTCCTACCACAGCCGGCTATTCTCAGTGAATGTTTTGGTTGGTTGCCGACTCTGTGCAAGACATTTTAGATCATTGGCTGGGCTAAAAAGCCACATTCGATCGCAGCGCTGTTAATTGCTATCGTGTGTGTGTATAGATATGTTTATGTGTGTGCGTGTGTGTGTATATATATATATATGTATATTATTATTGTCGTTGTTGTTATTATTATTATTGTTGTTGGAATGTTGCCAGGCACTCACTGCCCTCTACCAAGCGGGCAATGCGATCAGTGGAACTTCCACTCTCGAGTTCTATAGAGGATTAGTGGTGGGCAAGTGCGATGACGCACTCGGAGAAGCTTTGGGCCTCGACGAAGTCGAACTGACCAGTCTGTACCGGAAGACTTTTGAGCCGGGGATGATGGACAATTTCCAGAAATCCCTCGCTTGGCAGTGCTACCGGGGGGCACTGCCGGTTCGGGATAAACTCTACAGGCACGGAAGTGCTGTCAGACGGACCTGCCCAAGATGCGCACAAAACGACGAAACCGTTCTGCACGCACTTGTCCCATGTCCGTGCATTACTGACTTGTGGAGTTATGTCGAACAGCTACTGTCGCGTGTGGAACGAATCCGGCTATCGGCCGAGTCCATAGTGAAGATCGATCCACCGCCTTCCTTAGGTCAGGAAGAGCAGGAAATTTTCCTCTGTTTGGTGGCAGTTGCGAAAGAGATTATATGGTGGACCAGGTTGAAAGGACTAAAGACAGACACTTTTCTCTTCGGCCAATCCCTCATCAACTTCTTCAAGTTTCACCTGGAAAGGAAGGTGAGGGTGGAGAGAGAAGTGCTGCCCCCCAGTACATTTGCTAAAAGGTGGGTGAATGTGGCGAGAATGGCTCGTGTGAATGGGCCTACTCTGACCATGCGCCTATAGGCTAGCTAACCTGAGGAGAGGGGTGCTCTCCCTGGGTGCCCTAGAAGCGTAGGGTGGTTCAGGATTGGTGGGGTACCCGAATCACCCCAGGGTCGTACACCCCCCCATTGGGGAATATATTTTGTTATATTTATGCATAGTTTATTTTATATTTTATATTTTCATTGTTAAATTAGTCTTGCCAGTGTGCACTTTTACTCCACCTTATTGTAAACCCCCACGGTCCCTGTCTTTGTATCGTCCCCTACATGTCGGCCCTGGTGGCTAATAAATGAAATCATTATTAATATTATTGTTATGAAGGGCGGTGGATTGGCAGTATCGGTAGAGGGTCGGACGCCATGCTTTCTAGCATAGTTCCGTCCCTTTACGATCTGAGTTCAAATCCCGCCGAGGTTGACATTGCCTTTCATCCTTACGGGGTCGATAAAATTAAGTACCAGTAATGCACTGGGTAATTGCTGGCCTTGTGCCTAAAGTAGAAACAATTATTATTATTATTGTTATTAATATATATATATATATATATATATATATATATATATATATATGTACAATATATTAATAAATGGAAACTATATTTATAAAACCATATTTATTTTATTATACATATTTCAAGGGCAACCAAAGCAAATTATGGTACGCTTTCATCAGATAAAATACAGATTTGTTTTATAAATAAATATTGACATACCCGGAAAAAAAAGACAACCTTAACAGTTGGAGCTTCCTAGATAGTGGAGATAGTACATTTATTGAGGGTGATACAAAGTTATGAGTGAGTATGCAAATGAGTGTCCGAAATCTTGAAAAGATAACGGTTTATTTAAATTAAACTGTTGGAAGAAGATATGTAAGGGAGAGAGAAAAAAAGAAAAAAAGAAAAAAGAAAGGAGAAAGATAGAAGAGGAAAGAAAGAACGATTATATATATTGATAGTGAAATAGAGTGCATGAAGAGATAAGTTTCAAAGGATAAATATACACAGCGTAAGTAAATCTAAGTGAAAGAAGAAATGAGATTAACGTGGAAGAATAATATTTATAATGCAGGGTTCATTACGTTTTGATTATAATACTTATAATGCAGGGTTCATTACGTTTTGATTATAATACTTATAATGCAGGGTTCATTACGTTTTGATTATAATACTTATAATGCAGGGTTCATTACGTTTTGATTATAATACTTATAATGCAGGGTTCATTACGTTTTGATTATAATACTTATAATGCAGGGTTCATTACGTTTTGATTATAATACTTATAATGATAGGTTGAAAAATTAGATTAAAATTAAATTAAAATTAAAACTTAGAAATCAAAATTAAAGATTAAAATTTACCTTAATATTAAAGATTTAATTTAATAATTTAATATTAATAATTAGTTTAAAGGTGTATATTAAGGATTATACATTATTTAAATAAATATATGGTATTTTACATTAGAGCAAATCTAGTATAGTTCATCCAAATAATTCTAAATTTATGAAAAATTTACGAGAGTTTACAAAGGAATAACCACTTAGTTATATTATAAAAACAGTAAGGAAGTGTAACGGAAGTTAGAAGTGATTTTTTAAGAACTCAGATGACTCTAAGGATTAAATGTTATAAAGTTAAAAAGTTAAAACAATTTTTTATCTTAAGAATATAATTAAAACATGAACCATATGTTATTTTATACGAAGTCATAAGTTTACTTGCTATATTAGTTTATATTACTTTTTATATCAGTTATAAACATTTTTAAGCTTGTTGAATCCCAACAAATTAAATATAACCTCTGCATATATTTATATATATATTTTTTTCTTTTCTCGTGCAATGGCCATACTCGATAACGAGGGGAAAGCCATCATATATGTATGTATATATGCATGCATACATACATACATAACCCCCCCCCCCATATATATATATATGTATATTTGCGCGTGTGTGGGTTTGCGTGGGCTTGTGTGTATATGTTCATATGTATGTATGCATGTATGTAAATATACCTGTATGCATGCATATATAGTCATAGACACACGCACACACATGTGCATGTGTAGGTGGGGGTGTGCGTATGAGAATGTGTGTGTGTGTGTGAGAGAGAGACTGATTGTATGCGTGCGTGTACGTGAGTATGTGTCTGTGTATGTGTCTACACAGGATATGGCGGATGTGGTGGTGGTTGCGGTGGTAAGAAAACATAAGTAAAAGATAAAAGTTTGATAGAAACAGCAGTAATGTTTGACTGCGTTCATCAGAGGTTTCCAAGGTAACGTCCGAATACTGTTGACCGCAAGACAAATATTTACTAGTAACCTTTGATTCTCCAAAGGTCACGCAAGAACGTCATACCTCTATAGGATATATATATATATATATATATATATATATATATATATATATATGTATATATCAATAGATAGATAGATACATACATACATACTTACATTCATACATGTATATATATATATATATATGCATACATACAACACGTACACACACACAGACGCACACACACACATATATATATATGAATGTATGCATATAGATATAAGTTTATATATATATTTATACGTATATTTGTAACCTTTCATTCTCCAAAGGTTATATAAAGTCTTCATACTTGAATACTTGAGCGCATAAATATCATATATATATATATATATATATATATGTATATATATATATATATATATATATATATATATATATATATATAT
>OZ024741.1:277363707-277373707 GCA_964016885.1 Eledone cirrhosa | reverse complement strand
ACTACTTAACCAACTGCGCCATTCATTACTTCCTACACGAATATATAAGCAAGGAACAACAATAAGAGCGCTGAAGCTTCCTTCAATCCAACACCAGTCCACAGCTTCAGTTGTATGAAAATGAAAATGGGAAAAGAGATGTGTGTCAAGGCCAGCCTAAAATAAAACAACCACAGAATAAAAAGTAATCGAGATAGAAGAGAGAAAAGATAAAAGATCAATAAATCCAGGAGATGGAGCTGGAATAATATTTATAGAAATTTATTCTAATAACGATGGAGGTAATACATAGTCAATCACCAATTGAAGGAAATAAATGCATGCATAAATAAATAGATAAATAAATAAAACTAAACAAATAGAAGAATTAACAAGATTAGCAATTCGAAGAGGAGCAAATTACAACAACAATAACAGCATCAACAACAAAAACAACAACAATAACAACAATAACAACAATAGCAATAGTAACATCAACAACAAAAACAACAACAATAACAACAATAGCAATAGTAACAACAACAATAACATCAACAGCAGCAACAACAATAACACCGGCAGCAGAACCGCAACAACAACAACAACAGCAATAACAGTAACAGCAACAACAACGGCAACATTAATAACAATAACAACAATAACATCAACAACAATAATAACAACAATAATAACAACAACAACAGCAGCAGCAGCAACAACAACAACAACAACAACAACAACAACAACAACAACAACAACAACAACAACAACAACAACAGCAGCAACAACAACAGAAACAACAACAGCAACAATAACGACAACAACAGCAACAACAATAACAACAACAAAGAAATAATTACATGATCAGTAGCTATACCATCAATTATCTACAGGTTTAATGCAGTAAATTATAAATTAAATAAAATAAACTACTGAAGTCACGTGACCTAGTTGTTGGAGCGTTGGGACCACAATCGTAAGTTTGTGGCGCCATGTTTATTTCATCCGGGCACTTTATTTCGCATCACTACAGTCCAGTCAGCTGATAAAAATGAAATGCGACTATAATGGTGCCAATCTGTGTATAGGTCTTTGTCTTTCCTTTGGACAGCACCATATATAGCGAATATAGCGTCTATATAATGTATATAGGGTATATATATATATATATATATATATATATATATATATATATATATATATATATATATATATATATATATGTATATATATATATATATGTTTTAATATAGAAAAGCTTCTACAGGACTAGAATTATTTCATTCGTGAGAAATCATCAGGAAGCTTCTTGATGATTTCTCATGAATGCAACAACAACAGCAACAACAATAACAACAACAAAGAAATAATTACATGATTAGTAGCTATACCAGCAATTATCTACAGATTTAATGCAGTAAATTATATATATATATATATATATATATATATATATATAATATATAAGATCAAAGGTTAAAAGAGTTCCATGTATTTTATTATGCGCATTTCAAAAAAAAATATCATCATGCAATAACATTTGTGTTTTTATCTTATATATTATGTATACTCCAGTCCTACAAACTGTAGAGTGCTTCTTATCCGATATCTGCATTGCTTTATTGTACTACAATAAAACTCACCTCCTACATATATATATATATATATATATATATATATATATATATATATATATATATATA
The DNA here is from genome assembly GCA_964016885.1 of Eledone cirrhosa. NCBI lineage: Eukaryota > Metazoa > Mollusca > Cephalopoda > Octopoda > Eledonidae > Eledone > Eledone cirrhosa. The sequence goes on along the minus strand of OZ024741.1, from coordinate 277,372,025 downwards.
TATATATATATATATGAAAAACGTAAAATAAGAAAATTATAGTAATTAGATTACTTTAAGTAAGTAAGCTAATTACTATAATTTTCTTATTTTACGTTTTTCCTATAATTGTTCTGCATCCCCTTGCATTGAACCACAAAGTTACTAAGACAAAAACCTATATATTTGCTTGCATAGGTATACATCTGTATATATATGTTGGTAGATATACTAATTCTTTATATATATATATAGGGTATATATAGTGTATATAGGGTATATATATAGTATATATATGGTATATATAGTGTATATACGGTATATATAGTGTATATAGGGTATATATAGTGTATATAGGGTATATATAGCGTATATAGGGTATATATAGTGTATATAGGGTATATATATAGGGTATATATATAGCATATATAGGGTATATATAGTATATATAGAGTATATATATATAGTGTATATAGGGTATATATACTATATATAGGGTATATATAGTGTATATAGGGTATATATAGAGTATATAGGGTATATATAGTATATATAGTATATATAGGGTATATATAGTATATATAGGGTATATATATATAGTGTATATAGGGTATATATAGTATATATAGGGTATATATAGTGTATATAGGGTATATATAGAGTATATACGGTATATATAGTATATATAGGGTATATATAGTGTATATAGGGTATATATATAGTGTATACAGGGTATATATAATATATATAGGGTATATATAGTATATATAGGATATATATAGTATATATATGTGTTGTGATGACACTGGAGCCAAACTGTATTGGTCTTTGCCTGTCCTCTGGACAGCTTCATATATATAGTATATATATAGAGTGTATATACAGTATATATAGAGTGTATATATAGAGTGTATATACAGTATGTATAGAGTGTATATATAGAGTGTATATATAGAGTGTATATACAGTATGTATAGAGTGTATATATAGAGTGTATATATAGAGTGTATATACAGTATGTATAGAGTGTATATATAGAGTGTATATATAGAGTGTATATACAGTATGTATATGAATTGCCAAGCGGTCTCGGCTTTTGGCGTTTCCTTGGACAACATCAGTGTCATGGATGAGACTGGCATACATGGCCGACTGCTGGTCTCAACGAAATACACTGCCCAATCTTGTGCTAGGGAGAGGAACTGTTAAGATACTGTCTTATGGCCGTCATGACAGAAGGTGGAACGGCTATTAACCTCCCCCTCCCCCATAAAAAAATATAAATAAAAATCAAAAAATCAAAATAAAAATAAAAATAAATAAAACCCAAATAAATTTTAAAATAGCAGAACAAAATAAAACAGTTTTAAAAAAATGATAAAGTTATGATAGAATTTCAAATGATCCTCTATGTTTTCTTCTGAGTATTTCACAGACACGTGTAGCTTTAACGTAATTCCCTAGGCGAATTAATGTGACAGCATGTTAATTCAAAGACTTGAACTTTGAATTACAAGTACAATACATTCGATGGTATAGCTCATTTAACGGTCTTCCACGTAGTTTCCACCTAATAAATTTCAGTCACAATTTTTAATCGACTCGAGGACTTCGTAAAAAAAAAAAACTGGCTTTTCTCGTATGCACTGGGATCGCAGCCGTGACCTCATGGTCGCAAACCGAACATCTTGACCTAGGCCACGTCTATATACTTAATTAATATAATAAATAACTACAAAAAAGAAACATGGTTGATAGCAAAGATTATAGTGAAGAGGCAAAACGCAATATTTCACCATTAATTCAGAAAGGAAGAGTTCTTCCTACATCCACAGATGCAACATTTTGGGCATCAGTGTTGTAACCCGGTCACTGAGTATTTCAGGCCTTACAACATACCCCCTCTATCTGGTGTCTTGACTATATTGGACACATCATCAATGTTGTATCCTGAAGTCACTGAGTGTTTCAGGTCATACAACATATACCATCAATCAGGTGACTCGAAAAGAGGTTGATTGAACCTAAGCATATGTCCAAGTGGAATACCACTGACCCAACCGGTCACTTCTCTCCAGCCATACCTATCTGGAGGACATCTCTGCTGCTTTCCTGTTCAATTTGAGTGATCACTACATGCTTACACCGTAATGACTAGGCGACCCAACTGTGGTTGATCAAGCCCGAACTTGTGTCTAAATGACATATACACTACTAACCACCGCAATCACTTCCTTTCAGCCATATCCATCTGGGTGCTACCCTCTATCTGCTGCTCCCAAGCTGCTTGTGATGACTCTTTCTACTCACCTCCGTAATATCCAGGATTACACAGATTTTACAAAGAGAACGCTCTGCAAACCTTCTACTGGCAACCTTCACTAAAGGATTTAAATAGACTGACAAATTTACTATAAAATAACTGCGGTAGGATTAAGAAAAGACGGTGGGGAAAATGAAGGCCAAATTATATAAGATAATTAGGGAGAACCGGAAAAGAAAGTAAAAACGAAAGAAAGGAAAAACAAAGAAAACTAATTTGATAGAGATAAGGAAGTAAAGCAGTTCGTTATATTATTGCACAGGATGGAAATATAGAGAGATAAGGATAAATACGTTGGTGTATCTCAAGAATCATGTTTATATTGCAGGGGCTGTTATGTGTAGTTTATGTGAAGGAGCCTGGCTTAGTGATTAAAGTGCTCGGCTCACGATCGTAAATACGTGAGTTTGATTCCCAGTGGTGCGTTGTGTCCTTAAGCAAGAGACTTTATTTCACGTTGCTTTAGTTCATTTAGCAGGTAAAAAGAAAAAAAAAAATGAATGGCACCTGTAATTATAAGGTTCTGGTTGACACAGAATTCTACTGAGAACTACGTTAAATATCTGTTCAATAAAATTGCCTATATCCTCCTCCTCCTCTAGCTTCTCCCCCCCCCCATCGCACTTCTCACTCTTCCTCTTCCTCCTCCTCTCGCTTCCATTTCCTCATCATTCCCCTCCTTCTTTTCACCTTCCTCTTCTTCCTCCTCTCACTTCTCTCCTTCTCATTACCCCAAATTACAGTCATTGTGACGATGTAACAACAAAACAAAAAAACGTTATTTTTAATTGTATCAATATTTCTACTACTATTAACATCACGCGGCTAACGGCATCACCATATTCATAATTATCGTCATTAACATCAACATCATCATCATCAACAACAATTTATGATTTGACATACGTCGATAGAGCATCGGACATCATGTTTTACGTTCCGAGTTCAAATCCTGCCAAGGTTAACTTTGCCTTTCATCCTTATGGGGTCAATAAAATAAAGTACCAGTCACGCACTGGGGTCGATTTAATCGACTTTCCCCTCCCCCCAAATTACTGGCCTTGTGCCTATATAAGAAACCATTATGTCCCTTTATGATCTGAGTTCAAATCCCGCCGAGGTTAACTTTACCTTTCATCCTTACGAGGTCGATAAAATAAAGTACCAGTAATGTACTGGGTATTTGCTGGCCTTGTGCCAAAAAGTAGAAACAATTATTAGAGGGTCTGACGCCATGCTTTGCAGCATAGAGTTACGGCCCTTTATGGTCTGTGTTCAAATCCCACCGAAGTTAACTTTGCCTTTCATCCTTACGGTATCGATAAAATAAAGTACCAGTAATACACTGGGACAATTGCTGGCCTTGTGCCTATAGTAGAAATCATTATTTACCATCAACACCGTCACCAACATCATTGAGATCAACAGCAACAATAACATCTTTGACAGTAACGATAACAACAACATCAACATCATCAATAACAACATCAATAACAACATCATCATCATCATCATTATCATTAACAGCAATAACACAATCAACATAAAAGAGCATCCCAACACCATCATTATCGTCGTCATCATCATGGACAACTACACCATCAACACCATCATCATCACCATCAGCACACCCATCATCACCATCATCACGATCATCACTATCATCACCATCATCACCGACATCATCATCACTACCATTATCACCATCATCACCACCATCACCAACATCATCACCTTCACCACCATCAACATCAAAACTATCAACACAAACATCTTCACCATCATCACCACCGCCAAAATCATCACCATCAACACCATCACCCCCACCAACACCATTACCACCATCACCCCTATCAACACCATCAGCACCATCATCACCACCACCATCACCCCCATCACCGCCATCAACGCCATTATCACCATTACCCTCACCACCATAAAATGAATCTATGTATGTTCTTCTGGTTTTATAATTTCACAAATTTTTGTGTGTAGATATGGATGTTATTGTATGTGTGGATGTGTATGTTTTGAGTTGTATGTGTGCATGTGTATATGCTTTGTATCTGTACATGTGTATATGCAGTTATTAGATGCAAAATGTTTTGGAATGTTTTACATATTTTTATTGTTCCATTAATGGATTGTACTTGTAATTTCCTAACTAGTTGTGTTCTTTCTGTTCCTGTGAAGCCTAGCTTCTCTAGATTTGTATTGAGGCAGTTACTAACATATCCCAGTGCCCTAATAATCACAGGCATAAATCTGAAGGTGTAATCAGGGTGGAGTATCTGCAGATTCCTCATCAGTTCTGCATAAATATTCTCCTTTTCACTAATCTTTGATATTATATTGGAATCTGCTGGGCAGCTAATTTCCACTACTGTGCATGTTTTCTTCTCCCTGTCCCATATCATAATATCTGGTCTGTTATGCCTGCATTTTATTGGGGTTTTTACTGGAACATTCCACTAGTTCATATGTATGTATGTATATATGTATGTATGTATGTATGTATGTATGTATGTATGTATGTATGTATGTTATCTCTTTCTCTTAATTTCGAGTATATTTTTTTGACCGGCCACCTTCCTGGTGTGTGTGTGTGTGTGTGTGTGTGTGTGTGTGTGTGTGTGTGTGTGTGTGTGTGTGTGTGTTTGTGTGTGTGTGTGTGTGTGTGTGTGTGTGTGTGTGTGTGTGTGTGTGTGATTGTGTGAGATAGTGGTAGCAGAGTTCTAAGGAAGAACTAGGTCACTTGTTGGTAAACCTCATCCGAGAAAGAAAAGCAATTGAGGGTGAGGACCAGCTCAGCCAGTTAGATGAGGATGGAAGTGCGGGGTCAAGGAAGTGTTGGAGGGCGCGAAGATCTTTGGTGTGTGGGATGATTGTGTATAGTTTTACGTTGAGGGGGTAAAGGAGGGGAGGACCGAGGGGGAAGACGAATGAATGGAAGAAACGAAGGGCGTGGTTAGTGTCGGAGATGTGGCACGGGGAGGATGCGAGCGGCGCGAGGGTGGAGTCGAAGTAGGCGAAGATGAAGTTGGTGGGGTAGTAACAGGCGGAGACGATGGGGTGGCTAGGAGGGTCGGGTTTGTGTAATTTGGGGAGGAAGTAGATGCTGGAGGTGCGGGGTGTGCGAACGATGAGATTGGTGGCGGTGGAGGGTAGGAGTGAGGAGGCGATGAGTTAGTGGATGTTGGAGGACAATTGTTGCTGGTATTCTAGGGTGGGGTCGGATCGTAGGGGGCGGTAGAAAAGGGAGTTGTGGAGCTGACGTAGGGCCACCGTGTTTTAGAGGTCGGCGTGACACACGACCACGGCACAGCCCTTGTCCACCGATTTGATGACGATATCATAACGGGTTCGGAGGAAGCGAAGGGCGGCGAGTTCAGCTCGGGTGGTATTGGTCGCCCGGTGGCGAGCATTCACGAATGTGTCCAGGGTGTTGAACCGCCAGGGGGCCGGCGTCCATTATCATGGTCGTCGGCCCAATTGCAGAAAAATGTCTGGTGTGGGTCGGGTGCCGTGAAAGTACGACTGCAGTTTCGTGCAGCGCAGGAACCTTTCGACGTCGGTGCGAGTGCATAACTCATCACCGTGGGTTGTGAGGGGGGTACGAACGAAGACCCCTGCGGGGCAGGGAACGTTCAGGTCCAAAGAGGGGAAGGTTGGGGAATATAGAAACAACAAGTTGTGTGTTTGAGGGAAATTGTGGTGAGATGGGAGGTGTGGGGGTGGGACTAGGGGTGTTAGATCGGAATGGGTGGTGGCAGAAGAGGGTGTGGCTTTGGGGGTGGGAGAATGTGATGAGGGGGTTGGCCGTGAGGGTGGGGAAGATGAAGGAATTAAGTTTACGGTGTTAGGTGGAGGTGAGGAAGTTGAAAAATAGGTGGTTTTAGTGATAGATGAAGAAGAGGGTGGGGTGTGTGAGGAAAGGATGACAGGTGGAACAGAGAAAAAGGAAGGTGTGTGGCATCTCGCGGTTCTGGCAGATATACAGAGATACATTCATATATATACACACACATACATATATATATATATATATATATATATATATATATATATATATATATATATATATATATAAAACATGGGAAGAAAGAGGAAAACTGTGTGGTTGCACATGGGTTACATATTATAAAATTAGTCCCTCATCAGTGATTTGCCAACCATCATTGGTATTTCATCGCATTAAAAATCATATACCCCAGGTTGGTGCGAGCAATAACTAAAATAAGCTATTGAGACAAGTGAATCGCGTAAAGCGAGTGAGACAAGTAAGCAACATAGAAGGAAAAGCAAACCGAAGGTAGGAAAACAGCATGCAACATGATGGTTATCCGGTCAGCATAATCTGGGTGAATTTCATGAGCGGTCAGAAAACAGACCGTCCAACGTGAATGAGATGTGAGAAAGAAAGAATCCCACTACTAACGAACGGGAGGAAGTGAGAAGGGGAGAAACAGAGAGTGAGTGAGTGGAAGTGCGAGGAAGAGGTCAGTCGAGAGAAAGTGGAACTGACAGAGGGGGCGAAAGAAGGTGAGAGAAACAGAGAGAACAAGGGAGCAGTAATAGAGAAAAAGAGAGAAACAGAGAATCGCAGTTTAGGTAAATATATGAAAAATATGGGGAGAAGAAAGTGTAACTGACAGAGGGGGCGAAAGAAGGTGAGAGAAACAGAGAGAACGGGGGAGCAGAAAGAGAGAAACAGACAATCGCAGTCGAGGTAAATATGTATAAAAAACATGGGAAGAAAGAGGAAATATATATATACATACACACACATACATACATTATACACATACACACATATATATATATATGTATATACTGTATATATTTAAATATATATATATTCAAATATATATATTTATATATATATATATAAATATATATTATTATCGGTAGAGGGCCGGACGCCATGCTTTGCACCATAGTTACGTCCATTTACGGTCTGAGTTCAAATTCCGCCAAGGTTAACTTTGCCTTTCATCCTTACGGGGTCGATAAAATAAAGTACCAGTAATGTACTGGGTAATTGCTGGCCTTGTGCCTAAAGTAGAAACAATTATTTATATATATATATATATATGTGTGTGTGTATATATATATATGTGTGTGTATATATATATATATATATATATATATATATATATATATATGTATATATATATATATATATATATATATAGACATACACACACATATATATATATGTACGTATATATATATATATATATATATATATATATACCATTATCTATAAAAGGCAGATTGTTGTTGTGTGTGTGTCTGTGTGTGTGTGTGAGTGTGGGTGTGTCTGTGTGTGTGTGTGTATGTGTGTGTGTGTGTGTGTGTGTGTGTGTGTGTGTGTGTGTGTGTGTGTGTGTGCATGTTCCATGTTTATACATTTGCACAATTTCAAACCGATTCGACTCAAAGTCTGTAAGAATGTTGTAAATGGTCTAACTTAGTTGAACGACTATTTATTTTATTCAATCTCACCCACAATTACGGAAATAATCGATAAAACTAAATACATGACGCTTTAGCCCTCTAATACAATCTGATTTCCACTCTCTACTCACCTTAAAATTCGATAAAACTACATACATGCTTACAAACTTCCTTTAGGAACGCCGAAGAGAAAGAGAAGAGAGTGAGAGGGAGAGAGAGAGAGAACGTTTGTTTTTGAGTGTGGAACGGTCAAACATTTATTTACTACAATGACAAAGAGAACTTATTACATTTCATACGAAACAACAATTATTCAAAAGCAGCAGATAATTTATTCAACAACAAAAAAAAAAGCGATAAATCTTTTTTAAAACGTATCAACGAACGTGGAAGAAAGAAGTATCAGTTTATTTACTATACACAATAATATCCTCTATGAGGTCACTAAACCTGCTAGAAACAGCAGCTAACTCTCCCCCATATCACACCCCTCCCTACTGTCTTAAATTTAGAAAACATATCCTCTATGAGGTCACTAAACCTGCTAGAAACAGCA
>OZ024741.1:277348707-277356207 GCA_964016885.1 Eledone cirrhosa | reverse complement strand
ATGCGGGTTATATATCAGCTCTTCACTGTTCCACACAGCTCTTTGCATTTCCTTTGCTTTCTAGAAGCTCTTCTGACCCGCATGTATTGGATAGCAAAAAAGCACGTACGGTGGTTATATACCAGCTATCGCCCTCTCCACACAGTTCTTTCTATTTTCATTGCAGTCTAGAAGTTCTTTTGAGCCGCATGTGTTGGCTAGCGAAGAAGCATGTACGGTGGTTATATACCCGTTTTCCACCGCCCTACACGGCTCTTTATATTTTAATTGTGGTCTAGAAGTTCTTTCGAGGCGTATGTTTTAAATAACGAAGAGCAGACAAAGCAATGTTGCTCCATCCTTGTTTGGTTTACTTCTCTATATTGGCTGATTGCGGGTTGAGCCAGTCAAATAATACAATCTGATCCGAGGTAGCTTTTGATCAGGCGGTTTACTCCTTTCCACTGATCCCACAATATTTTTGAGCCAGGAGGAAGGACTTCAGAAATGATTATTTCCAAGTCAGTAGCAAGAGAAGAAATGTTATTACAACAGATTTACTTTTAATGAAAAAAATCATTACAATCATTTCAAAGGTTTCACAATATACTGGAAGCGATGTTACAGGTTGCCAGAGTTCAATGACTGAAAGCAGTACACAATATACAGAATATAATAATCGATCTTTTAGGAATTCCTTTTATTAATAAAGTATACTTATTTATGCAATCTGTACGCCCGTTGCAGACATGGGTAGAAATTGACGTATAAATGAAGTTCCAGCTGGGAATCAGTCACAATGTATCATATATATATATATATATATATATATATATATATATATATATGTATGTATGTGTGTGTGTGTGTATGTGTGTGTGTGTGTGTGTGTGTGTGTGTGTGTGTGTGTGTGTGTGTGTGTGTGTGTGTCTATATATATATATATATATATATATAAAATACATATATTATATAATATATATATATAAATACATTTATATATATATTATATATATATATATATATATATATATAAACAGAGAGAGAGAGATAGAAAGAGAGAGAGAGAGAGAGATAGAGAGATAGAGAGAGAGAGAGAGAGAGAGCGCGAAAGAGAGACTCACAAACATCCAAACAAACCCCCTACTTATATATATTATTTATTTGTATGTATATATAGTAAGTGTTTGTAAGTATTTCTCTTTTTCTCTCTGCTGCCCCCCCTCTCTCTCTCTCTATATATATATATATATATATATATATATATTTCACACAATATTTACCAAAAGCAAACGACTTAACGAAGGAAAGCAAAAGGAAATTGTTTGCCTTTCTCTGCGTCTGTACGTGCGCGCATCTGTATGTGTGTGTGTGTGTATGTATATATGCACGTGCACGTGTGTGTGTGTGTGTGTGTGTGTGTGTGTGTGTGTGTGTCTCCCATATAATCTTATAAAAATTAGGAATCCAACATAACACTCAGGACACCGACGACGGAAAGAAGTAGGTAAACAATTTCCTTTTGTTTTCATTCGTTAAGTCTTTGCTTTTTGGCAAATATTATATTAAATATATTCCTTCTGGTTATAAAACGGAGTAAAGTGAGGGGAATGACATTAGACATAACTTACACTTTCATTTGCTTTGCTTATATATATATGTATATGTGTGTGTATACATATATGTGTGTGTGTGTGTGTGTATGTATACATATATATATATATATATGTATATATATATATATATATATGTATGTATCTATATATGTATGTATATATATACAAATACATATATATATATATATATATATATATATATATATATATATAAATGTATTTATGTATCTATATATATATCCATATGCATATATATATATATATGCATATATATATATATATGCATATATATATATATATATATATATATATATATATATATATATATATATATATATATATATATATATATATATATATATATATATATATATATATATATATATATATATATATATATATATGTATTAATTAAGAATATATATATATATATATGTATCAGAAAGTCAATATATATTAAGTAAATATATATATATATATATATATATATATATATATATATATGTAACAGAAAGTCAATATATATTAAGTAAAAATATATATATATATATATGTATCAGAAAGTCAATAAGGAATCAACAAAACAACGCATTGTTGTCATATTAGTTTAACGTTTGTTATAGTTGGAAAAGTGTCTACAGTTTGAACGTAGTCCTTCATCAGGAGTTGGGATGAAAGAAAGAAAGAGAGGAGAGAGAGGGAGAGAGAGAGAGAGAGGGGAGAGAGAGAGGTAGAGAGAAAGAAAGAGAGAGAGAGAGAGAGAGAGAGGGAGAGAGAGAGTAAAAATGATGTTTGGGGGAGAGAAGAAAAAAAAGGAGACCTGGGAAAAGATTTTATAGGAGAGAAAGCATATGTTGTTAGTGAGCTAGCCTGAATATATATATTTACGTATATATATATATATATATATTTACATATATCTATATATATGTACCTATATATATGAATATATATATATATATATATATATATATATATATATATATATATATATATATTCATATATATAGGTACATATATATAGATATATGTAAATTGACAATATCTTCTCCTTCGCCCACTTATTTCTGAGAGGGTCATCGGGGTCAGAGTCCTTCTGAAACACTCCTTCCAGCGAGTCTGTCAGTAGTAAACATCTCTAACTGATCCAGCTAGATCCCAAAGCATGACCAGCCAAGCTCATGGATGTTATCCAACTATCTTGCTCAGGGTCTACCTCTGGGTCTCTTGCCGGTAGGTTTTGCCTGTAAAATCTGTTCAGCGATTCTTTCCTGAGACATTCTAACAACATAGTATCGGAGCTGTGATCTCTCAATTCGGAGAAGTAGCGGCTCTACCAGGAGTGACTCTCTGGTCTCCGAACTATGCACTTTATCGAGTAACGTTACTCCAAAGACTCTTCGGAAGATCCCCATTTCTGCCGCTTGTATTTGCAATTGTATTCTTTCGGTCATAACCCAAGTTTCATGACCCTCGGTAAGAGTTGGCAGGAATGCCAGGAAGACTGCGTTTGGCTTTTACACCTACCTCCCTTCTTCTGATTACTGAATGCTGAATCTTGCGCATTACTGCATCAGCTTTTGCAATTCTTGCACTTAATTCAGCCTCCTGCCTTATATCACTCGTGAACACGCCCCCGAGATACTTGAACTTCTCTACCTGCTTCAGTAGAACTCCATTCAATGTGTGTATGTGTGTTTGTGTAAATGCATCTGTGTGTAAAAGAAGGAAGGGGATACACTCATATATATGTCTCTAACTTAAAAACGGTGACACACACGCGTCTCTAACTTAAGAAAGCCGACACACATGCGTCTCTAACTTAAGAACGCTGACAAACTCATGCGCGCACACATATACACACTGTCCTATTACCATTTAAGAGCGTTGGCCTGGGAAAACATCCCCTCAACTTTAGAACCGACTGGGTTGTCCAGAATTGATGGGAAAAGACCTGACGGTCTTATCCTGTACCCCTGGTCAAGAGGCAGGTGCCTTATCTGGGACGCCACAGGTAGTGACTCTATTGCTTCTTCCCACATCTTGGAGGCAACGGAAAGGGCGAAAGCTACAGCATCCGCTGCTGAACGGAACAAAATCCTAAAATACCGTGATCTGTCGGCTAGCTACATTTTCGAGCCTGTGGCGTTCGAGACATTTGAGGGAGTCGGGCTACTGACAGCGAGATTCTTATCTTCACTGGCGGCTCGCCTCACTGAGATAACTGGTGATGCTCGTGGGGGCGCTTGGTTGTTCCAGCACCTTAACCTCGCCATCACCCGAGGTAACTCTGCGAGCGTGCTGGCTAACCTAAAAAATTATTAGAGAGGTTTACCAGTGCTCTTCGCGATATCGTTATCTTTTGTGTGTGTTATATATATGTGTTATATATATATATTTATATATATATATATATATATATATATATATATATATATATATATATATATATATATATATATATATATATATATAACACATATATATATATATATATTATATGTATATATATATATATATATATATAGAAAAAAAGATGAAATCGAAAATGCAACTGGAGTCTTATTTTTTTAAAAATATATATATTTATTTGGTTCCTTTACCGGTTTCGCAGTTCTTCTGCTTTTCAAAAGTAGAATTGAGATGGAGGGTCTGTGGTTTTTCTCACATCTAGTTGGTCTCTGAATGTTACTTGTTTTATATGGAAAAAGTGGCTCGAAATGCCAGGTTTTTCGAGAAGTAATTTGATTGGTTAGTCAATAATTATAATAAATTTCGCGCCAGTTCGCGTTACAAAGTTCTTCAAACAAGGGGGCGGGGGGTGTCACAGGTTGTTTTTTTCATATATGAGTGTTTGAATTTCTTTTCACTTAAAAAAAAGGAGGGGGGGGGGGGGGCTCACGAAGGCTTTTTTTAAATAAACGTAATTTGATTGGTTATAAATGAAATTATGGCTGTCACGTGAACAAGTTTTCATTAAATTTTCGCGCCCTTATTTGGAAATCTATTCTGTAGCCTTTTTAGAGAATTTTAAGACAAGTAAAAGATAATGGTCAAGAGAAATGGGATGGGAGAATTGTTCTGGTTCAGTGAATATGGTTAGTTCGCTGGGGTGTCAGAATTCAGATTTTCTATTGAATAAAGAAAGTAAAGATATGTATGTTTATTTGTGTGCTTGTGTGTGTGTGTGTTTGAATTTCTTTTTACTTAAAAAAAGGGGGTGGGGGCTCACGAAGGCTTTTTTCCCCTATACTTTCACTCGTGTAGGACACCTCGGTTATTTTTCATTTTGTTAAAAAAAAACTCACTTTCTAATATATATATATATATATATATATATATATATAGGAACCAGTTACTGGTTCCTATTACCCACTCTACTACCTCAAGTATTGAGTACTTTCGTGCGTTATGGTCCACCTGGTTCCTTACCACATTTCCTTCGTTATATATATATATATATATATATATATATATATATATGTATATGTTGTATACATCTATATATGTTTTATATATATTTATATATATATGTTATATATACCTATATATGTTATTTATATATATGTATCTATACGTGCTATGTGTGTGAATGTATTGCTTCCCTATTGTCACTTATATAATTCCACCGTGAGCAATGTCAACATCAACTTCAACATCATCACTATTAACATGACCATATACGGTGGTGGTAGTGGTGGTAGTGGTGGTAGTAGATGTGGTGGTGGTGGGTATAGTGGTCATGGTGGTGATTGTGGAAGTGGTTGTGGTGGTAGTTCCTCATGATGATGGTGATGATGATGATGTTCATGGTACTGGTGATGATGATGATGTTGGTGTTGGTGGTATTATATAAGTGGCAGTAGAAATAGTAGTAGTGGTGGTAATGGAGGTGGTAATAACTGTTTCTACGTTAGGCACAAGGCCAGCAATTACCCAGTACATTACTGGTACTTTATTTATCGACCCGTAAGGATGAAAGGCAAAGTTAACCTCGGCGGGATTTGAACTCAGAATGGCAAGGGCCGTAACTCTATGCGTCAAAGCATGGCGTCCGACCCTCTACCAATACTGCCAGTGGTAATAATGATGACAGTAGTGTTATTTGTATTGCTGGTTGTATTGATTTTCGGAATGGTGGTGGCGGCTTTGGTGGTAGAGATTCTGGTGGGGGTGATAGTAATGATGTTAGTGGTGGTATTGATCATGGTGGTGGAGGTGGTAATGCTGATGACCGTGGTGTGGTAGTGATGGTAGTGGTGGTAGTAGTGGTAGTGGTGGTAGTAGTGGTAGTTGTGGTAGTGATGGTAGTGGTAGTGGTGGTAGTAGTGGTAGTGGGGGTAGTTGTTGTAGTGGTGGTAATAGGGTTAGTGGTGGTAGTAGTGGTGTTGGTAGTGGTAGTGGGGATAGTAGTGGTAGTGGTGGTAGTAGTGTTAGTGGTGGTAGTAGTGGTAGTGGAGGTGGTAGTGTTAGTGATGGTAGTAGTGGTAGTAGTGGAAGTGGTGGTGGTAGTGGTTATAGAGGTGGTAGTAGTGGTGAAGGTAGTGTTAGTGGTGGTAGTAGTGGAAGTGGTGGTGGTAGTGTTAGTAGTGGTAGTGGTGGTAGAGGTGGTAGTAGTGGTGAAGGTAGTGTTAGTGGTGGTAGTAGTGGTAGTGGTGGTAGTGCGTAAGATCGGCTCAAGTAGCTTATAGACTTCTTATTCAATGGATGATCTCAATCTTAGAGTACCTTCCCACATGTCTGTCAGTCTGTCCGTTTGTCTGACAGCCCTCTTACCCCTCTGTTTTGTTACCTATATTTCATCCTTACGGGGTCGATAAAATAAAGTACCAGTAATGCACTGAGTAATTGCTGGCCTTGTGCCAAAAGTAGAAACAGTTATACATATATATATATATATATATATATATATACACACACACACACGCATACCACACACACACACACACATACATATATATACATATATATATATATGTGTATATATATATGTGTATATAAATATATATATATATATATATATATATATATATATATATATATATATATATATATATATATATATATATATATATATATATATATATATAAATATATATATATATATATATATATATATATATTTATTAAAATAACAGATTAAAGTTTAAGCAAATATATATATTTGATATATATTTATCCTTATCGAGCCCTCTTTGGATTTTAGTCTTCAAATTTATTATTATTTCTATATATATATATGTAATCCATGTGCAACCATGCAGTATTCTTCTCCCCTTGTTTTTCATATATATATATATATATATATATATATATATATATATATACACACTCACCTACTATATCAAACGTTTCTTCATTATACTGTGTTGTTTGCTTTGTTGTTTTCGTTTACTTTTTGCATATACATACATATATATGTTGTTTTCGTTAACTTTTTGCATATACATACATACATATATATGTATATATATATGTGTGTGTGTGTGTGTGTGTGTGTGTGTGTTTGTCTGTATGTGTGTAATAAGGAATAACATTAAATCCGTTCTGCTGCTGCTGCTGTTAGTGCTTCTGCTAATCCAATAGAACGACAAAGTTCTACTCGTAGTATTTAATAACTCCATGGACAAATAGAAAGACGATGTACTTTACAGTTGCCATGGAAACTAAGATTTCTTTCTACTTGTCCAAACATATTCAGTCAATGGCTAAGAACTACTTCCACCTCCTCTTTAAAAAAAAAAAAAAAAGGAAAAAGGAAATACAGCAAACAACAACAACAACAACCATATCAGCAACAACTATGACGACAACAACAACAACTATAACAACGACGGAAACACAAAGCAAAACTTTTACCAATTTAGCAACAACGACAAAAACGTGCATTCGTATTGCTAATTAA
>OZ024741.1:277321207-277343707 GCA_964016885.1 Eledone cirrhosa | reverse complement strand
GGTTGTGCGTATATATGAGGTTGTGTATGTATATCTCTCTATATATGTATATATGCTTTGGCTTGCGTGTAGGTACAAATATGTGTGCGCCTATGCAGAGATGTATGAATCTGTAATATTAGGTGTGTGTATGCAGATGTAGATACGTAGATGTGTGTATGTGTGTGTATATATATATATATATATATATATATATATATATATATATATATACGATATTAAATAAATGGAAACTATATTTATAAAACCATATTTATTTCATTATATATATTTCAGGGATATCATATTAACAATATGCTATGCCTTCCTCAGACAAAATACAATATAAACAGTTTTATAGATAAATAGATTTGACATACCGTACAACATCGACTTGTATTTGAAAAGTTGAATTGGCAGTTCAACTTTTCAAATACAAGTCGATGTTGTACGGTATGTCAAATCTATTTATCTATAAAACTGTTTATATTGTATTTTGTCTGAGGAAGGCATAGCATATTGTTAATATGATATCCCTGAAATATATATAATGAAATAAATATGGTTTTATAAATATAGTTTCCATTTATTTAATATCGTAAATATACTCCAAATACTTGTCGAGTGCTTTTATATCAGTTATAAATATTTACTAGTTGTAACCCAACAATTTAAATATAACTTTCCATATATATATATATATATATATATATATATATATATATATATATATATATACATATATATATATATATATATATATATATATATATATATATATATATATATATATATATATATATATATATATATATATATATATATATATATATATATATATATATATATATATATATATATATATATATATATATATATATATATATATATATATATATAAAAACACGTGTGTGGGGCTCATGCCCATTTGATTTCTGACGTATATTTCATTTTAATAATCAAAGGGTTCCCCGGGGGCTCAAATCTCCGCTGAAAATCCCCGCTGAAAATTTTTTCCCTTCGATTTATATGAAATTTAAACCAAATTTAAACCATAGGTAAATGACAAGATATAATGCCTATTCACAAAAGTTTTGAATTGATATTTTGAAAAAGATTATTTACAAGAAACAAAATAAGAATAAGATTTAATAATGTAATCTTGATTTGATATATTTCAAAAAATAATGTTTTCCAATTTTTCATGCATTACATTTTACATTGAGTAATATTGAAATGCAGAATTTTTCTCCATAAATTATATCACTGATTTAAAATCAATCATCATTTTCTTACAAAAAAAAAAAAAAAATGTGAGAAACGCAGCAAGGCGCGGGTAATTCGGATAATATATATTGGCTGTGGGACTAGAGATGTGGTGTATGGCGTGGGATGTGCTGAGGGACAATGTAGAGACAAAAGTGTAGTGTACGTGGGTGAGACAGCTCGTAGTATAGGGGAACGGATAAATGAACACTGGCGAGACCTTCGAGATAGTGAGGAGTCGTCTGTGCTCTGCCAGCATGCTAAGATGGAACGCAAGGGTGGGTTGGAGAGAATGGGAATGGAGATAGAATCTGCGCACGGAGGAGATGCAATGTTTGGACAAATTGCGGAGGCAATAGGCATGAAAGAATTGCAACCAAGGTTGAATAGAAGGTGCGGCAACATCACAGCTTACAATTGGGGACGGGATGAGAACACACACACACGTGGAACAGGCAGCCAACCAGTAACATGTAAATAAGTAAGTAAATAAACAAATAGATAAATGAACATAAACACACACATACACCCGGATGTGGCGCATGCGCAGACTGAGCACACAACACACACACAGAAACAAAATGGCGTAGGACAGAACAAAGGAGAGGCACAGAAACAAAGAAAGGAATCCCCAGTCCCTGAAGAGGTCACAGAGTGTGTGACGAAAGGACTATGA
Source organism: Eledone cirrhosa (assembly GCA_964016885.1). Taxonomy (NCBI): domain Eukaryota; kingdom Metazoa; phylum Mollusca; class Cephalopoda; order Octopoda; family Eledonidae; genus Eledone; species Eledone cirrhosa. The sequence goes on along the minus strand of OZ024741.1, from coordinate 277,341,786 downwards.
CTATATATAAACAACTATCTGGTTGTGGAACCAACCAACCAACCAGAAATTTATAAATTTATAAACTTGTAAATTTATAAATATATAATAAATTGAAGTGAAAGCAACTGGAGCGTGTGTTTCTTATTGGCAACATGACCCTCCCAAAGTATAACAATATCGGTTTCAACACACGATTTCAGATAAAGAATCTTGCCAAACAAATTCAGAAACGAAATATATATATATATATGTATATATATATATATATATATATATATATATATACATTATGAAGAGAGAAGAAACATTAGATATAATTAGTAATAAGATATATCATACCTAAACTGCTTCTATAGTCCCCGACTACGTCGTTTGTTCAACTATATACATATATATAGTTGAACAAATAAAACAAAATAAGCTCAGGGATGCAAAATATATAAACTAGGATCACGCTTGGGAAGAAGTGGAGAAGGGTTCTACGTCAGGAAATGGAGTGTTCGGATAGGGAGAGAACAGGCTGGTACATGAAAATTTAGAAAAGTTTGTTACAAGAAAGTTTGGAAAGCATTGTTAGGTTGGTGAGGGTAGGCGAGTGGCCCGGCATTCGAGAGTGCGGGCCAAAGTTAAGGATCCATGTGTTATGAATGAAATTGATACGTGTGCGTTATTGCTTCAGTTTGTGTGTGTGTGTGTGTGTACACGTGCGTGTCTCTGGGTCTTATATTGTTGGTGTACACACACACACACACACACACACATATATATATATATAATATTATATATAATATATATATATTAGGGTGACCCTTAACAATAGGTAATTTTCCGAAATCTTCCCACCTCCTAATCCTGTTCAAATCAACAAAAGAACGATGTGTGCAAAATTTCAGCTCAATCGGACAACTGTTAGGCAACCCTCAGGAACATAGTATATGCAATGATTTTTTCTGTTCAAAAGCGGTATACTGTTCCCCATCTCGACCATTTTCTTTTTTTTTTCTCAGAGAAATTTATATGGACACATCCAGGCAACCCCAGCAAATGTTTAAAAACGTTCTGAATCAAATTTAGCAATAGTTAATATGAAGAATTCCTGAAATAACATGAAAAACGGAAGAAATATTAGGTTTTTTTTTAATAAAGCACACAACTTCTATAAGAGAAACGCATTTTTATTTACAACAATTATTTCTATAGAATCAAAAACATAATGTGAACACTGAACACTGAGTATTGAACATTATTTTTGCATAAGAGAGGATTTAGTGGCAGTTGGGTGTTTTATGGTTTTCGGTAACGATCTGTAAAACAAATTGTTTCTCAGTTTCATCTTTTGTGAGAATGTTATTGTAATCCTGAATTAGTTTGGCACCTCCTTCTGCAACATCATTCACAGCTGTCTTCTTAAGTTTTTCAAGTCCACTTTTGTAACCAGGATCATCCCTCCATGTTGAAGGGTCTTGGTCAGGGAAATCGGTGCTGATAGAAAATCTCATGAAGAAAGTTTTTGTACCAGGAGTTACAAAAGACGAAAACTCGATGTTTGTAAAGGAAGAAAAGTCATTTTGGTGCAGAATGTACCTTTTCAATTGATTTTTTTTCTTCCACCGCTTCACCTTTGTCTGCTTCCTGCATAACTTGAGCAATATTTGCCTTAACCTCTCCTTGCTCTCTTTTTCTCCTTGCTCTCCTTTTCTCCTTGCTCTCCTTGCTCTCTTTTTCTCCTTGTTCTCCTTTTCTCCTTGCCCTCCTTGCCCTCCTTGCTCTCATTGCTCTCCTATTCTCATTGCTCCCCTTGCTCTCCCTTTCTCCTTGCTTTCCTTTTCTCCTTGCTCCCCTTTTCTCCTTGCTCTCCTTGCTCTCCTTGCTCTCCTTTTCTCATTGCTCTCCATTCCTCTTTGCTCTCCTTGCTCTCCATTTCTCCTTGCTCTCATTGCTCTCCTTGCTCTACTTGCTCTCCCTTTCTCCTTGCTCTCCTGTTCTCCTTGCTCTCTTTTTCTCCTTGTTCTCTTTTTCTCCTTGCTCTCCTTGCTCTCATTGCTCTCCTTGCTCCTCTTTTCTCCTTGCTCTTCTTTTCTACTTGTACCTATGTACTTGTTTATATACAAATACAATGAGAAAAGGGCACCAAGGAGAAATATGAAAGCAAGGATTGTAAGGAATCATATGTATATATATATATATATATATATATATATATATATATATATATATATATATATATATATATATATATAAGGGTAGCAAGGAGAAATATATACATATGATTCCTTACAATCCTTGCTTTCATATTTCTCCTTGCTCCCCTTTTATATATATGGTTGACGGCTGAGAGAAATGAGTACTCTGTATTGAGTACAGCTGTCAACCACATACGGATATATGTATATTAGAGTGGCCCTTAGCAATAGGTCATTTTCTGAAAGTTAAAATTTTGCTGCTCCCTCAGCGAAAAATAGGTGTTTGCCCTATACCTGCGCTCTGTCCACAACTTTGTAAGTTGCCTTCCCCATTATATTTATGGTCACTTATCCTTCTAATACCAGAAATAAGTCTGATCAGGTTTTTAATTTAAGAGAAAATTATATAAGCGATAAAACATTTTTATCTGAAAAAAATGACTTTCCGGGCGAAAACGTCAAAATGTCACGGTCAATGAGGGTCGCCTTAGCATAGATTGTTTTTTTTTGTTAATTGGGACAAGATAGGGACGAGCTAAACTTTTAGAAAGTTGAAAAATAAGGGCAACCCTAATATATATATATGTATATATATATATATATATATATATATATATATATATATATATATATATATATATATATATATATATATAGTAATAATAAAAAATGTGAAGACTAAAATTCCGAAGAGGGCTCGATAAGGATAATATATATATAAAAAAATATATAAAACCATAGAGCAAATATTTATCTTAACGCTGCTTTCACCCTTAACGGGATCTTCGGAGTTTCAGAAGATCCCGTTAAGGGTGAAAGCAACGACTCTTTGCTTAAACTTTAATCTGTTACCCTATTTATAAGTTATTATTTATACCAATCGGCTGTGTTTACAACTAATGTCTGCGTTTGAGATTTTCTACATTTTCGAAGAATTTCAATCCACTCGATGCTCCGATGTTTTAATTACAAATACTGTTTTATATATATATATATATATATATATATATATATATATATATATATATATATATATATACTGTATATATATATATATATATATCATAAATCATGTCCTTAGAATTATTAGATAAAATATATACCATTTCCTCTCCCAATTAGTAAAATTAACCATATAAAAAACCAATTAGACCAGGCTATAAGAATAAAGGCTCCTATGAAGAAATTTCTGACAAATAACCGAAAGCGGCCTCTTCGCGGTGGCCCCAATAGAGTATTTATCCAACATTTCAACAGCATGTAGAAACTGACTAAATATACCGTCAACCACACACAATTAGTTGTAAATTCAAACTTAGAAGAAATGCGTACATACCGTAATTATATATATAGGAGTGTGTGTGTGTGTGTGTGTGTGTGTGTGTGTGTGTAATTATATATATATAAAATTATAAATGCGAGGAAAGAATAGATAAAAATATAACCATTTTTTTCTTTGAAGAAAAAATACGTATATTTTTGTCTTTTCTTTCCTCGCATTTATAATCTAATAATTAAATGATTATTTAATAATCTAATTAAATGATTATTTTAATTCTTTCAGTCATTGAGCAAAGCTGGTCAAGGCGAGATACCGCATACACATATTCTTATGTATCTGTGTATGTATCTTATTACTGTTCACTTTGCCTTTCATCCTTACGGGGTGATAAAATAAAGTACCAGTAATGCACTGGGTAATTGGTGGCCTTGTGCCAAAAGTAGAAACAATTATATATATATATCAGTTCAGATCTACCTGTCGAAAATGCCGGAGCTAAGCCTTTTCCTATATATATATATATATAAATGCGCGCGCGCGCGCGCGTGTGTGTGTACTCACAAGACAATCTTGTCTGATGATTTTGTGAGTACACAGGTGAAACTCCAGAGAAACAAGACTGATCATTTGCCCATAATAAAGAATATTAACATTTTGATCCCTTATTTAGTACTCATTTTCATGACCACAAACACCACACGGATATATATATATATATATATATATAAAGGTAGAACACTGGAAGGTAATATCCGTAGTGGTAGAGCACTCAGTCCATGGGACCAGTTAGGTAGAAGTAGTTGCACAACAGTTAGTTCACCATACCGAGAACAATTGTTTCACCTTATGCGGATCTTATAAATATAATTGTTTCTACGTTAGGCACAAGGCCAGCAATTACCCAGTGTATTACTGGTACTTTATTTTATCGACCCCGTAAGGATGAAAGGCAAAGTTAACCTCGGCGGGATTTGAACTCAGAATGGCAAGGGCTGTAACTCTATGCGTCAAAGCATGGCATCCGACCCTCTACCAATACTGCCAATCCACCGCCCTTTTAAAGGATCTTATAAATATAATACTTACAACGCGGATCTTATAAATATAATACTTATAAAAAGGAAGTTTGCTTGTATGTTGACCGCTAATAACTGTTTCTACTTTAGGCACAAGGCCAACAATTACCCAGTGCATTACTGGTACTTTATTTTATCGGCCCCGTAAGGATGAAAGGCAAAGTCAACCTCGGCGGGATTTGAACTCAGATCGTAATGGGACGTAACTATGCTGGAAAGCATGGCGTCCGACCCTCTACCGATACTGCCAATCCACTAAATGAAATTGGTAATAATTAAGGTTTTTCGTGTTTTCTGCTAATATGACCTCCGACATGCTCGCAATCAACATTTTCTCGGAAAATGGATTAGTTTTTTTTCGTTTGTTTTCGAAAGATCTGACGTTAGTTACGAAGTCGGGTTTGGAGGGGGGACTTTGGAGTTAAGCATTTCTCAGACGTTTAGAATCAACCGCTGGGGTTCGCTAACAAGCTTTTTTCCTAGTTTTTTCACGTTTTCAACTAGTCTGACCTCCTACATGCTTGCAATTGCCTTCTTCTCCGAAAACGGTATTCGTGCCAACCCTTACCTATGGTCATGAATCTTGGGTAATGACTGAAGGAATACGATCGCGAATACAAGCGGCCGAAATGGGGTTCCTCCGAGGGTCTTTGGAGTAACGTTACTCGATAAAGTCGGAGATTAGAGAGTCACTTCAGGTAGAGTCGCTACTTCTCCGTATTGAGAGATCACAGCTCCGGTACAATTGGCATGTGGTTAAAATGTCTCATGAAGAATCACTAGACAGATTTTACGGGCAAAACCAGCGGGCTGGAGACCCAGGGGTTGCTTCTGAAAGGAGGCTCTGGAAGGATGCTTTGATAACTCTACCCCCACGATTCTCTCAAGAAGAAGAAGAAGAAGAAGAAGAAGAAGTATATAACTCCCCCATATCACCCCACCTGGAATCTGTGACCTTATTGCTTATGCTGGAAATAGTTATTCAATTAGAAATCGACACTAGATTAACCTCAACATTCATTGGTAATGTTGAGGGTTCGGTTTCGGATCCGGCTCTCTTTCTCTCTCTCTCTCTCTCTCTCTCTCTCTCTCTCTCTCTCTCTCTCTCTCTCTCTCACTCTCTCTCTCTTTCTTCCTCTCTCTTTTTCGCTTTCTTTTTCCCTTTCTCTCTCTTTCTCTCTCTTCTTCCCTCTCTCACCCCCTCTCACCCCCCTTCCGCCCTCTCTCTCCCTCGTTCCACTAGCAATAACTACTTACTGAACAAAGACAGCAACAACCTCAACAACAACAACATCAGCGGTACAAACAAAAACGACAACAACAACAACAACAACAATAAGAGCAACAATTGCAACCACAACCACCACCGCCACCACTATTACCACAACCACCACCACCACCACCACTGATAACAACAACAACAACTAAACAAAGACTACAGCAACAACAAAAACAATATCAACAAGAGCAACAGCTGCATCAAGGACAACAATAACAACAATTACAACAACAACAAAAACTACAACAGCATCGCCAACAACAACAACAGCAACAGCAACAGAATAACACCAAGAAGAAGAAGAAGAAGAAGAAGAAGAAACAAAAGAAGAAGGAAAAAGAAGCAGAAGTAGAAAAAATGAAGAAGAAAAAGGAAAAAGAACAAGAAGAAAAAAAGAAGACCAACAACGTCCAAGAGAACAACAACAACAACAACAACAGCAACAACATCCAAGACAACAACGTCCAAGGCAACAACGTCAAAGGCAACAACAACAACAACAACAACAGCAACAACATCCAAGACAACAACGTCCAAGGCAACAACGTCAAAGGCAACAACAACAACAACAACAACAGCAACAACATCCAAGACAACAACGTCAAAGGCAACAACGTCAAAGGCAACAACAACAACAACAACAACAGCAACAACATCCAAGACAACAACGTCAAAGGCAACAACAACAACAACAACAACAGCAACAACATCCAAGACAACAACGTCAAAGGCAACAACAACAACAACAACAACAACAGCAGCAACAACATCCAAGACAACATTAACGACAACAACAACGTCCAAGACAACAACAACAACAACAACAACAACAACAACAACAACAACAGCAACAACATCCAAGACAACAACGTCCAAGGCAATAACAACAACAACAACAACGTCCAAGACAACATTAACGACAACAACAACAACAACGTCCAAGACAACAACAACAACAACAACAACAACAACAACAACAACAACAACAACAGCAACAACATCCAAGACAACAACGTCCAAGGCAATAACAACAACAACAACAACGTCCAAGACAACATTAACGACAACAACAACAACAACAACAACAACAACGTCCAAGACAACAACAACAACAACAACAACAACAACAACAACAACAACGTCCAAGACAACAACAACAACAACAACAACAACAACAACGTCCAAGACAACATTAACGACAACAACAACAACGCCCAAGACAACAACAACAACAACAACAACAACATGACACTGTATCGTGTGTGAAATATAATGTGTGTAACATGAGGAATTGAAAAATCTAAAATTAGTTCGATCTATTAACTGTAATAGGAAGTTGGAGATCGATAGTGTTGTTTTAACACTTGTTGTTGCTGTTGTTGTTGTGTTTGTTGCTGCTGTTGCTGCTGTTGCTGTTGTTATTGCTTTTGTTGTTGTTGTTGTGTTTGCTGGTGCTGTTGTCACTGTTGTAGTTGCTGCTGGTGCTGTTGCTATTTCTGTTGTTGTTATTATTGTTGTTGTTGCTGTTGTTGCTGGTGTTGTTGCTATTTCTGTTGTTGTTGTTGTTATTGTTGTTGTTGCTGTTGTTGCTGTTGTTGTTGCTATTTCTGTTGTTGTTATTATTGTTGTTGTTGCTGTTGTTGCTATTTCTGTTGTTGCTGTTGTTGTTGCTATTTCTGTTGTTGTTATTATTGTTGTTGTTGCTGTTGTTGCTATTTCTGTTGTTGTTGTTGTTGTTGTTATTGTTGCTGTTGCTGTTGTTGCTGGTGTTGTTGCTATTTCTGTTGTTGTTGTTGTTGTTATTGTTGTTGTTGCTGTTGTTGCTGGTGTTGTTGCTATTTCTGTTGTTGTTGTTGTTGTTGTTATTGTTGCTGTTGCTGTTGTTGCTGGTGTTGTTGCTATTTCTGTTGTTGTTGTTGTTGTTATTGTTGTTGTTGCTGTTGTTGCTGATTTGTTGCTATTTCTGTTGTTGTTGTTGTTGTTATTATTGTTGTTGTTGCTGTTGTTGCTGGTGTTGTTGCTATTTCTGTTGTTGTTATTGTTGTTGTTGTTGTTGTTGCTGGTGTTGTTGCTATTTCTGTTGTTGTTGTTGTTGTTGTTATTGTTGTTGTTGTTGCTGGTGTTGTTGCTATTTCTGTTGTTGTTGTTGTTATTTTTGTTGTTGATGTTGTTGCTGGTGTTGTTGCTATTTCTGTTGTTGTTGTTATTATTGTTGTTGTTGCTGTTGTTGCTGATTTGTTGCTATTTCTGTTGTTGTTGTTGTTGTTGTTGTTATTGTTGTTGTAGCTGTTGTTGCTGGTGTTGCTGATTTGTTGCTATTTCTGTTGTTGTTGTTGTTGTTGTTATTATTGTTGTTGTTGCTGTTGTTGCTGGTGTTGTTGCTATTTCTGTTGTTGTTGTTGTTATTTTTGTTGTTGATGTTGTTATTTTTGTTGTTGATGTTTCTGTTGTTGTTGTTATTATTATTGTTGTTGTTTTTGTTACTGATGTCGCTATTGTGGATTGGCAGAATTAGTAGAGCGTCGGACCTAATGCTTCGCGGCATAGAATTCCGGCCCTTTACGTTCTGATTTCAAATCCCACCGACGTTAACTTTGCCTTTCATCCTTATGGGGCCGATAAAATAAAGTACCAGTAATGCACTGGGGTCGATTTATCGACTTTTCCTCCCGCCTCCAAATTGCTGTCCTTGTGCCTGAATTAGAAATCATTATTTTGGCAGTATCGGTAGAGGGTCGGACGCCATGCTTTGACGCATAGAGTTACGGCCCTTGCCATTCTGAGTTCAAATCCCGCCGAGGTTAACTTTGCCTTTCATCCTTACAGGGCCGATAAAATAAAGTACCAGTAATGCACTGGAGTAATTGCTGGCCTTGTGCCTAAAGTAGAAACAATTATTATTGATATTATTGTTAAGGTGGCGAATTGTTTGAATGTTGAACAACATGCTTTGCCGTATTTAGTTACGACCCTTTATGTTCAAAGTTCAAATCCCACCGAGGTTAAGCTTTGACTTACATCCTTACGAGGTCGATAAAATAAAGTACCAGTAACGAACTGAGGTCGATTTAGTCGACTTTCCCCTTCCCTTCAAATTGCTGGCCTTGTAGAAACAATTAATAGTATTATGGTGGCGAATAGAGCGTTGGATTGGCAGAATCGGTAGAACGTCGGACAAAATGATCTTCGGTATTTAGTTACGACCCTTTACGTTCGGTGTTGTTGTTATTGTTGTGGTTGTTGTTGTTGTCGCTGTTATTGTTGCAGTTGTTGTTGTTGATGTTGTTCTTGTTGTTGTTGTAATTGTTGTTGTAATTGTTGTTGTTTTGTTGCTTATTTGTCGATGTTATTGTTGCTGTTGTTGTTGTTGTTGTTGATGATGATGTTGTTGCAGTTGTTGTTGTTGCTGTTGTTGTTGCAGTTGTTGTTGCTGTTGTTGTTTTTGCTGTTGCTGCTGTTGTTGTTGCTGCTTCTGCTGCTGCTGTTGTTGCTACTGTTGCTGTTATCTGCTGTTGTTGTAGTTGTTGTTGTTGCTGTTGTTGTTGCAGTTGTTGTTGCTGTTGTTGTTGTTGCAGTTGTTGTTGCTGTTGTTGTTGTTGCAGTTGTTGTTGCTGTTGTTGTTGTTGCAGTTGTTGTTGCTGTTGTTGTTTTTGCTGTTGCTGCTGTTGTTGTTGCTGCTTCTGCTGCTGCTGTTGTTGCTACTGTTGCTGTTATCTGCTGTTGTTGCTGTTGTTGCTGTTGTTGTTACTAAACTTAATGTAATAGTTAATGTCGCAGCTGGTGTGTTTGTATTTCTCCGTGTTGCTATTTCTGCAACTGTTGCTGTTGTTGTCGGTTTTGTTGTTGTTGTTGTCGTTCTGTACAATGGGTTCAGGTGTTAGGATTGATGAAAAGAATAACTGCAAACACGCATACAGATATATATGTAAGTATACATAAACACACACATTATGATGTTTGTGTATGTGTATATATGTAAAAATACATACACATATGCACTTACAGATAGAGACACACACATACACTTATACATATGATACATATATATATTTATATATATTAATAATACAATACGAAGTCTAGATTCCATAACTTCTTTAATTACGCAATTAACCATAATACGTATTTTTGTGGTGTAATAGTTACATCAGGATACAATGACGCAATCCATGACACGACGTCTTCAGAAGGTTCATTAGGTAATCCTAAAGTAAGGGACTGCAATGTATTGATATTGAGACAGACCTGCGTTTGATGTTGTTATTCCAAAGGCTTGTCTCCATATGTGTTTATAGCTCACGTTATTGTTACAATGAGTCTTGGTCGGTGTGGTTAAAAGGAGGGGATTTTTGACCACTCAATATCACCATGTCCACCTGACACAGATTTTTCTTGAAGGGGTTATTGACAAGCGCTTCCCTTGACATAACACTTCATTCTTTGTCAGTACACTAGGTTTCCGTTTTGATGTGACTGTGGCAGCAACAAATTTGTTGTGTCCATCCACTTTCATATCTTTCGAGGTTGTGTCATCTTGACTGCTGTTCTCTGGCACCAAGCAGACAAAGATAACGCTTTTTTATTTCATTAATAACAAGTGTCAATCCATTTGAACATTTAGGTTATTAATATAAAATATAAGATATTAAGATATTGACATGGAATATGAGAAACAATAGTTTATATAGGAAACATTATAAAGAATATAATAAGATGTAATAATAATAATAATAATATTAATAATAATAATAATAATAATAATAATAATAATAATAATAATAATAATAATAATAATAATAATAATAATAACAAAAAATAATGCTTTCTTTATTAACCACAAGGGTTTACACAAAGTAGACATTAAGGACAGTACAGGACAATACAGGACGGTACAAAAGGGCATTTCTGCGTGTAAAAAAACAAGAAACAGAGGATGTAATAATAGAACAATGAAAAAATTCCCCAACAGGGGGGAGATCTCCGAGGGACATTCTTGGAGAAAGCCCATTAAAAAGCCACAGTGACCCTGACCACCAGGGCAAGTGCCCTCTCCCAGTTTTCGACCTTTAATTTACAGACACATACTCAGAGTAGGCTCATTCACTCGGGCCATTCTTGCCTCTCTCACCCATCTCTCAACAAAATGCTGGGAAGAGAGCACTTCCCCCTCTACCCTGATTTTCCTTTTCAAATGAAATTTGAAAAAGTTAATCAGGGCATCACCGAAGAGGTAAATGCTCGTCTTCAGCCCTTTCAAACGTGTCCACCATACTATCTCTTTCGTCATGGACACCAGACAGATAAAAACTGCCTGCCCTTCCCGGCTAAAGGAAGAGGGCGGGGCAATCCTCACGATGGACTCAGCTGATAGCTGGATCCGTCCTACACGCGACAGCAGGTGTTCGACATAAACCCACAAGTCAGCAATTTTCGGACACTGGACAAGTGCGTGTAGAGAGGTTTCGTCGCCCTGCGCGCATCTCGGACATGCCCGGCTGACGGCACCTCCATGCCTGTAGAGTTTATCCCGAACTAGCAAAGCTCCTCGGTAGCACTGCCAGGCCAGGGATTTCTGGAAGTTGTCCATAGGCCCCGGCCCGAAAGTAATTCCGAAGAGAATAATGATGATGATGATGACAATGAAATATAAAATATTAAATGCAAATCGCAATGATAATTAACAATACATTAACCTAAACAGATGTAATATTGATATTGAGAGAATAAACGCAAGAATATTTATGTACACGCACATACACTCACCGCCCCCTATATATATGCGTGTATATGCATGTATATATATATATATATATATATATATATATGTGTGTGTGTGTGTGTGTGTGTGTGTGTAGATACGTATATATACATATCTGGCACATAATGACCCGTGTTAAAAACCACAGAATGCAAGCATAAATGTAAACTTTGAAAATTATACTTTGAAAAACTAACCATAGCGAAACCGGTTAGTAAACAAACAAATGAGACAGCCATAAATATTGCTGTAAACCAGACTATTAAAAAATATTATTCATTTTATAATTTAAACTAAATTCGTACTCGTCGTGGCGAACGATGGAGGCCCAACGACACACGTACATACAGAGATATCTACTTAAATTGGTAGGTAGCGTTTTTTAGCGTTTCTGTCTTACATTTTCGACACGCCACAACCAAGCCTAATTTGGATTTGTTTAACGGATTTTGTTCCTTTTTTCATAAACATTTTCAGTGATTATGCGTTTGAAAGAAGAGGCCCAATTGTAACATCAATCTCAACTTCTCGAAACTACTTAAAAAATCATCATTACAAGGGTGTGTCGAGCTAATTTAACAGACCAATTAAGGCAGATTGTTCAAGAGGAATGTTTTTTCTCCTCAAAAAAAAAAAAAAAGAGTGATATGAATGGAGAAGAGAGGAGCAGGCGACTATAATTTTTAACGGCCTATGTGACTGTAAGCATGTGCATGAATTAACGTATATATATATGAACACACACACACACACAGACACACACACAGACACACACACTCACACACACACACACACACACACACACACACACACACACACACACACACACACACACACACACACACACATATATATATATATACATATCCGCTTCGTATTGACGGTCGCGAAATTACCATATAACATAATAGAGATAAATATTTTGTTTATTAAGGCCAAGTTTCAGTTTTGTTATTCTAGAGTTTCTGCTGTGTTCTTACAGGGTCACCAGACACTGTCCACTCAATCCCTACATATATTAATACATATATGATTGTATGTATAGATACACGCACACACATATATTTCAAGCGTTAAACTAATATATTTTTTTATTGTGCTGTGTCACTTTCTCTGTTATTTCTGTATACTTTTACGTATATATATATACACAGAGTGCCACCAAAATGTATATATTCTTCAAGATCATCTAATTAATCAGGGGCGGGCAACAGACGGCCCGCGGGCCAAAATCCGGCCACCAGACCAGTCAGAGTGGCCCGCGATGACCGTTTTTAATGTTTACCTTGTAGGCTTATTTAGAATTTTTTTCGTAACCGTAATACAATTTTCTGTTAGTTGACCTATAGTAAAGGGCGTAACATGTGTGTTATAATTTACCAGTTCCATGTTATGGACAGAAGTTGTGGTGAATCTTTGGATTAGTACTTAATAAATATTAATGGCCCTAATAGTTGTTCCAATGTTCAAAAGTGGCCCGCCAAAGGAATATGTTGCACACCCATGTAATAAATAGTGCTTTTACAGGTAATCAAAGCGTGTATACACCCTGCATATATATATACGCGAACCTCTTAACACCTGACTATGTTTAAAATAAGAAAACCATAAACCCCAAGTACCCCTACATTTTGTGTATGTATGTGAGTGTGCATGTGAGTGTGCATGTGTGTGTGTGTGTGTGTGTGTGTGTGTGTGTGTGTGTGTGTGTGTGTGTGTGTGTTTGAAGAGAGAGAGAGTGAGAGACAGACAGACAGAGAAAGCGAGAGGAAGAGAAAGAGAGCACATGCGGTTGTGTATGTGAATATAGCGTTATATAATGGTTCGTATTTCATGTTTTCGTTGAAACAATGTATCACCTCTGTCCACGCTTAGCTCTTGTTTTAATAATTGTTTCTACTTTTGGCTCAAGGCGAGTAATTTGAAGCGAAGGGGAAAGTCGGTTAAATCGACCCCAGTACGTTACTGGTACTTTATTTTTACCGACCCCGTAAGGATGAAAGGCAAAGCTAACCTCGGCGGGATTTGAACTCAGAACGTAAAGGAACGTTACTATATACCACAAAGCATGTTATTTACTGTCAATCCACCGCCCTAATATACCTTAATTTCTGATTAGGCAAACAGAAATAGCAACACAAACGACACAGTACAATGAAGAAATATATTATTAGTTTTACGCTTAATATAATAGGAAAAGAATTTTAACGTTTCGGACGCTAGTCTTTTACCAGAAAATTGAATGAGAAATTAAAGAAGAAATAGAAAGATTAAGGAGACTGGGAGTGGCGGAAACGAAAAAATGTGTTTTAGAGAAAAAATTACAGGTCCATTCACATCACCATCTCTAGGTACCCTGGAAATGGATTTTTACCCGGACTCTACTTGAACATCCTCTTGGATATCTGTTCGGATCACTTGATTTTCTGATAGATTTTTGTATATATATATATATACAGTATATATTTTCTGATAGGGTTTTGTATATATATATATACAGTATATATATTTATATATATATATATATATATATATATATATATATATATATATATATTTATATATATATATATATAAGGCGACTTCTTGAATATTCTCCCTAATTGGTCTGTTAAAGGCACACCCATATCATGATTTCTGAAGTAGTTTCAGTGAAGTTGATATTAATGTTAACCCTTTGATTATTACATTCCTGCCAAACACTCTATTTCAATTAATTAATGGAGAATTAGGGAAGATTAGTTAAACTTAATTATTCATTATTTCATTAATGAGATGATATTTGTAACATAGCAAAAAGACAAAAAAATAAACTTCTTATATCAAATTATGTTGGAAGTTTTTAATCTAAAAAGAAACTCTTTAAATGGTTGAGTTTCCATCATAGAAGCAGGGGTGGTTGTTGCAGAGTTGGTATCAAAAAGGTTAAAGCGTGAAACGAGTCGTTAAGACGTCGGATAGAATTCCTTTGCAGTATTCGTTCCAGATGTTTTCACTCTGAGTTCAAATTCTGCTGGAGTCAACTTTGCTTTTCATTATTTGGCGGTGGATTGGCAGTATCGGTAGAGGGTCGGGACGCCATGTTTTGCAGCATTACGCACCGTTGCAGTCTGAGTTCAAATCCCGCAGAGGTTAATTTTGCCTTTCATCCTTACGGGGTCGATAAAATAAAGTACCAGTAATGCACTGGGATAAGTACTGGCCTTGGGCCAAAAGTAGAAACAATTATTTGGGTTTGATAAATAAAATACTAGTCTAGTACTGGGGTCGATTCTTCACCTACATTTCTTTATACCGCCCGCCCCTCTGAAAGAAATCAGTTCTGTTGAGACATGGAGAGTGATTGGCTCTGTTAGGTCTAAGTGACAAAGAAACGCCGCATGTGAGTTCAATTCTCAGACCGGGATATGCGTTGTGTCCTTGAGCAAAACATTTTATTTCATGTTGCTCAGTAACTCAGCTGTTGAAATGATTTGTGATGTCACTGGTACCAAGCTATATCGGCCTTTGTCTTTCTCTTGGACAACATCAGTGGCGTAGAAAGGAAAGATTGGCGTTCATGAATTGAATACACACACACACACGTACACACAGACACTCACTCACACACTCACACACACATTAAACACGCACGCATATATTAAATATAGGTGCCATGTAAACACACTGAATGTCAAATTCTGTCATTGCAACATTTCTTAAATCCTTTTCTTCCTTTCTACATCTTTCTCTCTATTATCCGTCTACTTTCCGAAGAAAGCCTTGTCTGAGAAGCAGCCACTTACATTATTTATCTCTCTAGGGCAGTGGTTTGGCAGTATCGGTAGAGCGTTAGACACCATGTTTTGCAGCATAGTTATGGCCCTTTGCGTTCTGAG
Organism: Eledone cirrhosa; assembly: GCA_964016885.1. Taxonomy (NCBI): domain Eukaryota; kingdom Metazoa; phylum Mollusca; class Cephalopoda; order Octopoda; family Eledonidae; genus Eledone; species Eledone cirrhosa. The sequence continues at coordinate 277,326,348 of OZ024741.1, read as the reverse complement.
TTCAAATCCGCCGAGGTCAACTTTGCCTTTCATCCTTACGAGGTGGATAAAATAAAGTACCAGTGGTGCACTGGGTAATTGCTGGCCTTGTACCAAAAAGTAGAAGCAATTATTTATCTCTCTATCCATTTATCGGTCAGTCTGTCTGTTAGTCTGTCCATTTGCATGTCTGTCAGACGCATTATATATGTGTATATATATATATATATATATATATATATATATATATATATATATATATATATTTATATAAACATAAATTATCGAGATTCGCATTTCGGCCCACGAAATAACGAAAAACAACCTCCGAGATGTGAGACAAGTGCTCAATGATTCAGATGAACCAGAGCTATAACAAACGTTAAAGCCCAAACACGCTGAGACGATGGTTAAACAATTATTCGCATAGCCCCCCAAAAACGATCAAGTAATTCGGGTATTGAAAATTTACCCGGACCCCTGGAAGGTTGGTAAAATCCAGTATTTGGGTTTCTGCGGTTCCTAAATCAAGTACCGTCCGCTTACATAAATAATGTCAGGCTTCTGGTAAGATGATTGAACAAGGAAGCCACTTATATATATATATGTGTGGGTGTGTGTGTGTGTATTTTGATAATTTGACTGGTATAAGGAGTATTTAAAATCGGGTGTCATCATTGCATCCAGCCACATACTGGCCAATGAAACATATATTAATACTTGGAATAAACCCTACTGTATAGCTTATCCATGTTATTCTTCATTCTTTCATTATATATATATATGTGTAAATGGAAAAGTAATTTCATTTCTCACTCTTAGTGCGGCTGTTACTTAAATATAAGTATGTATAAGTACATACATATATGTATACAGACGTACAGTAGTATGTATATATATATATACATACATGCATATATATATATATATATATATATATATATATATATATATATATATATATATATATATATATATATATATATATATATGTATGTATGGGTTTACAGAACATTTATTATAATGATCGGTTTATTTGTAAACAAAGAGCGCGAATTAAGCCATACAGTGTTTAGCAACCATAGTTGCTCTTTTGTTCAATACTGACAAAGGAACGATGTACTAGTTTCAAGCTTATTAGCTATCGTCAGCATCGTATACCTTCCTGCCAGATGATTGTTTACAAACAAACCGAGCATTATAATAAATGTTCGGTAAACCCATACGTACATATATATGTGTGCATGTATGTATATATATACATACTACTGTACGTCTGTATACATATATGTATGTACGTATACATACTTATATATATATATGTATATATATGTATATATATACTACTACTACGAATATAACCCTCCAGTGTTCTACCATTATATATATATGCACACATATATACACACATATATATAAAAATATCCGCATCTCATATATATATATATATATATATATATATATATATATATATATATATATATATATATATATATATATATATATATATATATATATATATATTATATATATGTGTATATATAAATGAGTATATATATATGTATGTATGTATGTATGTATGTATGTATGTATGTATGTATGTATGTATGTATGTATGTATGTCAGGTCACCAGTTGGTGCTACTGGTAACATGTATTCCAGTACAACCTGTCCCATGGTCGGGTCGTTGGCGACTAAACTGGCAACCCCACCAAGGTTTCTTGGTGAGGAGGGTGACTTTGGACATCCTGCAGGACTAAAAACAAAACCTGTCAAAGGGCAAAGGAGCTCTTAAGAGTCAATGGCGATCCAAAATCACCGGGAGAGATGACCCCTTAGCCTTTGTCAAGGCAGAATTCTAGGAGAAGGAAAACTCTGATATAACACCTGCAACCCTGATGGTATCCAATGATGTTGACTTGTTCTTCTTTTTGGTAAATATCATCTTGGTTAAGAGAGTGGGACTGGCTTTGTGCAGTGCCTTTGCTCACTATAAAAGCTTCACGGCACAGGCATTGCTTTATATCTGGAGATCTCTCTGCACTTGTCGTCACATGGTACCAAGGGCCCAGCACTATGTGTCAATAATTGTCACAAGTGTAGTGTTTATACCAGAGTTTTCAAGTCGCTGGCTGGACTAAAAAGTCACACTCGTTCAGCGCATCGGTAGGGGTTCTCCTACATGGATATAAAGTAGTGGCCGTACTCGAAAACGAGTTGGCAGCCACCATGTATGTATGTATGTATGTATGTATGTATGTATGTATGTATGTATGTATGTTTTCTCTTTCTCTTAATTTCGAGTATATTTTTTTGACCGGCCACCTTCCTGGTGGCAAGGTTGTAAAAGAAAAGAAATTGTCATCCCTTGAATCGCAAGAATGTTTTGCATATTTTGAAGGTGCCAGCTATCGCAGCCATTTGTAGACTATGAATTAGGGAGCTGCGCTTTTTGTCCGCAAATCCAAGTTCGGTCATACTTTGGTCCAAGCGGGTTGGTATATAACCCGTAGCACCAATAATGATGGGTATGAAGCTAAAGGTGTATCTTGGATACTGGATTTGTAAGCTCCTCATCAATGGTCCGTAGATGTCCTCCTTCTCCTGTATTTTTCTGACAACGTTTACATCAAGTGGGCAGCTGATCTCCACAACAGAACACGTTTTCAATGTGTGGTCCCAAACTACAATATCAGGCCGGTTGTGCTTTAATTTGGTGGCAGTTTTTATTTTCAGGTTCCACCAGTATTCCTTAGTGCCATCTGTCTCAATATATTCTTCCTCGTTTGTTGTTAATTTTGTTTTCCGAAGTGCGTTCCAGATAGTTCTAGCTATCCCATCGTGTCTCATGGGGAGGTAGTAGCGAGATGACATTCTTTCGCAGCTGGCAACAATGTGGCTTACATCCTCGATCTTTGTTTTACATAGCCTACATTTATTGTCAGCTGCTGGCCCTCCTCTTTTGTGCAGCAGATATTTGGTAGGGAGTTCTTGTTCCTGTATTGCATAGAGATATCCCTCAAGGTGTGATGTCATAAACTTGTCGGAACTCCATGCCAGGCTTTTTGAGTGGTTTATCCCCTCTATGGTCTGTGTTTTACGCCTCAAGTATCCATGCACAACTTTCTCTGTAAATTGGTCAATTTTTTTTCTTGTTTGAACATTGAATAGGATCTTCCGATTTCTCTGGGTGAGAGATTTATATCAGGCTTTATTCCATATCTCTCCTCCAGATCAGTCGCTATTCTAATGATATTTCTTTTTTCATGCTCATAAACCTGAGCAAGATGGTCGCCAACCTTTTTCCTCTGTTGAAGGTGTTGCTTCAGTGTTACTATCCGGGTCTCATATGTTGTTAATATTGATTTTAGACCCCGGCCACCTTCCTTGCGTGAGAAGTATAGCCTATCCACATCACCATTGATGTTAAAGTTCCCAGTAACACTGAGAAGTTTACGAGTTCTAACATCCATCTCACTTAGTTCTTGCAATGACCAGTTCAGTAGGCCAAATGTTGGCGTTATAATTGGCACAGCATAGGTATTGTGGGCAATGTATTTGTTGTATGCTGACAGTTCTGATGACCATATTTTTTTTACTCTTCTGAGGTATTCAGTTCTGGTTCTCTCCTTATTTATGGGTCCATCATATCTGACATTCTCATCCTGTCCAAGATATCTGTAGTTGTCACCTGACTGCAGAGGTTGTATTGTCAGGCCGTTCATATCTAGATTTCTAGAGGAGGGCACAGCTCTTCCACGTTTTACTGCCAAATATGCACACTTGGACTCACCAAATTTCATTTTGATGTCGGTTGAAAATTGTGTAATGAGGTCCAATTGTTTCTTGATGTCATTGATATTTGGCCCATACAACTTCAGGTCATCAACAAAGAAAAGATGGGAGATACTTCTGGGCCCACTTCTTTGTCCACCTTGTTTCCTGAGTAGGTAAGATAGTGGATTCAGTGAGAGAACGAAGAGTAGTACTGACAAGCTATCACCCTGAAAGATGCCCTTCTGGTAATGTATCCTATCAGTCTTAACCTGCTCCTTCTCACCTCTAAGGATCAAATTGGTGTACCAGTTCTTGGTCAGGCGTTCAACAGCAGCTACTAATGGTTGTGGGACTTTAGCTAACTGTAAAGCCTTAATAATCCACCCATGAGGTACACTATCAAATGCTTTTTGATAGTCCAGCCACACGACAGTCATGTTTCTGCGATTCTTTGTTGTTTTTTCCTGAATCATTTTGTTAGTTAGTAGGTGATCTATGCAACCCCACACCTCCCTCTTTCCACCAGCTTGCTCAGCTGTTATGATGTTGTTGGTAGCACAGTGATCCTGTAAGAACAGGTTAAGGCACCCAGTATATAATTTATACATGATGTTTTGGCAGGCAATTGGGCGGTAATTTTTAGCAAGGGTGGTTTGGCTATTTTTGGGAATGAGGAGAGTAGTGGCAGTTGATAACCATCTGGGCAGTTCTTGTGTGCCCTTAATGGTTTCTGTAAACAGCCGTATGAGATCTTGCCGATAGAAAGTGAAATTCTTCAACCAGTATCCTGTAATGAGGTCTGGGCCTGGCGATTTCCTATTCGACATTTTCTGTAGAGCTGTTTCCAGTATTGACCCATCTATGTCATATTGTTTTGTCTGGACATGTTGGCAGTAGTCCTGTTCCAGTTGTTTTAGCCAATTAGCTTGTCTGTTGAATCCGTCATCCGTTTCCCATACAGATCTCCAGTGGTTCTCAACCTGTTCTTTTGAAGGGGTGTCGTTTACAGGGATTGAGCTTTTGCCACCGAAGCTGCGATAAACTGATTTAGGATCTCTGGCAAACAATCTATTTAGCACTTGTCGTTTATGGGCTGTTGACTTATATTTTAGTCTTTCTGTTGTAGCTGTGAGTTGTTGTTTCAACTGGTGTAATTTGGAGTTCAAAGTTTTAAATTTGGTATCTCCAAATCGTCTCTCTAACTTTTTCTTTAGGTCTTCCTGGTGTCGTGTGAAGTTTCTCTCTATGTTGCATTTCATAACGACTGCGATGTGTGAGATACTTCGTCTCAGGGACAAAATTTTGGTTTTTAAATTTCGCATCCACGCTGGTTCAGGCTTTCTGTTTGTATCTTGATTGCGTGGTTTTAGATGTGTGTTATATGA
>OZ024741.1:277303707-277316207 GCA_964016885.1 Eledone cirrhosa | reverse complement strand
TATATATATATATATATATATATATATATGGCCTAGTCGTTAAAACTTTGGATAGAATGTTTTACGGTATTCATTTCAGCTCTCCGCTCTCTGAGTTTAAATCCCAAGTTCAACTTTACTTTTTATCCGTTCGTGGTCGATAAAAAGTACCAGTCAAGTACTGGGGTCGATTCTTCATCTATATCTCTTTCTCACTTCCATTCTCTCCCTCTCTATCCTTGTCTGGAAGAAATCTGCGGTATTTAGTTCTGGAGTGGGATGATATATATATATATATATATGAGAGACGTAAAATAAGAAAATTATAAAATTAACTTACTTACTAAAATTTCACTCCCAACTAATTAGTTGGGAGTGAAATTTTAGTAAGTAAGTTAATTTTATAATTTTCTTATTTTACGTCTCTCATATTATTGTTCTGCAACCCCATGCATTGAACCACAAAGTTACTAAGACAAAACCTATATATTTGCTAGCATAAGTATGCATCTGCGTATATATATGTTACTAGATATACTAATTCTTTATATATATATATATATATATATACTATTGATGGATTCATAGGGGCACTGAATTGACACACATACACACTCATACACACACACCAACACACACACACACACACACACACACACACATATATATATATATATATACCCCCACACACGTATTTGTTTGTATATATACATGCATATGTACGCACGTATGTATGTATGTATGTATGTATGTATGTATGTATGTATGTATGTATGTATGTATGTATTTGTGTGTGTGTGTGGCTAGGAATGTATTAAGCTCTGATAATAGTGTCGCTATTATGTCAATATCGTAACGAAGAAAGATAGAAATATATCTGGGAAAAACCAAACGAAATCAAAAGCTGGAATATCCTCAGAGATTGATCTCCTACTTCGGTATTTACTGAGTATGAACTACTGTTTGTTATGACGGGGTGTTATAATATTTTGGTGGAGCGCAGGACAAAGGATAGAACGTATATTCTATGTATATATAAATATATACTACCTCTGTTTGGGCATGGTGTACATGGAGCATAATCGAATTGTTAAACGTTTCGCTTTGGAATCTTGAGGTTGTGGGTTCGATTCTACTGCGGGACGTCTTGGGTATGTGTCCATCATAGAAGCCTCGTGTCGAAATTGGGTAGACGGCAACTATTTCGAAGCCCGTCGGATAGGCTGTAGCTATAATTCAATGGATCGACCTTGTCATACACTGTGTCACAGAATCTTCTCGAGAATGCTATTAAGGGTTCTCGTTTCAGCAGAATACTCAGACACTTACACGTTAATTTGAAATGCAAGCTTTTCCGTTGATCGAACAACTGGAATACTCATCGTCGAAACCGACGGAGATCTATTCCATTTCATATCTATCACGGAGGCGAAGTATGGTGTGAGCTCTCATATGTTGAGAAATATTGGTGTAAACAGTTAAACCCTAGAATATGTCGGTTAGCTGCAAGGAAGAGGCGAAACATTTAACGTTTTAGACAATGTCTTTCATCAGAATTCAGGGTATTCCACAGACACGTGTAGCAACATTCATGTAATTTTCGTGAAGAATCAGCGTGACAAACTATATGTCAAGACTGGACCATTGAATAACAGCTATACCTTACTCATCCATGGATGCAGTATGTATTGATTAAGAAGTTTGTTTCCCATCATAAGGTTCCGAGTTCGGTCCCTTTCTCTTGCATCTTGAGAAGTTTCTCTTATCATAGATTCGTGTTAACCCAAGCTTTGTTAGTAGACCTACTCTATGACTCCTTGGACAAGTCTCTCTTACTAGATCCGAGTTAACCCAAGCCTTGTGGGGAGAATTGGGTAAATGGAAACAATTTGGAAGTCAGTCGGATGATTTTGCATCTATAATTCCCGCTGAATCTTCCTGAGTATTGCGTTAATAGTGCACTTGTTTGTGTAAGCTGCTACGTTGATTGAACAACCAGCACACTCATCGTTGAAACCGACGGAGTTCCTTTTATCTTTTTACAACTCATCCAATTTTGTCCCTCGCGGTCTTAGTACAACACCAGGCAGTAATAAAATAACCACAGGCAAGGTGCCAAGCAGTGAGATTGAAACCGCGATCTCATGATGCGGAAGCAAACTTCTTAATCACTTAATAAAGCGTCCATGATATTGTCAATGAATGATATATATGGCAAGAACACTAAGGCGGTGACTTACTAGAGTCGTTTCAACTTCGTATAGAATGCCTTGTGGTATTCGTCTCGCCTCTCAGCTCTCTGAGTTCAAATCCCGCCAAGGTCAACTCTGCCTATCATTCTTTGAAGGTAGATAAAAAAAGTACCAGTCTAGTACTGGGTAGATTCTTCCTCTATATCGCTTTCTCATTTTTTTCTCTCTCACTTTCTATCCTCCTCTGGAAGAAATCTGCTGTACTTAGGTGTTGAGAGGAATGGGCTCCGTCAGGCTTAAAATGCCCAAGAAAGGCTGTATTTCAATACGGTGCCCTTACGACTCCCTCTGGAGTTACGGGACCATACCATGGCAAGAAAAAACAAAAACAAAACAAAACTGAAAAAACGTTGATTACCAAGATTATATATATATATATATATATATATATATATATATATATATATATATATATGTTGATTATATATATATGTTGATTAATGAAAACAAAAGACAAAGCTCAGTGCTTAATCAGTTCATTGTTTTACGATCGTTTCAGAAGGTGGATTGATCATGATTAATCGATATAGCGACTAATCGATAATAGTTATGTAGATTTATACTATTAGACTCAAAACTATAGATCCATCTCACCGTCTTCGTCAGAAAAAGTATTATATATGTGTGTGTGTGTGTGTGTGTGTGTGTGTGTGTGTGTGTGTGTGTGTGTGTGTGTGTGTGTGTGTGTGTGTGTGTGTGTGTGTGTGTGTGTGTGTGTGTGTGTGTGTGTGTGTGTACGAATGTATATTGTATATTGTATATTGTATATTGTATATTGCCAAAACAAATTTAGAATGCAATTCGCAACACCGCCAGTTTTTACATAGATAAAACACGATATTGTTTACTTTGTTGTGTATATCCCAAACTTTTTCGATGTGTGCTATTAGAAATACACAATCATATAACATTCGAATGTATGTATGTGTGTATGTATGTATGTATGTATGTATGCATGTATGTATGTGTTTATGTCAGGTCACCAGTTGGTGCTACTGGTAGCATGTATTCCAGTACAACCTGTCCCATGGTCGGGTCGTTGGCGACTAAACTGGCAGCCCCCACCAAGGTTTCTTGGTGAGGAGGGTGACTTTGGACATCCTGCAGGACTAAAAACAAAACCTGTCAAAGGGCAAAGGAGCTCTTAAGAGTCAATGGCCATCCAAAATCACCGGGAGAGATGACCCCTTAGCCTTTGTCAAGGCAGAATTCTAGGAGAAGGAAAACTCTGATATAACACCTGCAACCCTGATGGTATCCAATGATTTTGACTTGTTCTTCTTTTTGGTAAATATCATCTTGGACTGACTTTGTGCAGTGCCTTTGCTCACTATAAAAGCTTCACGGCACAGGCATTGCTTTATATCTGGAGATCTCTCTGCACTTGTCGTCACATGGTACCATGGGCCCAGCCCTATGTGTCAATAAATGTCACAGGTGTAGTGTTTGTACCAGAGTTTTCAAGTCGCTGGCTGGACTAAAAAGTCGCACTCGTTCAGCGCATCGGTAGGGGTTCTCCTACATGGATATAAAGTAGTGGCCGTACTCGAAAACGAGTTGGCAGCCACCATGTGTGTATGTATGTATGTATGTGTGTATGTATGTATGTTGTATGCATGTATGTATGTTTGTATGTATGTATGGATGGATGGATGCATGTATTTGGATAAATGCATTCGATGTTCAGAAAGTAGGATTGGCCCCGTGCAAAGCCTTTCCTCACTTAAAAAAGCTTCAAACACAGGCATCGCTTGATATGTGACATTTTTGCGATGTAAAACATGTTAAGCCGAAGGTAAGTCCCTTACAAGACTAAAAAGCCACGTCTGTGATGCTGATGTTTAAGTATCAAGCGATGGCATAACACAAAATTGAGTTGCAGCCATCATCATGTATGTATTTATAATCTTTATTAAGGCCAAGTTTGAATGTTGTAACTCTTATACGCACACAAACACACACACATACACACACACACACACACACACACACACACACATATATATATATATATATATAATATATTTAGAAACACACAGATACATGCGGACACACACATATACATGAATGCATCCGCACCCAACCGTCTTTTGGGATTCTTTCTCACGTCGTGTAGACGCGTTCTTGAGACTAGTAAAATGAGGTATCCTCTTGATAAGTCGGCAGACCTCGCAGGGACTCTATATCTTTATGATGTATTGTTTTTGTTTATGCCACGAAACTACGTAGTCGAGGAATCTAGGAGCAGTTTAGGTATGATACATTTTATTACTAATTATATCTAAATGTTTCTTCTCTCTTCATAATATATATATATATATATATATATATATATATATATATATATATATATATATATATATATAAAACATAGTGGTGTGGGGGATTGGTTGACAAGGTCTGATGATCTTGACAGGACACAGGACAAACTCCTTAGTAGCATCTCTAAAAATTGCTCTTAATAAAGGAAATATTTGTTTCTACTTTAGGCACAAGGCCAGCAATTACCCAGTTCATTACTGGTACTTTATTTTATCGACCCCGTAAGGATGAAAGGCAAAGTCAACCTCGGCAGGATTTGAACTCAGATCGTAAAGGGACGTAACTATGCTGGAAAGCATGGCGTCCGACCCTCTACCGATACTGCCAATCCATAAGAAAATATTAACCTCTGCTATGGCATTGAGTACTGATTCTTGCGGCAGACAATACTATATATTTCCATACCTATATATATATATATATATTTAGAGAGAGAGAGAGAGAGAGAGAGAGAGAGAGAGAGAGAGAGAGAGAGAGAGAGAGAATCCCCCAAAATATATACACACTTTGATCAATATTTATTAGAATTCTGTCGAAGTGTATATACATATTTTGGAACACCACGTATACATACATATATATATATATATATATATATATATATATATATATATATATATATATATATATATATATATATATACATATAAATATATACATACTCATCTACACACGCACACACACATACATACATACACATACATACACTCACACACACATATATATACAGTATATATATATAAATTACCTTCCAAGGTTAATTTTCTTGGTTTATTAGATTATTTTAAAAGCAAATAAACTTTTAATTTTCAAACTTGGAAAATTTGTTCGTAAACCTATCGGTGTACACACACACACGTACACACACACACACACACACACACACACACACACACACGCGCGCGCGCGCGCGCGCGTACACACACGCGTACACACACACGCACGCAAACACACACATGCACACGTACACACACGCGCACGCACACACACACGCACGCACATGCACGCATTCACACACACGTACGCGCGTGCATACACACGCAAATATATATAAATATTTATGTAATAAATGGATATATATAGATATATATATAGAGAGAGAGATATTAAGAGCGGGAGAGAGAGAGAAAGAGAGTGAGAGATAGATAGATAGATAGAGAGAGAGAGAGAGAAAGAGCTGGAGAGAGAGAGAGAGAGAGAGAGGGAGAGAGAGACATGCATATGTTAGTCTGTATACTCGCGGAACGTTCTCTTAGCAAAAATAGTTCGTCCTAATCAAATTGTGTTTATAAGACATAGGTATATAAATGGACAGATCGATATATATATATATATATCACTCTCCAGAGCGTGAAATTAATAAACATTCGTTGTACTGCCTCTCTGTTTTGTTCCTGTTCAAATTTTTCCATTATATATATATATATATATATATATATAACGAAGGAAGTGTGGTAAGGAACCATATGGACCATAACGCACCAGAGTACTCAATACTTAGGGTAGGAGAGTGGGTAATAGGAAAAAGTTTAACCCCGACGGCAGAGCTCAAGCCGTTTCGACGGCTATTTCTGGACATGAGTCTAGAAATAGCCGTCGAAACGGCTTCAACTCTGCCGCCGGGGTTAAACTTTTTCCTATATATATATATATATATATATATATATATATATATATATATATATATATATATATATATATATATATAGAGAGAGAGAGAGAGAGAGAGAGACTGTGAATGTGCGTGTGTTTGTGAACCTAGAAAAAAAAAACATGAAGCTACACCCCGAACTTTTGAAATTTACGTTTTATGGGTCCCTGAAATATTGCGCCTTAGTATCAACTTTCACTTTTACCTTGAATAACAAAGGAAAATAACCAAGGAGTAAACGTGAGAAACCGGAATATTAAAGCAAATAAGAAGAATCTTAGCTGGTTGATTCATTAGTTGGGTAGGTATTGCGCCTTATAATCAACTTTTACTATAACCTTGAATAATAAAGGATTAAACGTGAGAAAGGAAATATAAAAGAAAATAATATAAATCACCTTACTTACCTTGGAGGTAGCGAATTGAGACACAAACTGTCTCTCCAAAGATAAAGTTTTTGAGAAGGGCTGGTATTAGTGTAAAAGGCATGCAGAAGATAGCCAACAAGAGATCACTGACTGATAAGTTCAATAGAAACACGTTGGTCACTGTGCGCATTTTCTTGTTCTGTACTAATGTAACGATGACCAGTCCGTTGCCGGTCACCGCTAGGAAGAGAATAAGGATGTAGAAGGGCAGACGTATGTCGTCAGACCAGGCGATAGCTTTGTGTCCAGGTAAGCCTCGATCTCCGTTGAAGTTCAGACCATCTTGTGTAGAACTAGTTGTCCAGTCACTAGACGTTGTGGGGTTGCTGTTTAGGAAAAAAGAACTGCTTGACTGAGTTCTCTGCGAGCTAGCAACCAGTTCGGCCGTTGTTGTGGCCCCAGAGGAGATCGTTGTGAGAGCCACGTCTGTATTATGCGAACTGAGCATATTGCTTTGTTCCAAGTGTGTCGTGTTGAAAACAGCGAGGTAATGTGAAAATCCGTGTATATCCATTTCGTTCACTCTCCCACTCTCTAACGCTCTCTCTCGCTCTCTCTCGCTTTCTCTCGCTTTCTTCCCGTAACTACACACAAATCGATCTGATTTCGTGTGCTGAAGTTTTCTCTTCTGATATGAATGATAGTTTGGTACTTAGATGGTTGTTGGTTGGTTCGGCGACTGACTGGTTGGCTGGTTTACTGGCTGGTTCTCTGGCTCGATGGTTGGTTGGCTGGCTGGTTGGTTGGTTGGTTGGTTCCGCGACTGCCTGGTTGGCTGGTTTACCGGCTGGTTCTCTGGCACGGTGGCTGGCTGGTTGGTTCGTTAGTCGGTTGGCTGGCTGGTTTACAGGCTGATTCTCTGGCTCGTTGGCTGGCTGGTTGGTTCGTTAGTCGGCTGGCTGGCTGGTTTACAGGCTGATTCTCTGGCTCGATGGCTGGCTGGTTGGTTCGTTAGTCGGCTGGCTGGCTGGTTTACAGGCTGATTCTCTGGCTCGATGGCTGGATGGTTGGTTCGTTAGTCGGTTGGCTGGCTGGTTTACAGGCTGATTCTCTGGCTCGATGGCTGGCTGGTTGGTTCGTTAGTCGGCTGGCTGGCTGGTTTACAGGCTGGTTCTCTGGCTCGATGGCTGGCTGGTTGGTTAGTTCGGCGACTGGCTAGTTGGCTGGTTTACCGGCTGGTTAACTGGCTCGCTTGCTGGTTGGTTGGTTGGTTCATTAGTTGGCTGGTTGGCTGGTTTACCAGCTGGTTCCCTGACTCGTTCGCTGGTTGGTTGGTTAGTTGGCTGGTTTCCTGGCTGGTTTCCTTGCTCGCTGGCTGGTTGGTTCACTGGTAAGCTAATTTGTTGGTTGATTAGTTGACTGGTTGGTTGTCTGATTTACAAGCTGGTGAGGTGTTTGGTTGGTTAGTTCATTAGTTGGATGGTTGGATGGTTAGTCTGGTGGATTTTATTGTAAATGGATGTTTACTGCAGGTGGTTGCAAGGTATTGTTTGTTTGTTTTTTTATTGTTGGTATTGTTTTTATTTATGTAAAAGAATTGTAATTATAGGTTTGTGTGTGGATGGTGGGATGAGGACGGTGTGGTGTGTGTGGATGGTCGTATGTGGCCTGTAAGTGGGATGAGGACGGTGTGGTGTGTGTGGATGGTCGTATGTGGCCTGTAAGTGGGATGAGGACGGTGTGGTGTGTGTGGATGGTCGTATGTGGCCTGTAAGTGGGATGAGGACGGTGTGGTGTGTGTGGATGGTCGTATGTGGCCTGTAAGTGGGATGAGGACGGTGTGGTGTGTGTGGATGGTCGTATGTGGCCTGTAAGTGGGATGAGGACGGTGTGGTGTGTGTGGATGGTCAGATTTAGATTGTAAGTAGGATGAAGACGGTGTTTTGTCTGGATGGTCAGATTTGGATTGTAATTTGTGTGTGGGATGTACTATGATAGTAGTTGGTCTTCATAAAGTTGATGTTTTCTTGTTTATTTTTTCTTTTGTAGATGGTGACTTGGTGGTGGCGGTAGTGGTGGTAGTGGTGGTGATATGGTGGTGGTGGTGGTGGTGGTGGTGATGTGGTGGTGGTGGTGGTAGTGGTGGTGATATGGTGGTGGTGGTGGTGGTGGTGGTGGTGATGGTGGTAGTGGTGGTGATGTGGTGGTGGTGGTGGTGGTGATATGATGGTGGTGATATGATGGTGGTGGCGGTGGTGATGGTGGTGGTGGTAGTGGTGGTGATGTGGTGGTGGTGGTGGTGGTGATATGGTGGTGGTGGTGGTGGTGGTGATGGTGGTGGTGGTAGTGGTGGTGATGTGGTGGTGGTAGTGGTGGTGATATGGTGGTGGTAGTGGTGGTGATATGGTGGTGGTGTTGGTGGTGGTGGTGTTGGTGGTAGTGGTGGTGATGTGGTGGTGGTGTTGGTGGTGGTGGTGGTGATGTGGTGGTGGTGGTGATGTGGTGGTGGTGTGGTGGTGATGTGGTGGTGGTGTTGTTGGTGGTGGTGTTGGTGGTGGTGGTGTTGGTGGTGGTGGTGTTGGTGGTGATGTGGTGGCGGTGGTGGTGATGGTGGTGGTGGTGATGTGGTGGTGGTATTGGTGGTGGTGGTGGTGATGTTGGTGGTGGTGATGTTGGTGGTGATGTTGGTGGTGGTGATGGTGGTGGTGGTGGTGATGGTGGTGGTATTGGTGATGGTGATGGGAGTGATGTTTTTAGTGGTGGTGTTGGCGGTGGTGGTGGTGATGGGGTTGATGTTGGCGGTGGCGGTGTTGGTGGTGGTGTTGGTGGTGTTGGTGGTGATGATGGTGGTGATGTGGTGATGGTGGTGATGTTGGCGGTGGCGGTGTTGGTGGTGGTGCTGGTGGTGTTGGCGGTGATGATGGTGGTGATGTGGTGATGGTGGTGATGGTGGTGGTGGTAGTGGTGGTAGTGGTGGTGGTGTAGAGGTGGTAGTGGTGGTGATGTATGGTGATGGTGGTGATGTTGATGGTGGTGGTGGTGTTGGTGGTGGTGGTGTGATGAGGGACTCAACTATTAAGGTTTTAGAAGCTGGTATTACTCTTGTTGCTATTGTTGTTATTTATTTGTTTATTTTTTGTTTGTATAATATTATTTTTAATAATATTATTATTGTTCTTATTGTTGTGATGGTAGTTCTGTTGTAGTTCTTATCATGACTGTGGTGTTGGTGGTGGTGGTGGTGTTGGTGCAGGTGCGGTGGTGTTGGTGTGGTGGTGGTGTTGGTGTTGGTGGTGTTGGTGTGGTGGTGGTGTTGTTGTTGGTGCAGGTGTGGTGGTGTTGGTGTGGTTGTGGTGTTGGTGGTGGTGTTGGTGGTGGTGTTGGTGTGGTGGTGTTGGTGTGGTGGTGGTGTTGGTGTTGGTGTAGTTGTGGTGGTGATTGTTGGTGTGGTGGTGTAGGTGTTGGTGCTGTTGGCGAGGTGTTGAAGGTATTGGTGTTGGTGTGGTGTAAGTGTTGGTGTTGGTGGTGTTTGTGTTGGTGTGGTGTTGGTGGTGTAGGTGTTGGTGTTGGTGTGGTGGTGGTGATTGTTGGTGTGATTGTTGGTGTGGTTGTGGTGGTGGTGGTTGTTGGTGTGGTTGTTGTGGTGGTGGGGGATGTTAGTGATGGTGGTGGTGTTAATGTCGTTAATGTTGGTGTTAGTGGTGTTGGTTGTGCTGTTAATGTTGTTGGTGTTAGTGGTGTTGGTTGTGTTGGTGGTGTTAGTGGTGTGGGATTGTTGTTGGTGGCGGTTTTAGTGTTGTTATTATTGTGTTGTTATTGTTGTTGTTGGTGTTAGTGGTAATAGTGTTGGTCTTTCTTGTTTGTTTGTTTAGCGTCTAGCCAGCGACTAGTTAGTGATTGCGGGTGTGAGTATATATATGTTGAGAGAGAGAGAGAGAGAGAGAGAGAGGGGGGGAGAAGGTTAAAGAAAACAAGGTAAAATAGCTAAGAAAGTAACGGCGTGGGAGTGAATGAGCGAAAGAATAGAGAGGGGGAGTTATAAAAATACATATGTACATATAGAGAAGAGTGGATATATATATATATATATATATATATATATATATATATAGAGAGAGAGAGAGATATTGATTGAGTGATCGATAGCTAGATAGATTGATTGATAGACAAACAGACAGACAGACAGACAGACAGACAGATAGATGGATATGGAGAGGTTTAGATTAGGAAGTAAAGGTTGGTGGAGGAAACGAAAGCGGCCTGAGACTGAGAGGAGGTAAAAGTATTTTCTTCTTAATTTAATAGAAAAATATAAGTAAAATAGGTAATAAGAACTAGTATCAGATGGAATAGATGGGAGACAGCGGGGGAGGAGAGAGAGAAGGAGGAGGAGGTGGAGGAGGTGGAGAAGAAGAAGAAGAAGAAGAAGAAGAAGAAGAAGAAGAAGGACGATGATGATGAGGAAAAACGAGGATGAGGATGAGGGGAATGAGGTTGATGTTGATGCTGGTGCTGCTGCTGCTGATGATGATGATGATGAGGTGGAGGAGGAGTAGGAGGAGGAGGAGGAGGAAGAGGAGAATGAGGTGGATGAAGGGGAGGAGGAGGAGGTGGAGGAGGAATATGAAGAAGAAAACAGAAAGAAGGGGAAGGAAGAATAAAGAAATTTTCGAAACATATAAAGTAGAAAAACAAAAGTGAAGTAGTGGTAGTAGTAGTGGTGGTAGTTGTAGTGGTAGTAGTAGTGGTGGTAGTTGTAGTGGTAGTAGTAGTGGTGGTAGTTGTAGTGGTAGTAGTAGTGGTGGTAGTTGTAGTGGTAGTAGTAGTGGTGGTAGTTGTAGTGGTAGTAGTAGTGGTGGTAGTTGTAGTGGTAGTAGTTGTTGTGGTGGTAGTTGTAGTGGTAGTAGTTGTTGTGGTGGTAGTTGTAGTGGTAGTAGTTGTTGTGGTGGTAGTTGTAGTGGTAGTTGTTGTTGTGGTAGTAGTTGTTGTGGTGGTAGTTGTAGTGGTAGTAGTTGTTGTGGTGGCAGTTGTAGTGGTAGTAGTTGTAGTGGTAGTAGTTGTTGTGGTGGTAGTTGTAGTGGTAGTAGTTGTTGTGGTGGTAGTTGTAGTGGTAGTAGTTGTAGTGGTGGTAGTTGTAGTGGTAGTAGTTGTAGTGGTAGTAGTTGTTGTGGTGGTAGTTGTAGTGGTAGTTGTTGTTGTGGTGGTAGTTGTAGTGGTAGTAGTTGCTGTGGTGGTAGTTGTAGTGGTAGTAGTTGTAGTGGTAGTAGTTGTAGTGGTGGTAGTTGTAGTGGTAGTAGTTGTTGTGGTGGTAGTTGTTGTGGTGGTAGTTGTAGTGGTAGTTGTTGTTGTGGTGGTAGTTGTAGTGGTAGTAGTTGTTGTGGTGGTAGTTGTAGTGGTAGTAGTTGTAGTGGTAGTAGTTGTTGTGGTGGTAGTTGTAGTGGTAGTTGTTGTTGTGGTGGTAGTTGTAGTGGTAGTAGTTGTTGTGGTGGTAGTTGTAGTGGTAGTAGTTGTAGTGGTGGTAGTTGTAGTGGTAGTAGTTGTTGTGGTGGTAGTTGTAGTGGTAGTAGTTGTAGTGGTAGTAGTTGTTGTGGTGGTAGTTGTAGTGGTAGTAGTTGTTGTGGTGGTAGTTGTAGTGGTAGTAGTTGTAGTGGTGGTAGTTGTAGTGGTGGTAGTTGTAGTGGTAGTAGTTGTTGTTGTGGTAGTTGTGGTGGTAGTTATTGTTGTGGTGGTAGTTGTAGTAGTAGTAGTTGTTGTGGTAGTAGTTGTAGTGGTAGTAGTTGTAGTGGTGGTAGTTGTAGTGGTAGTAGTTGTAGTGGTGGTAGTTGTAGTGGTGGTAGTTGTAGTAGTGGTAGTTGTAGTGGTAGTAGTTGTAATGGTGGTAGTTGTAGTGGTAGTAGTTGTTGTGGTGGAAGTTGTAGTGGTGGTAGT
>OZ024741.1:277281207-277286207 GCA_964016885.1 Eledone cirrhosa | reverse complement strand
TTACCGGGCTAAGTCCCAGCCTATCATACGTCTCACAGACGACCTCACGTTCCCTGAACACAGAGGGTTCTATTATATTTTGGAGAACCCTGCTGACGAGGACGCCGGCAAAGCCAGCGAGATCGGGGACCGGAGGCCAATGCCGCCATATCTGATAGGTAAAGTGACCTGTTGCCATCCAATATCGTCAAACCTGACGTTGCATATCTCCTCAGTTGCAGCTCGGATACAAGTATCGAGGTCAGCGAGGAGAGATGCGTGGCTGTAGCACGGAGCGCTGCGAAGGGTGTAGAGGAGCTTCGAGGCGCTGAGCTAGCCAGCCGCAGGTGTGAGCCTCGCTAGTTGGAATGGCTCTTCCAAACGCATCTCCCTTACCAACCTCCGGGGAAACGCCTTCTCCACCCTGTCCGCCGGGGCTGTGAGGAGGCCAGCACGCGGGACCCCATTTGCTCACCATACGGATTAATAGGCAAAATTACAAACTATTGTAGATAAACGTATCCAAGTTTCTAATAATTAAAAGTTTTACTAACAGTATGGAGTACCCATTCTCTCTCTCTCTCTCTCTCTCTTCCTCTCTCTCTCTCTCTCTCTCTCTCTCTCTCTCTCTCTCTCTCGCTCTCTCTCTCTCTCTCTCTCTCTCTCTCTCTCTCTCTCTCTCTCTCTCACACACACACACACAATCACACACACATATATATATATATATACAGTTTCTTTCTTTCTTGTGTCTACAAGAGTGTCAGTTACAACGCTTGGCTGGAAGTGGTTCCACCACAGCTGAACACATTGCTCTCCTTTCTCATTAAACTCTGCCAAGTCCAATACTGTGCAGGTGTGTTCCAGCAGGGGACATATCAGGAGGTGCTGCGTAGTCTGTGGTTCGATGCTACAGTCACACACAACGTCCCCATCCTTGAAATGTCGCCATTTTGCAAGAGTGACTTTTGCATGTCCAACATCAGATCTTAGTCTGTTTAGGTATTACCACACTGAAGTTTCCTTAGAAACTAACAAATAATAGTTCGCGGAAACCACTGAGTATTCGTGGAATCGTAAATATCTTCCGCGATATTTTATGGCATTTTTCGTGGCAATATATATATTTTCACGTTCTTTAACGCTAAGTTATATAACAATATATCGTATTTGCCAGCCTATATTTTACGTTTTCTTTTGACGTTTTTATGGAACAATATTCTCAATTTTTCACTCTTCGCAGGCGCTCTAGAAACGTAATCCTCGCGAATACCGGCGGACACACACACACACACATATATATATATATATATATAAAATGGAAAACGAAGAATCAGTGATGCATCGGAACTCAATTTATTACGTACTAGCAGTGGTACCCGGCATTGCACTGGATAAGGTATTGTGAAATATATAACCACCTTAGCTAAGCTTAGTATTGCCACAACCACGGCTGGCAAAGAAGTAAGTGTCTGGTGGTATTTAAAACGTGAGGAAGAAGTTGTGTGCACTTACCAACTGTTTAGGGAATGCGTGTGAGATTTGTCTTGAGCAAGGGTGGCAGAATAACCGGAGGCAGTAGACAGCCAGAAATACAGACAGATATTATAAGGGCGCGTTCTGGACGCAGAGCGAATTGTAGGAAGCGACGTAATGCAGACAGTCAGACATACAGACATATATTATAAGGGCGCGACGTTATATGTATGTACGTATCTAAAAAGAGAAAGACTAAGAATTATAGAGAGAGATCGCTAAATCACTTAATGCGGTCCCTAGGGCATTGAACATTTAATTCTTTTTGGCTCAGAACACTCCCTGAAACATAAGTATTACATGTGTAAAGTTTGAAAACAGTCGGTTGGGTGCTTCTCTAGTTTTAGGGATTCAAACTCACACAGACAGACATCCTCAGTTTTATATATATAGATTACAATTGTTTCTCCGGCGAACAGCTCGAGGTGCGATCTGTTTGTGGTTCGAACCTGACTCTGGATTCGCAAGTTCCTCAGATAAGTCTAGTGATTTTGAAGCGAATTCTCTTTCAAAAGAGAAACAATTGTAATACGCCGGAGAAACAATTGTAATACTGTAATACGTAATAAATTGAGTTCCGATGCATCACTGATTCTTCGTTTTCCATTTTATCATACTCTGCTCCGTAGGAGCACAGAGTGCTCAACCGGCATATGGACGCATCTTAGCTACCATACGACATATAAATACACACACACACACACACACTCACACACACACTCACACACACACGCGCGCACACACACACACACACACACATACACATACACACACACACACACACACACACACACACACACATACACACACACACACACACACACACACACACACACACACACACACACACACACATATATATATACACTTATAAGAAAATAATTTTTTTTTAAGTGTCCTACACGAGTAAAAATATTTGCGAGACACACCACAACAGAAACACAAACCATCCATCTCAATTTTACTTTTGAAACTGGTGAAGTAAATAAATATTATTTATTTTTTGCAGATCAGCAGCCTGGCCAGTCAGTTTCCTGTATACGAGCGATATACTGCTGATATACAAATCTGGCTGATCACTGGATCTGTTAATATGCAGATCTGACTGATCAGCCAGTCTGCTAATATGCAAATCAAGCCGATCAGTCACTGTATATTTTATAAAATAGCATATATTTTCACTAGCTCTGACAGTTGGCAAGTGAACAGTGAGCTGTACTGATGAAGGGTGATACCCAGAAACATTAGTGTCTGCAGTTCTGTTTGCATGCCAATATAAGAGCAAGAATGAAGGGTTTATTCTACTGACATCGCTTTAAAAATTAGGCTTGTTTCCATAATTGTAAACGAATCGAATGTTATTATTAATAATCGAAAAACTCAGATTACATTTTTATTATTTTTAAAAACTAAGTGCGGTGGATTGGCAGTATCGGTAGAGGGTCGGGCGCCATGCTTTGCAGCACAATTACGTCCCTTTACAGACTGAGTTAAAATCCCGCCAAGGTTAACTTTGCCTTTCATCCTTACGGGGTTGATAAAATAAAGTACCAGTAATATACTGGAATAATTGCTGGCCTTGTGCCAAAAGTAGAAACAATTATTTTTAAAAACTCAGATTACATTTTTATTATATATATATATATATATATATATAACAACTAGAAATTATTTAACATATAAATAAACATATGAAACAATCACATGCTCGGACCTATTCATTAGAATCTGTGATTTTCACACAAAGCATTCCTGGTCAGATATATATTCAATTAAGGTTAATAGTATGGAATAGATACTACAGGTCATTCTTAAATTGAGGAATTTATGTGGAATGGTGCTACTGAAATTTATGGTTGGAGTAGAAAATTTACAAATAAAAAGACTTATGTAGGTTGGCTTGCACGTACACTCACACCCACCTCCACAGACACACACACACACACATCCACACATACAAAATGTGTGGTGATAATACTTAAAATAAAGGTTTATGCTGGTTGACTTGTACATACACTCACACCTACCCCCTCAGACACTCACACATCTACACACAAATCCATACAGGTGTGTATATATATACATGCATGTACGTATGTACGCACAAGCAGCATACATATATATATATAAAAAAAAATATATATACACAGAACATACACATATATAAAATATATATATATAAAATATATATATATACATAAAATACATACATAAAATATATACACACATAAAACATACATACGTATATATATATAAAATACACATACATATACATATATATATATAAAATATATACATATATATACATATATATAAAATACACATATATACACATATAAAATATATATACATATATACACATGATATATATATACATATATATATATATAAAATCAGGTTCAATAAAACGTGGTTTTGCTGACTCCGAACCAGTAGAGGATCCGGTGGACCATCCACCATAGGGACCACAAACTATGGGTGGTTGTTGTTGTCCATTGGTCATTGGAACGGGGTCATTGGTACAGGGAGGGGGGGCATTGTGGGAGGCTGTAACCGGGGTTTATCCATATAGCTTGAGGAGAGTTCCCGTCCTTAGGTGTCTGCAGGCACCGAATAAGTCGGCCCTTCTGTTTAATAGGTTGGTTCCGCCATGAAGAATCTCGAGTGCCTCACTAAGACAGAGGTTGCAAATACCAGACCCGCCTCTGTCTGGGGGAACCTTTCTAACCACGGACCAGACCAGAGAGTGCGGGGTCTTTTCAAGTTTGAGTTTCCAGATCAATTCAGAAAGGGCCGTACATTTCCTCTCATCCATTCTGTTAAAGGAATGGCGATGGTTATACCACCGATCTTTGAAGCTCGTCGCTGTGGATCCTATGTAGTGGTGCTCCGAGTTGTGACCTTGCACCTGTAGACTACGTTTTTCGTCATGGATTCATTACTAAGGGGGCATAGTGATGGGTCTCTGCAATTACATGACTTCTTAAATCCCACCACATGTACCGCGTGGTTACCATCACTTGGGGTTGGCTGGGTAGCCTCCGCAATCAGAACAGGGTCGTTGGGTTCCGGTGTACTAGTTGAGCCTGTCCGGGTTCCGTTTCGTTCTCGCGTGCTGGTTCTGTTGGGTGGCTCCGGGATTTACGGTGGTATTAGAGGCAGTGAGCCTATTCCTATTTATGCCAGCTATGTGCTGGGCTACGGAGCGTGGGGCTGAGTAGGAAAGTTTCATCGTGTGCCTGTTGAATATTTTATGGTACTTGTGGGCCCTAGGGAAACATTTATCTAGTACTCTAGCCAGACTGGTACGTAGACCCACCGAGTACGGAGGGTTATACCATGTGACCTTCCTGGTCCTATTCTTGCGGGGTTGTTGGGTGTCCGCCGTGGGCCATCGCGTGGTTGTGCACAGCTCAGGTCGAGCTCGGTTGGTGTCACTCAGGTGTGCGGAGCGGTCACTATCATGAGGGTTTTATGGGCCCACA
>OZ024741.1:277263707-277273707 GCA_964016885.1 Eledone cirrhosa | reverse complement strand
TAGGTGTGGAAATCGACGTTGAATTTCCCCTTGCATCCAAAAAAGAGGTTCACCTATTTTGGGAAATCTAAGTTTGATCATGTCATCTGCTTGAAGTTCAATGAATTCTTCCTGAAATATAACGTCCAAATCATCGACGTTAGCTATGAAGGGATCTGTTACCCACATTAGGATGTCCATCGGCAAAAGGTCGAAAAATCGTTCTCTCATGTTGTCTTGTAGCGCACGGAGGTGAGCGGTATAAATTTGGAGTTGGTCATCGCTTACAATGTTTTGAACATTGGCGACACTAGGAAAATTATAGAATTTCCGTCAACAAAGATTACTTTCGATGACATTCAATTTGGCCAGGAATGTTTTCACAGCATTCCTTGCTTTAAGCAAGGTGATCTTTTAGCCAAAATGAGGCTATTGCAGTTGTCGAAGATGTCGGTGAGGTAGGCGCAGTTTTGCCTCACATCGAGGGTTTTCTTGTACAGTTCTGTGTTGCGTCCTCGCAGAAACTCAATGATAGAGACGAACAGTTCAAAGAAGTGAGTAAGGCACTTGCCCTTTGAAAGCCACCTCACTTCATTATGAAGGAGCAACTTGACGTATTCTTCGTCATTATCTTGGCACAGTTGCTGGAAAATTCGTTCATTGAGGGAATGGTGTTTGATAAAATTGATGATATCAATGGCCACCTGCAAGGACTTGTTCAGCGGCTCGCTGAGTTTCTTCGCAGCCAAGTGTTGTCGATGGACAACAAATACAGATAGATTTTCTCTCTTCAGAAGAGTGAAGAAACCCTTAAGTTGGCCAACCATTGCTCTTGCGTCGTCCGTAGCATATGATACAATGTGTGTTGTATTTGGTCCTAGATGTATATATTACCTGCCTGTGTGTTGTAGGTAGTCCTAGATGTATGCATTACCTGCTTGTGTGTTGCATGTGGTCCTAGATGTGTGTACTACCCCCTTATGTGTTGTATGTGGTCCTAGATGTATGTATTACCTGATTATGTGTTGTATGTGGTCCTATGTATTTGTATTACCTGCTCATGTGTTGTATGTGGTCCTAAATGTATGTATTACCTGCCTGTGTGTTGTATGTGGTCCTAGATGTCCTAGATGTGTGTGCTACCTGCTTATGTGTTGTATGTGGTCCTAGATGCGTGTATTACCTGCTTATGTGTGGTATGTGGTCCTAGATGTGTGTATTATCTGATTATGTTTTGTATGTGGTCCTAGATGTATGTGCTACCCGCTTCTGCGTTTTTTTTATTTTTTTTTATTTGTAATATTATTTATACAATAGGAAATAAAATAGATCTACATAGTTTTAACTCGTCACGGTTGAGTCAATAATTTCAGACATGAAATACATTGTTATCGGTGAAGGAAAGACAAGATTCTAACTGGCTGCGCTCAAAGTGTTCTTGACCCAGTTGACTGTGGTTTTTTTCCATTGTTATAATCTCAATTGCCGGTTAATGTCTAGACACGCCTGCACACCTGCTCACAGCTGCGATCAGACCATAGTTATGCTGTCTGCATGCTCATTCAAATGCAGTCACACTGGTTGTCTCAAAGACATACAAATATGGCTTATAAAACTTACCAAAGTAAAGAGCCTTCCAGTGCCCTTCAAAACTCCATACGCCCCCTAACTCCCCCTTACTCCCAAACACCCCCCTAGAGTTCCGAAATGCCCCCCCGTAGGTGCATATGCCTCCCGTTGATAACCTTTGATTTAAACGGAGCTAAGTTTAAAATGTAACTTAGAAGAAATACCAGATAAATGTCACAGACTTTCCTCTGTGAGGAACAGTCAGTTAGAATTTACCTAGTCTTTCCTCTTACTCCGTAGAAATTAACTAGACAAATAATCAATTAAACGGAACTAAGTCTAAAATGTAAGTTTGAAGAAAAAATGTATATACACTTTACCAAAGCTCTTCTAGTCCCGACTATCGATAGTTTTGCTCGGACTTTGTGGATATGTTTAATCTTAGTATTATCCATGAGGCTCCGAGCTTTTCAAGCGACTCCCTCAGTTAGGACAAAAGTTTCTAAAGTGATCGCCGTCAGTAATGAATTCAAAAGGGGTGAAAAACATCACGTGGCTAAGTAGAAGGGTTGTGAAGGTAGGCCGGGATGGCGAGTAGGTTCATTGCTAGAAGAAGCAGTTAATTATCGCCTAATGTTTACTCAAAAGTAAAGGAGTATAGAATGCCCCACTGCCAATAGAACTCCCAACCTTACAATTGTTAGCCGAACACCCTAACCACTAATCCACGCACCTTCACTCGCGATAATAGTGAATACAAACCAGCAGCTGACTAACAGTTAGTTAACAGATATAACATTAACTACTTCATTACTAGACAGACTGATAAGACACATCTCTTTGTCATAGTAAATCTGTACATTAGTATGTGTTGATATGAAGAATTCCAGGTAATTACGTATATATATATATATATATATATATATATATATATATATATATATATATATATATATATATATATATATATATATATATATGTATATATATATATATATACACACACACTTTTGCAAGATTTGCAAGATTTATCTGAAAACGTGTGTTGAAACAGATATTGTTATACATTTGGGCGGTTGGACCAGAGCCACACGGTTCCTCCAAAAACCTTGACCAAGTAAAGAAAATGATTGCACATGCTGTGGGGGCC
This sequence comes from Eledone cirrhosa, assembly GCA_964016885.1. Lineage (NCBI taxonomy): Eukaryota > Metazoa > Mollusca > Cephalopoda > Octopoda > Eledonidae > Eledone > Eledone cirrhosa. The sequence continues at coordinate 277,271,009 of OZ024741.1, read as the reverse complement.
AGTATAAGACTAACCCTTAAGGAACATATGTTTAAGTTCAATGGCAAAACATATGCCCAAGAGAAGGGCGCGGTCATTGGTGTCAGCATTGCTGGTGGCATAGCTAACCTCTTTATGGTATGGTGGAACGGGAGACTTAAGGAACGCTTAGACGTGAACTCTATAACCCCGATTATTTACTCCTGCTATGTAGATGACATCAACATCGTAGAGAAAGCACTCCCCGCGGGAGTCAGGAATTAGAGATGAACACCATGGAAAGTATCCAGCAAATAGCTAACTCCATCCACCAAAGTATTAAAGTCACCATAGACTACCCAACCAAGTGCCCCAACTATAGATGACCTCTAAGTACCTGATCCATCGAAACTCAGCCGTTTCGGATAACATAAAAGTTAACATACTAATTGCGGATTTAGTAAGAATGATGAGGAATGTGTCCCGCATGTGCAATCCTAAAGAATTAGAGACACATAAAACATTTCGTCCACCGCATGCAGTTCTATGGCTACAATCAGATAGGCAGGATCAGGGTATATAAAGGAACAAAGGCCAAATCGACAAAGATTGTCGAAAATGATGCGAATGGGACTTGCTGCATGTATAGAAGCAACTTTTGGAATAAGATAGAAAGAATAAAGAAGACTAATAAAGTCAACTCGTGGTTTGATAGCAATAAATACGAGGATGTAATGTTCGTCAATGCAACCCCAAGAGGCAAACTAGCTTACAGATTTAGAAGAGTTCTAGACAAACAAAAATTAAATATTAAGATAGTTGAAAGACCAGGTATACCCATAAAAGCCCTAATTAGTAGAACATACGTTTTGAAAAAAACCTGTGCACTGATAAGAAATGTATAGTCTGAAAATTAAGCCCACAAATTAACTGCAAAACAAGGAGCGTATTATATAGCATAAGATGTATGGAGGGACAGTGTAGGAATTGGAACACTACTTACATAGGTGAGACAGTCCGTAGCAAAGGATAAATGAACACTAGTGAAAACTCCAAGATGGGAAGAACTCATCAGTACACCACCAAATGCCAAAATGGAACATGGGGACACACAAGAGAACATCTAAATAAAGATCATATCCACACATAAAAAATGCAATGCCCTGACAGATTACAGAAGCGACAAACGAACTCCAACAAAATTAAACAGAAAACATGAGTGGAATAGCAGCAACATCACGACTAATAATTAAGGACAATAGAAAGACATACAGACACAAGAACCAAACTAATAAAACAAACCAGACACACACAGATAGAACAAGCAACCAACTAGTGCCTAGTAAATAAACGTATAAGTAAATAAATAAACACACACACACGCGCGAATATAACGCATACGCAATCAAAATACACAGCACACAACACACAAAAACAAGATACTGTAGAACAGAACAAAGGAGAGACACAAAATAACAAATTAGTCACTGAGCAGGTCACAGAATGTGTAACGAAAGAGCTCTGTCAATAAATAAGCAACCATCTTGTTATTAAACCAATCAACTGGAAATTTGTAATAAATTAAAGTGAAAACCAATAAGTGCGTGTCATTTTATTGGCAGCATGACCTTCCCAAATGATAACAATATATGTGTGTGTGTGTGTGTGTGTGTGTGTGTGTGTGTGTGTGTGTGTGTGTGTGTGTGTGTGTGTGTGCGTGCGTGCGTGCGCGCGCGCGTGTGTGTACATAGATATGTATATACATATGTATGTATATATATATATATAGAGAGAGAGATAGATAGATAGATAAATAGATACACACACACACACACGCATATATATATATAAATATATATATATATATATATATATAATTTAATATATCAACTAGCATAAGCGCACAGATGCACGTCCATGCCAGCAAATACACAGGTTATGTCATAGTACCTAGGTGGTTCAATGCAGGAGGATGCAGAACAATAATATAAAAGACGTAAAATAAGAAAATATTTAAAAAAAAAATTTTAAAAAATTTTTTTACTTACTTACTTAAATTTTCACTCCAACTAATTAGTTTCTGCAATGAGATAAAGACAGTTACGTAATTCAACTGTCGAGAATTCATTGCGTCATCAGGGAGTCTATTCTCAGCTGAGTCTCCAGGCAATGCGCGGACACTGGCGGCTCATATAAAAATAATAATAATTCGGTAGATAGAACAGCTAGCGAGGACTGGATTCCATGTACTGAAATTCTCACTGCTTCTAAGTAAGTAAAAAAATTTTTTTTAATTTAAAAAAAAAATATTTTCTTATTTTACGTCTTTTATATTATTGTTCTGCATCCTCCTGCATTGAACCACCTAGGTACTATGACATAACCTGTGTATTTGCTGGCATGGACGTGCATCTGTGCGCTTATGCTAGTTGATATATTAAATTATCTATATTTATCTCCAAATCACTGATTTGTCGAGCAAACCTGCCAAAACCACTTCTAAATTTTTTGGGGTGTTAGTAGGCGTCAGTCATCTTACCATCCCATTCCTTCTAACTAGCCTCTGTGTCACGTGATTGATTCTTTAGAATCGGCCATTTGACTAGAAGCAGTGAGAATTTCAGTACATGGAATCCAGTCCTCGCTAGCTGTTCTATCTACCGAATTATTATTATTTTTATATGAGCCGCCAGTGTCCGCGCATTGCCTGGAGACTCAGCTGAGAATAGACTCCCTGATGACGCAATGAATTCTCGACAGTTGAATTACGTAACTGTCTTTATCCCATTGCAGAAACTAATTAGTTGGAGTGAAAATTTAAGTAAGTAAAAAATTTTTTAAAAATTAAAAAAAAAAATATTTTCTTACTTTACGTCTTTTATATATATATATATATATATATATATATATATATATAGAGAGAGAGAGAGAGAGATACATATATATATATATATATATATATATATATATATATATAGTGAGTGAGTGTGAAAGACCAAAGGTCATTATTGAAAGTCTCTGGATTTCGCAAAATACAGAATATATTTTATTGGAGAAGCTAAGATATTTTTCCGCAAAAATTTGATTGCACTGTTTTGTTTCCACTTATGTATTTTTTGAAAATGTTATTTATCATAATCTATAAAGCTCAGTGTGTGGTCATGCTCCTTCGTTATAGAAATCTACGATATAGAATTTCTTCAATTGAAATTTACAATTCAGTATTTGAAATAGTTTCGATTGTGTCTTGACGCAAATCATTTTTTCAATTTCACCCACAATTACGCAAAAAATAGATAAAACTCAATATTTTACGATTTTTCTCTCTCATTTAAACTGCTGAAGCCTTTCTACTACCATTCAAAATCTATACAACTTCATACTTTCTGCTACTTTCTCTTTCCAAGCTTGATGGTGATACTATCCGTTCACACCACTCCCTACTGTCTTAAATTTAGAAAACACATATCCTCTATGAGGTTACTAAACCTGCTAGAAACAGCAGCTAACTCTCCCCCATATCACACCCTTCCCCACACCACTCCCTACTGTCTTAAATTTAGAAAACACATATCCTCTATGAGGTTACTAAACCTGCTAGAAACAGCAGCTAACTCTCCCCCATATCACACCACTCCCTACTGTCTTAAATTTAGAAAACACATATCCTCTATGAGGTCACTAAACCTGCTAGAAACAACAGCTAACTCTCCCTCATATCACAACCCTCCCTACTGTCTTAAATTTAGAAAACACGCAGACAACCATGCAGAACAACTCCATCGCAGCTCTGTTGTTCGGCTGGCATCGTCTACACGCGTGTTGCGCAAGTACTGTGAAACAATAAATTTCAACAGTTCATTTCTAACTCTTAGTACATATATATATGTGCGCATGTATGTGTATATATATACATACTACTGTACGTCTGTATACATATATGTATGTACGTATACATACTTATATTTAAGTAACAGCCGTACTAAGAGTGAGAAATGAAATTTCGTTTCATTTTTTCCCTTTATCGTTTCGGTACCTCGGCCGATTAACTCACTCAATGAGCAAATTAGGCTGCTCAGCCGTTATTGTGCATAAGGAAAGTTTATACTTTCAGACGTTCAATCATCTGTCAGGAAGGTATACGTTGCTGACGATAGCTAATAAGTTTGAAACTAGTACAGCGTTCCTTTGTCAGGGTTGAACAAATAAGCAACGATGGTTGCTAGACACTGTACGGCTTAATTCGGGATGTTTTTTTACAAACACACCGAGCATTATAATAAATGTTCGGTGAATCCATACGTACATGTATATATATATATATATATACATACTACTGTACGTCTGTATACATATATGTATGTACGTATGCATACTTATAATATATATATATATATATATATATATATATATATATATATATATATATATATATATATATATATATATATATATATATATATATATATATATATATATATATATATATATATATATATATATATATATATTATATATATATATAATTGTTTCTACTTTTGGCACAAGGCCAGCAATTATCCAGTGAATTACTGGTATTTTATTTTATCGACCCCGTAAGGATGAAAGGCAAAGTTAACCTCGGCGGGATTTGAACTCAGACTGTAAAGGGCTGTAACTCTTTGCTGCAAAGCATGGCGTTTGATCCTCTACCGATACTGCCAATGACAAGAAGCGGACCCAACACAGTGCCTTGTGGAACGCCACTACTGACTTTGGCAGGATTTGATTTTACTCCTTCGACTACTACATGTTCGGCACTGTCTGTTAGGAAGCACTTGATCCATTGCAGTAACTTTCCAGAAACACCAATGTTGGATTGTTTTTTTTCAGTAAAATGTTGTGATCAACCCTGCCAAAGGCCTTGCTGAAATCAAGGTAGATGACAAATGTCATCAAATTGATGGAGGAGCTGCGTTAGACAGTCTCTTCCATTACGGAACCCATGCTGGTTGGAGTTCAGCAGTTTGTTGCTTTCAAGAAAGTGAGTTATTCATGATCTCACCACCCTCTCAAATACTTTAATGATATGAGAGGTGAGTGAGATCAGATGGTAGTTCACTGCAAGGGGCTTGTTTCCCTTTTTGAAAACTGGGACAAAACGTTTTCACGAATAGCAAGAGGAGATGTAAGTTGGTGTCGACACATCTTCAGGAGACAAGCAGGGAACTTATCGGGGCCTACTGCTAAATTGTGTTTAGTTTCGTTTATTGCCGCTAAGATGTCAGGGGCGCCAGGCGTTATGTCTGATATAGTGTGTTGGGGATTAACATCACTGATACAGCCCAGATCAGCCATATAAGGTTACTGAAAACAGAGCAGTATTGTTTCTGCGGTAACTCACCCATGGTTTTTTAATTATCTTGGAGTGTGCCATTTTCACCAATTAGAGGGCTGACGGTGAAGACAGGGACATTGTGTTTTTTCGCAAATGAAAAAAAAACACTTTGGGGTTGAGTTTGATTTTCTCAATGGCCCATTTCTCCTCAACTGCTCTTTGGTTATTCATGATGGTCTTCATACATTAAAGAAGTTATATTTTTTTGATTCGAGCAGTGGGATAGACGTCGAATGTGTGTGTTGCCGCTGGCAGTATTTTAGTTTGTTCTTTTTATTTTTCTGATAATAGTGTTTTTTTTTATTTTTGGGAAACTAAACACAGAACTGTTCACAGATCTTGGTGGGGTGTGTTTTGCACATATGTTAGTGACAGTGTCTACAAAAATCTACCAAGATGTTTTGATGTTGGTGGAGATGTGTACGTGTCTGAAACACCAGTCAACACATGATAGCTCGTACATTTATATTTGCATGGAGAACCGTGGAAATAATGATTAAACGATACATGTAACCTCAGCATCTTATTTTGTTATTTTATAAAATTCTCCATCGTAACTAAAAACAACGATTGTTGAGAGCTTTCTCCTGCTTACTCCTGTTTTTACCAAAACAATCTTTTCCGAACACACACACACACACACACACACACACACACACACACACACACACACACACACACACACACACACACACACACACACACACACACACACACACACACACACACACATATATATATATATGTCATTATAAGATACTGAATGACATATATAATCACATAAATATCCAATGATATAAATGTATAGGACATATCAACGAATATTCTATACAGATTGTCTCTTGCTAAAGTTTTATGTCATATACACTTATATCATTGGATATTTAAGTATATATATATGTCCCTCACTATTTTATAAGGATTAAATGCTCGGATTTATTCTTTGAATTTTTTCTATGAGCTGATTTTGGGAGACAGGAGATATGTTTAAGATTATCTCAATTATGACATCCATAATTTTAAATGTGATATATATAATAGATATGTATATATTTATATTTATATCTATCTATCTATATATATATATATCTATATATATATATATATATATATATATATATATATATATATATATATATATATATATATATATATACAAATAAAGATTCAGCGAGTATCGCATTTTCGGCGGGCAGGAAAAAGCGAAGCGAAACGCAAAAATCAGAAATGATACTGGCAAAGTGCTCAATAGTTAAAAACCAGAGCTAAACAATGTGTTAAGAAGCCATACAAAACTGAAAAGGTAGTCAAGAAGGCATTAACCACCCAAGCCAAAAACCAAATCAAGCTAAACAGGTCAAAACAAAATAAATGATAAAAAATAAATGACGACCAGACCTGGACTCCCGGAATTGCTGTTAAAATCCGATGTAGAGTTTCTGTGACACCTAAATCAAAATACAGTCTGCCTAAAAATATAAGCTTTGTGTATAACGATCGAACAAGGAATATCACATTATCAACAGGTATTTCACTCTGTACCAAATAAGTGAATGACACGGTGGTAAGTTAAACCACGTGTGGAAATCACAAGGGGAATAACCCCAGATTTTGGCAAAGTAATTCAGTTGGTGTAAATCATGCTAAAAATAGCATAAATAGCACAAATCGAATAAGTTCTCAACCGAGTAGTTTAAAATAAACTTATACAATTAATCTGTCAATAGAAATTATTAACAAGTTAATTGTAAGACACGGGAGATTAATACAAATAAAGCTCCAGCGAGAATCACATTTTCGGCGGGCAGAAAAAAGCGAAGCGAAACGCAAAAATCAGAAATGATACTGGCAAAGTGCTCAATAGTTAAAAACCAGAGAGTGTATACACACCCACACACACACACACACACACACACACACACACACACACACACACATATATATATATATATATATATATATATATA
>OZ024741.1:277243707-277258707 GCA_964016885.1 Eledone cirrhosa | reverse complement strand
GTCGATCCTTCTGATCATCGTTCAGCAGTTTTGGCACCATCTTCGCGCAGACTTTCCGTATGTCCAAATATTCAGTGAGAATCTTCCAGACGCTGTCCCGATTCATGCCCAGCTCATTTGCCATCAGTCGAACAGTCAGCCGACAATCGCTACGCACCATCTGCCTGGCGCGCTCAACGTTGACCTCAGTCCTGGTTGTTGAGGGCCTTACGCTCCTGGGGTCATCTTCCACGTCCTCGCGTCCTTCTTTAAACCTCTTGCACCACTCAAAAACACGTGAGCGTGACATCGTCTCATCTCCATACACTTTCTGTAGCAACCGTACCAGAAACTTCAAGTTTGTTCGTTGCTCTGTGCTTATTGCTTGACGATCTGAAACAGAGGACATGTATATAAAATTATGAAGAAAAAAGTTTGATCGCTGCAGAGAGCTAAGATTACAGTTACATACTCCAGGGGGATTACTTTGAAGGAGAAAACTCTCAGTGTGAAGTTTGGGTTTGAAATAAATCTTTTGTGACGTCAGTCCTGGAACTTTTCTGGCACACCTCGTATATATATATATATATATATATATATATATATATATATATATATATATACTAATAAACATTGTTGTCTCTTGTTGAGACGAAGCGAGAGTATATATAAATTAAATACAAAATGGGAAAACTCATCGCAAGGATAACTGTTGAAACAGCCAAATACTGTCAATGACAACATTGAGAAAAATACCTCAGATGACAGAGATCAGTGGCTAGTGGTCGGTAGAAATCCACGAGGTGGGTGATAGACAAATGAAATGTAAAAACGATTGAGAGAGGAGGACAAAGAGAAATGTGTTGGCGTATAGAATTGACTGGAAATGAAAAAGAAAATATATGAAGGCGATGTACACACACACACACACACACACACACACACACGCGCACACACATACACACTCATATACATACATACATACATACATAGATACATACATACATACATACATTCATACATATATATATATATATACATAAATACATACATACATGATGGCTGCAAACTCTGCTAAGAGTATTGAAATCGCTTCTCAGATTATAGAATTTGGTGCACTTTTAGGCTACGGCCAGCCACACTAAGCTGTAACAGATCCTGAAGAAACAATGCCTGTGCTTTGAAGCTTTTATAAGTAGGGAAAGTCATTGTACTCGACCAATCAGACTCTCTGAGCGCCGAAAACACTACCCGAAAAGGAAAACTGGTCAACATCATCGGATGCTTCCGAAGCCGCAGGGTTTCTTTTTCGGAGTTTCCCTCTCCTAGAAAGGTTTTGTGACAACAATTGGGGACCTTTCACTCTCAGGTGGGGAAAAAAGTACTATTTGGATGGCCGTCGACTCTGCTGAGTTCCTCCGCCCTTTGCTGGGTCTTGTATTTCATCTCGCAGGGTGTCCAAATATGACCCCCCCTCACCAAGCAAGCTTGCTGGGGTTGCCTGTTTAGTCGCCGACGACCCGACCATGAGACAGGTTGTACTGGGTTACATGCTACCAGTAGCACTGGAGAGCGACCTCACATACCTACATACACACATACTTACTTGCATATATGCATACATTCACACGCACACACTCATATATATATATATATATATATATATATATATATATATATATATATATATATATATATATATATATATATATATATATATATATATATATATATATATATATATATATATATATATATATATATATATATATATATCAAGATGGTTGACCAGGTTATGAAGGTTACAGAATGAGTTATTGCGCAGCTGATTAGGGATCGAATTAAACTTGACGAAATGCAGTTTGGATTTGTGCCAGGTAAAAATATCACGGATGCTCTCTTCCTTGTAAGGCAACTGAAAGAGAAGTACCTAGCTAAAGGTAAGTCCCTCTACTTAGCTTTTGTTGACTTGGAGAAAGCCTTTGACAGACATCCTCTTCCATTATCTGGTGGGCTCTTAGAAAACTAGATGTAGATGAGTGGCTTATGAAAGCTATACAAACCATGTATAACGGAACAGTTAGCAAAGTTAGTATTAACAATGACTATAGTGGAGAATTTAGCGTACAGGTAGGTGTGCATCACGTCTCCGTCCTTAGCCCTCTCCTGTTTATTATTGCCTTACAGGATATAACAGAAGAGTTTAAGACTGGCTACTCATGGGAACTTTTTTGTGCAGATGATCTAACTCTCATAGCTGAAACTATGGCAGAAATGGCCTTGCGCAATATGCATAAAAGGAGTAGGTAGAAATTCCATTCTATGTCCCAAATGCATGCTATGGGTACATAAAAGATGTGGGATCACAGGCAAGCTATCAAGGAACATGGGTTTTATATGCAGCCGATGATCAGGTGCAGTAAGTAGCAAGTGCCCAAGGATACTAGCTCCTTCAAATGCCCTAACGGATCTATAAAAATAGTCGACAATTTCCGTTACTTGGGTGATGTAATCACTAGTGGAGGAGGGTGCTCCAAAAGTACAGTAGCTAGAATAAGAACGGGATGGAAGAAATTCAGGGGGCTACAACCGCTGTAGCTACAAAAAGTTTCCCCCTTAAAATGAAGGGCAGATTGTACGATGCATGTATACGAACAGCAATGTTGCATGGTAGTGAGACCTGGGCACTGTGCTCAGAGAACCTGAGAAGATTGGAAGGAAATGAAGTATGCCTGCTCCGATGAATGTGTAATAGTAAGATACACGAACGGCAAAGTGTATCTGAACTGAAAGAGAAATTAGAGGAATCCGATGCAATATACTAGAGCGGAGATTACTTTGGTACGGTTATGGGAAAGGAGGACAGTTGCACAAAAAGGTGCAGGGTGATCAAAATTGATGGAAGCTATGGAGTAGGAAGACCCAGGCAGACCTGGGACGAGATGATAAATGCTGACCTTGTGCAATTGTACCTTTCAAAGGATCGATATCTTTGGCGTTATACAAAAGACACGCCTTCCCATGAACACAGACTCAAACTTACATCTTGTAGGTACCTCTTAACCACTACACTCCCTTCCCACACCCTCACGCTCCTACACCCACACTCTCACTCCAGTCCACACTATCCTTGCACTCAAAAGTTATGTTGGTATCATAAAAAGGCATTCAGCTCGCACTATAATGTGGTCGTGTAGGTGTCCCGACAAAAATCACCCAGCCCACACTGTAAAGTGGTCGTGTAGGTGTCCCGACAAAAATCACCCAGCCCACACTGTAAAGTGGTCGTGTATGAGTCCCGACAAAAAGTACCCAGCCCACACTGTAAAGTGGTCGTGTATGAGTCCCGACAAAAAGTACCCAGCCCACACTGTAAAGTGGTCGTGTATGAGTCCCGACAAAAAGCACCCAGCCCACACTGTAAAGTGGTCGTGTATGAGTCCCGACAAAAAGCACCCAGCCCACACTGTAAAGTGGTCGTGTAGGTGTCCCGACAAAAATCACCCAGCCCACACTGTAAAGTGGTCGTGTATGAGTCCCGACAAAAAGTACCCAGCCCACACTGTAAAGTGGTCGTGTATGAGTCCCGACAAAAAGTACCCAGCCCACACTGTAAAGTGGTCGTGTATGAGTCCCGACAAAAAGTACCCAGCCCACACTGTAAAGTGGTCGTGTATGAGTCCCGACAAAAAGCACCCAGCCCACACTGTAAAGTGGTCGTGTATGAGTCCCGACAAAAAGCACCCAGCCCACACTGTAAAGTGGTCGTGTATGAGTCCCGACAAAAAGCACCCAGCCCACACTGTAAAGTGGTCGTGTAGGTGTCCCGACAAAAATCACCCAGCCCACACTGTAAAGTGGTCGTGTATGAGTCCCGACAAAAAGTACCCAGCCCACACTGTAAAGTGGTCGTGTATGAGTCCCGACAAAAAGCACCCAGCCCACACTGTAAAGTGGTCGTGTATGAGTCCCGACAAAAAGTACCCAGCCCACACTGTAAAGTGGTCGTGTATGAGTCCCGACAAAAAGCACCCAGCCCACACTGTAAAGTGGTCGTGTATGAGTCCCGACAAAAAGCACCCAGCCCACACTGTAAAGTGGTCGTGTAGGTGTCCCGACAAAAATCACCCAGCCCACACAGTAAAGTGGTCGTGTATGAGTCCCGACAAAAAGTACCCAGCCCACACTGTAAAGTGGTCGTGTATGAGTCCCGACAAAAAGCACCCAGCCCACACTGTAAAGTGGTCGTGTATGAGTCCCGACAAAAAGCACCCAGCCCACACTGTAAAGTGGTCGTGTATGAGTCCCGACAAAAAGCACCCAGCCCACACTGTAAAGTGGTCAAGTAGGTGTCCCGACAAAAATCACCCAGCCCCCACTATAAAGTGGTCGTGCAGGATTCACGACAAAAATCACCCAGCCCACACTGTAAAGTGGTCGTGTATGAGTCCCGACAAAAAGTACCCAGCCCACACTGTAAAGTGGTCGTGTATGAGTCCCGACAAAAAGCACCCAGCCCACACTGTAAAGTGGTCGTGTATGAGTCCCGACAAAAAGCACCCAGCCCACACTGTAAAGTGGTCGTGTAGGTGTCCCGACAAAAATCACCCAGCCCACACTGTAAAGTGGTCGTGTATGAGTCCCGACAAAAAGTACCCAGCCCACACTGTAAAGTGGTCGTGTATGAGTCCCGACAAAAAGCACCCAGCCCACACTGTAAAGTGGTCGTGTATGAGTCCCGACAAAAAGCACCCAGCCCACACTGTAAAGTGGTCGTGTATGAGTCCCGACAAAAAGCACCCAGCCCACACTGTAAAGTGGTCAAGTAGGTGTCCCGACAAAAATCACCCAGCCCCCACTATAAAGTGGTCGTGCAGGATTCACGACAAAAAGCACCCAGCCCACACTGTAAAGTGGTCAAGTAGGTGTCCCGACAAAAATCACCCAGCCCCCACTATAAAGTGGTCGTGCAGGATTCACGACAAAAAGCACCCAGCCCACACTCTAAAGTGGTCAAGTAGGTGTCCCGACAAAAGCACCCAGCCCACACTGTAAAGTGGTCGTGCAGGATTCACGACAAAAATCACCCACCCCACACGGTAAAGTGGTCGTGTATGAGTCCCGACAAAAAGTACCCAGCCCACACTGTAAAGTGGTCGTGTATGAGTCCCGACAAAAAGCACCCAGCCCACACTGTAAAGTGGTCGTGTATGAGTCCCGACAAAAAGCACCCAGCCCACACTGTAAAGTGGTCGTGTATGAGTCCCGACAAAAAGCACCCAGCCCACACTGTAAAGTGGTCGTGTATGAGTCCCGACAAAAAGCACCCAGCCCACACTGTAAAGTGGTCGTGTATGAGTCCCGACAAAAATCACCCAGCCCACACTGTAAAGTGGTCGTGTATGAGTCCCGACAAAAAGTACCCAGCCCACACTGTAAAGTGGTCGTGTATGAGTCCCGACAAAAAGCACCCAGCCCACACTGTAAAGTGGTCGTGTATGAGTCCCGACAAAAAGCACCCAGCCCACACTGTAAAGTGGTCAAGTAGGTGTCCCGACAAAAGCACCCAGCCCACACTGTAAAGTGGTCGTGCAGGATTCACGACAAAAATCACCCAGCCCACACGGTAAAGTGGTCGTGTATGAGTCCCGACAAAAAGTACCCAGCCCACACTGTAAAGTGGTCGTGTATGAGTCCCGACAAAAAGCACCCAGCCCACACTGTAAAGTGGTCGTGTATGAGTCCCGACAAAAAGCACCCAGCCCACACTGTAAAGTGGTCGTGTATGAGTCCCGACAAAAAGCACCCAGCCCACACTGTAAAGTGGTCGTGTATGAGTCCCGACAAAAAGCACCCAGCCCACACTGTAAAGTGGTCGTGTATGAGTCCCGACAAAAAGCACCCAGCCCACACTGTAAAGTGGTCGTGTATGAGTCCCGACAAAAAGTACCCAGCCCACACTGTAAAGTGGTCGTGTATGAGTCCCGACAAAAATCACCCAGCCCACACTGTAAAGTGGTCGTGTATGAGTCCCGACAAAAAGCACCCAGCCCACACTGTAAAGTGGTTGGCGTTAGAAATCTATCCAGAGATAGTTCTGTATGAGCAGGAAACGGTCACCTGACCCAATTTGCCTCAAATGAGACAACCCGTCTAACCCATGCTAGCGTGGAAAGTGGACGTTAAACGATAATGATGATATGATGATGATGATGATGATATATATATACCTCTTCATTATACATTCATACATACTTCCATACACACATACATACATGCACACACACACATGTATATATATACATACACACACACACATATATATATGTATATATACGTATATATATATATATATATATATATATATATATATATATATATATATATATATATATATATATATATATATATATATATATATATATATATATATATATAAATATATATATATATGTATATGTACACACACACACACACACATATATATATATTATTTGTATAAACCCTTTTGCTCTGAATGTGTGTGTGTATATATATATATATATATATATATATATATATATATATATATATATATATATATATATATATATATATATATATATATATATATATATGTATATATATATATATATATATATATATATATATATATATATATACATATATATATACACACACACATTCAGAGCAAAAGGGTTTATACAAATAATTCTTTAATCATTGTTTGTCCGTGTATATTTACGCTTCTCTATGTAATACTATGTAATATAGATAAAACATAGATATATTAGAATATATATATATATTAATACAAATGATACAATGTTTATGTAAATGCCTTCTTTTCTCTTTTACTGTGTATTCTAAAACGCCGAACGTATCTAGTATTCTATCACGCTGTACATATCTAGTTTATGGAAGCATTAAAACAAAAAATCATCAGACGTTATAAGTTAAACCAAGGGAGAGCACTTTACTTAACTCCCTCAAATCTTTAAATTTGACACTTACTATATATATTTTTTAAACGTTTATATTTGTATAAAACATGATTATCATAATTAATAGATCGATAATGAACCATCGCTATATTCAAGTACACACGCACACACACACACACACGCACACACACACACGCACACACACACACAGACACACACACACACACACACGGACTTAAGGATTCATTATTTCATCTTTATTACTTTTACTATTTATTTTCTTAAATTTATTTTTTAAAAAATATTTAATAACAATAATATTAATAGTAATATCAACAATGGTTTCTTATAGAGGCACAAGGCCAGCAATTTGGGGGAGGGGAAAGTCGATTAAATCGAACCCAGTGCGTGACTGGTACTTTATTTTACCGACGCCGTAAGGATGGAAGTCAAAGTTAACCTCGGTGGGATTTGAACTCAGATCATAAAGGGACATAACTCTATGCTGCAAAACATGGTGCCCGGCCCTCTACCGATACTGCCAATCTACCGCCCTTAATAGTAATATCAATAATTGTTTCTACTTTTGGCACAAGGCCAGCAATTATCCAGTACATTACTGGTACTTTATTTTATCGACCCCGTAAGGATGAAAGGCAAAGTCAACCTCGGCGGGATTTGAACTCAGATCGTAAAGGGCCGTAACTATGCTGCAAAGCATGTCGTCCAACTCTCTACCGATACTGCCAATCCACCACAATTATTATTAGTAGAGTGTCGGACAACATGCATTGTGGCATATAGTTACGACCCTTTAAATTCTGGGTTCAAACCCGCCGAGGTTACAAGGTTATGTGGTCGATAAAATAAAGTACCAGTAACAGACTGGGATCAATTTAATCGACGTTTTCCAGAAATAATTGTTGGCAGTATCGGTAGAGCGTCAGACACCAAGCTTTGCAGCATAGAGCTATGACCCTTTACGTTCTGAGTTCAAATCCCGCCAGGTTAACTTTGCCTTTCAACCTTACGGGGTCGATAAAATAAAGTACCAGTAACATACTGGGGTCGATTTATTCGACTTTCCCCTCCCCCCAAATTACTGGCCTTGTGCCTATACTAGAAATCATTATTGTGGATTAGCAGTATCGGTAAAGGGTCAGACACCATGCTTTGCAGCAAAGAGTTATGGCCCTTTATGATTTGAGTTCAAATCCCGCCGAGGTTAACTTTGCCTTTCATCCTTACGGGGTCGATAAAATAAAGTACCAGTAATGCACTGGTTAATTTGCTGGCCTTGTGCCAAAAGTAGAAACAATTATCATCCCTATTTTTGTTGTTGTTGTTGTTGTTGTCTTCCCGTAACTTAGCAGTTCGACAAAAAGAGATCGATAAGATATATATCAGACTTGAACTAATAATGAATGAAGCCATTAGAAGAATAAAAGAATAAGATAGTAATAATAATAAATCAAAGAGAAGAGAAAATAAGAAACCGGGTAAAATAAAACAAAGCTAATAGTTATAAAAACTTTTTTTCTAAAATATGGTAGCACAGTAGCACAATAAAGATAGGAAATATGGTAGCACGATATGACAATAAGCTGTTAGATAGGAAATAAAATAGCACAATAGCACAATCAGATGGTACATAGATATATGGTAGCTCAATAATTACTAGAAGATGGTACATAGGAAATATGGTAGCACAAAAAGATGTTAGATAGGAATATGGTAGCATAATAGCACAGTAATACATAAGATATATCATCATCATCTTCTTCTTCTTCTTCTTCTTCTTCTTCTTCTTCTTCTTCTTCTTCTTCTTCTTCTTCTTCTTCTTCTTCTTCACCCAAATGTTATCCAACCATCTTGCTCAGGGTCTACTCCTGGGTCTCCTGCCTGCTGGTTTTGCCCGCAAAAACTATCCAGCGATTCTTTCCTGAGAAATTCTGACCACATGTCCGTAGTATCGGAACTCGCAATAATACATAACAAATATGGCAGCACAAAAGCAGAACAACCTATTGAAACATGGCACAATAATACAGAACGAATAATGTAGCACAATAACACAATAATACTTTATTTTATCGACCCCGTAAGGATGAAAGGCAAAGTTAACCTCAGCGGGATTTGAACTCAGACTGTAAAGGGACGTAACTATGCTGGAAAGCATGGCGTCCAACCCTCTACCGTTACTGCCAATTCACCGCAAATATAATTGTTTCTACTTTAGGCACAAGGCCAGCAATTACCCAGTGCATTACTGGTACTTTATTTTATCGACCCCGTAAGGATGAAAGGCAAAGTTAACCTCGGCGGGATTTGAACTCAGATCGTAAAGGGACGTAACTATGCTGGAAAGCATGGCGTCCGACCCTCTACCGATACTGCCAATCCACCGCGCAAAAATAATTGTTTCTACTTTTTGGCACAAGGCCATCAATTACCCAGTGCATTACTGGTACTTTATTTTATCGACCCCGTAAGGATGAAAGGCAAAGTTAACCTCGGCGGGATTTGAACGCGCAAATATAATTGTTTCTACTTTAGGCACAAGGCCAGCAATTATCCAGTGCATTACTGGTACTTTATTTTATCGACCCCGTAAGGATGAAAGGCAAAGTCAACCTCGGCGGGATTTGAACTCAGATCGTAAAGGGACATAACTATGCTGGAAAGCATGGCATCCGACCCTCTACCGATACTGCCAATCCACCAATAGCACATAAACAGAATAATACAGAATAAATAAGGTAGCACAATAGCACAATAATACATGAGAAATGTGGCAGCACAATAATAAAATAACACTAACATAACAATACTTAACAAATATGGTAACACATAAACACAATAAATACATAACAATAGAGGGGGAAAGGAAGCAGAATAAACGGTGATATACCATTATAGTTTAATTCTGAGAAAGAGAAAGGTTGGGAGAGAGAGAGGAGTGTGGGAGAGAGAGAGTATGTGAGAGAGAGAGGGAGTGAGAGAGAGAGAGATGGAGTGTGGGACAGAGAGATGAAGTGTGGGAGTGAGAAGGGTGGGAGAGAGGGCGTGTGTGGGAGAGAGGGAGTGTGGGAGAGAGAGAGGGAGTGAGAGAGAGAGAGATCGAGTGTGGGACAGAGAGATGAAGTGTGGGAGTGAGAAGGGTGGGAGAGAGGGCGTGTGTGGGAGAGAGGGAGTGTGTGGGAGAGAGGGAGTGTGGGAGAGAGAGAGGGGGAGTGAAAGAGAGAGAGAGGGGCGTGTGGCAGAGAGAGGGCATCTGGGAGAGAGGAGGGAGTGGAGGGATGGGAGAAAGAGAGGATGTGAGAGAGAGGGGAGTGGGGAAGAGGGAGTGTGGGGGAGAGATGTAGTGTGTGGATGAGAGGGGGGTATGGGAGAGAGGGGGAGAGGAAATTTAGTAATTAATTAATATAGAAGATCGATTTAATTTAGGATCGGGGCTGGTAGCGGTAGTGGTGATGGCTGGGGGCGTGGTTGTTATGGTGACAATAGCGGTAGTGGTGATGGCTGGGGGCGTGGTTGTTATGGTGACAATAGCGGTAGTGGTGATGGCTGGGGGCGTGGTTGTTATGGTGACAATAGCGGTAGTGGTGATGGCTGGGGGCGTGGTTGTTATGGTGACAATAGCGGTAGTGGTGATGGCTGGGGGCGTGGTTGTTATGGTGACAATAGCGGTAGTGGTGATGGCTGGGGGCGTGGTTGTTATGGTGACAATAGCGGTAGTGGTGATGGCTGGGGGCGTGGTTGTTATGGTGACAATAGCGGTAGTGGTGATGGCTGGGGGCGTGGTTGTTATGGTGACAATAGCGGTAGTGGTGATGGCTGGGGGCGTGGTTGTTATGGTGACAATAGCGGTAGTGGTGATGGCTGGGGGCGTGGTTGTTATGGTGACAATAGCGGTAGTGGTGATGGCTGGGGCGTGGTTGTTATGGTGACAATAGCGGTAGTGGTGATGGCTGGGGCGTGGTTGTTATGGTGACAATAGCGGTAGTGGTGATGGCTGGGGCGTGGTTGTTATGGTGACAATAGCGGTAGTGGTGATGGCTGGGGCGTGGTTGTTATGGTGACAATAGCGGTAGTGGTGATGGCTGGGGCGTGGTTGTTATGGTGACAATAGTGTTGGTGGTATGGTTGTGGGCGTGGTTGTTATGGTGACAATAGTGTTGGTGGTATGGTTGTGGGTGTGGTTGTTATGGTGACAATAGCGTTGGTGGTATGGTTGTGGGTGTGGTTGTTAGGGTGACAATAGCGTTGGTGGTATGGTTGTGGGTGTCGTTGTTAGGGTGACAATAGCGTTGGTGGTATGGTTGTGGGTGTGGTTGTTAGGGTGACAATAGCGTTGGTGGTATGGTTGTGGGTGTCGTTGTTATGGTGACAATAGCGTTGGTGGTATGGTTGTGGGTGTCGTTGTTATGGTGACAATAGCGTTGGTGGTATGGTTGTGGGTGTCGTTGTTAGGGTGACAATAGCGTTGGTGGTATGGTTGTGGGTGTCGTTGTTAGGGTGACAATAGCGTTGGTGGTATGGTTGTGGGTGTGGTTGTTAGGGTGACAATAGCGTTGGTGGTATGGTTGTGGGTGTCGTTGTTATGGTGACAATAGCGTTGGTGGTATGGTTGTGGGTGTCGTTGTTATGGTGACAATAGCGTTGGTGGTATGGTTGTGGGTGTGGTTGTTATGGTGACAATAGTGTTGGTGGTATTGTGCGTGTGGTTGTTAGGGTGACAATAGCGTTGGTGGTATGGTTGTGGGTGTGGTTGTTATGGTGACAATAGCGTTGGTGGTATGGTTGTAGGTGTGGTTGTCATGGTGACAATAGTGTTGGTGGTATGGTTGTGGGTGTGGTTGTTATGGTGACAATAACCTTGGTGGTATGGTTGTGGGTGTGGTTGTTATGGTGACAATAGTGTTGGTGGTATGGTTGTGGGTGTGGTTGTTATGGTGACAATAGCGTTGGTGGTATGGTTGTGGGTGTGGTTGTTATGGTGACAATAACCTTGGTGGTATGGTTGTGGGTGTGGTTGTTATGGTGACAATAGTGTTGGTGGTATGGTTGTGGGTGTGGTTGTTATGGTGACAATAGCGTTGGTGGTATGGTTGTGGGTGTGGTTGTTATGGTGACAATAGCGTTGGTGGTATGGTTGTGGGTGTGGTTGTTATGGTGACAATGACCTTGGTGGTATGGTTGTGGGTGTGGTTGTTATGGTGACAATAGCGTTGGTGGTATGGTTGTGGGTGTGGTTGTTAGGGTGACAATAGCGTTGGTGGTATGGTTGTGGGTGTGGTTGTTATGGTGACAATAGCGTTGGTGGTATGGTTGTGGGTGTCGTTGTTATGGTGACAATAGCGTTGGTGGTATGGTTGTGGGTGTGGTTGTTATGGTGACAATAGCGTTGGTGGTATGGTTGTGGGTGTGGTTGTTATGGTGACAATAGTGTTGGTGGTATTGTGCGTGTGGTTGTTAGGGTGACAATAGCGTTGGTGGTATGGTTGTGGGTGTGGTTGTTATGGTGACAATAGCGTTGGTGGTATGGTTGTGGGTGTGGTTGTCATGGTGACAATAGTGTTGGTGGTATGGTTGTGGGTGTGGTTGTTATGGTGACAATAGCGTTGGTGGTATGGTTGTTATGGTGACAATAACCTTGGTGGTATGGTTGTGGGTGTGGTTGTTATGGTGACAATAGTGTTGGTGGTATGGTTGTGGGTGTGGTTGTTATGGTGACAATAGCGTTGGTGGTATGGTTGTGGGTGTGGTTGTTATGGTGACAATAGCGTTGGTGGTATGGTTGTGGGTGTGGTTGTTATGGTGACAATAACCTTGGTGGTATGGTTGTGGGTGTGGTTGTTAGGGTGACAATAGCGTTGGTGGTATGGTTGTGGGTGTGGTTGTTATGGTGACAATAACCTTGGTGGTATGGTTGTGGGTGTGGTTGTTATGGTGACAATAGCGTTGGTGGTATGGTTGTGGGTGTGGTTGTTAGGGTGACAATAGCGTTGGTGGTATGGTTGTGGGTGTGGTTGTTAGGGTGACAATAGCGTTGGTGGTATGGTTGTGGGTGTCGTTGTTATGGTGACAATAGCGTTGGTGGTATGGTTGTGGGTGTCGTTGTTAGGGTGACAATAGCGTTGGTGGTATGGTTGTGGGTGTGGTTGTTATGGTGACAATAACCTTGGTGGTATGGTTGTGGGTGTGGTTGTTAGGGTGACAATAGCGTTGGTGGTATGGTTGTGGGTGTGGTTGTTATGGTGACAATAACCTTGGTGGTATGGTTGTGGGTGTGGTTGTTATGGTGACAATAGCGTTGGTGGTATGGTTGTGGGTGTGGTTGTTAGGGTGACAATAGCGTTGGTGGTATGGTTGTGGGTGTGGTTGTTATGGTGACAATAGCGTTGGTGGTATGGTTGTTATGGTGACAATAACCTTGGTGGTATGGTTGTGGGTGTGGTTGTTATGGTGACAATAGCGTTGGTGGTATGGTTGTTATGGTGACAATAACCTTGGTGGTATGGTTGTGGGTGTGGTTGTTATGGTGACAATAGCGTTGGTGGTATGGTTGTGGGTGTGGTTGTTATGGTGACAATAGCGTTGGTGGTATGGGAGTAGGTAAACAGACAAACGGAAACACCCCACACATCAGCTGTCGGCTGGTCTCATGATTTCAGCCATATAGGACAGTAACGTATGTATGAATATATGTATGTTTATGTATGTATATGTATGTGTGTATATATATGTTTCTCTTTCTCTTAATTTCGAGTACAGTTTTTACCGGCCACCTTCCTGGTGGCAAGGTTGTAAAAGAAAAGAAATTGTCATCACTTGAATCGCAAGAATGTTTTGCAAAGTTTGAAGGTGCCAGCTATCGCAGCCATTTGTAGACTATGAATTAGGGAGCTGCGTTCTTTCTTCACAAATCCAACTTATACTTTGGTCCAAGCGAGCTGGTATATAACTTGTAGCTCCAATAATGATGGGTATGAAGCTGAAGGTGTATCTTGGATACTGTATATATGTATGTATGTATGTATGTATGTATGTATGTATGTATGTATGTATGTATGTATGTAGGTTTTATAATTTCACAAATTTTTGCCAATAGAGAGAGAGTCAGTTTCTAACATAGATACAAGACTCTCTCATTGGAATTTACACAACATCAACTAGGTAGTTATGTATGCATGCATGTGTAGATATGGATGTTATTCTATGTGTGGATGTGTATGTTTTGAGTTGTATGTGTGCATGTGTATATGCTTTGTATCTGTACATGTGTATATGCAGTTATTAGATGCACATTTTTTGGAATGCTTTACATATTTTTACTGTTCCATTAATGGATTGTACTTGTAATTTCCTAACTAGTTGTGTTCTTTCTGTTCCTGTGAAGCCTAGCTCCTCAAGATTTGTATTGAGGCAGTTACTAACATATCCCAGTGCCCTAACAATCACAGGCATAAATCTCAAGGTGTAATCAGGGTGGAGTATCTGCAGATTTCTCATCAGTTCTCCATAAATATTCCCCTTTTCACTAATCTTTGATATTATATTGGCATCTTCTGGGCAGCTAATTTCCACTACTGTGCATATTTTCTTCTCCCTGTCCCATATCATAATATCTGGTCTGTTATGCCTGCATTTTATTGGGGTTTTTACTGGAACATTCCACCAGTACTCTTTTATATTATGTACATGGATGTCTTCCACATTGTGTATGTATGTATGTATGTATGTATGTATGTATGTATGTATGTATATATATATGTATGTATGTATGTATGTATATATATACATACATGTGCTACTGGTAACATGTATCCCAGTACAACCTGTCTCATGGTCGGGTCGTTGGCGACTAAACTGGCAATCCCACCAAGGTTTCTTGGTGAGGGTGGTGACTTTGGACATCTTGCAGGACTAAAAACAAAACCTGTCAAAGGGCAAAGGAGCTCTTAAGAGTCAATGGCCATCCAAAATCACCGGGAGAGATGACCCCTTAGCCTTTGTCAAGGCAGAATTCGAGGAGAAGGAAAACTCTGATATAACACCTGCAACCTTGATGGTA
>OZ024741.1:277236207-277241207 GCA_964016885.1 Eledone cirrhosa | reverse complement strand
GAACTGGGACACTCTTCGTCTCAAAGAAGCCTGCGTAGTGCCCTCTACTTTTGAAGTGAGTTCCACTGAAGCAGGTGGAGAAGTTCAAGTATATTGGGAGCGTGTTCAGGAGGCAAGAACTACATAAGCTGGTGTAGTAACGCACCAGCTTCAGCATTCGGTAATCAGAAAAAAGGGGGTTAAGTATAAAAACCAATGTCGCTATCTTCAATTCGGTATTCGTACTAACCCTTAACTTGGGTAATGTCCGAAAGAATACAAGCGGCCGAAATAGGATTCCTCCGAAACGTTTTGGAGTAATGTTACTCAATATATCGCGTTTCTCAGAGATCAGGGAGTCGCTCCAGGTAACCGCAACTTCTCCGAATTGGGACATTACAGCTGCGTTACTACTGGAATGTGGCTAGAATGTCTCAAGAAAGAATTGCTGGACAGATTCTACGGGCAAAACCAATCGGCAGAAGATCCATAAGTTGACCTTGAGCAAGATGGTTGGATAACACCAATGAAATTGGCTGGACTCGCTTGGGGATCCAGTCGGATCAGTCGGAAATGGTTGCTTCTGCTGAAAGGACTGTTTGAGAACTCTGCTTCCACGACCCTCTCAGGAATAAGTGAGAGAAGAAGAGAAGAAAGAATAGTCTAAAGTATGGATATGTATGACGCCAACTGTAAAGCCGTTATCTTTGTACAATTACTTATCTAGACGAATTTTATATAATTATTAGACAGTACCGGTAGAGGGTCTGACGCCATGCTTTGCAGCAAAGAGTTACGGCTCTTTATGGTCTGAGTTCAATTCCCGCCGAGGTTAACTTTGCCTTTCATCCTTACGCGGTCGATAAAAATAAAACACCAGTAATATACTGGGATAATTGCTGGCCTTGTGCCAAAAGTAGAAACAATTATTAATATAACCTACAGATATAATGTCAGCAGGTCTCGAACTCTAGTTCAAATGTAGCTGCCCTTATTGTTATCAAGTTGCACAATCTCCTTTTTCATTCTATGTGAAGTTGATACTACCGATAGTACTGAATTTCATTGAGAACCCGAACTGTGCTCATCACAAGGTGTTTGGAAATCAACGGATACAATTCTCTGATTTCAAATATTAAGAGAACCTACTTCCATATTTTGTTCATTGTGATACTGATAATTCATTCTATAAAATATAATAAAGCATGCTTACTCACACACACACACACACACACACACACACACACACACACACACACACACACACACACACACACACACACACACACACACACACACACACACACACACACACACACACACACACACACACACACACATATATCTATACATATCTGTTAGACACGCAGTGACTAACAACAGAATGTTTTAAGTCTGCGTGTCTGTGATGATGATTGACATATATGCGTAGCTTGTGAATAAAAAATTCAAGGGGTATCACTGGCCGTGGTGATCTCTCCCAAACATCTTTTGTAATGTAGCGTCCTATTGGATAATTTCATCGTCTTATTGGCTAATTAACCAGCGAGAGTAATTGTTGCTGAAACGCATCCGTCACTTTGTTTGCACGTTTATTTATCGTTTCGCTTTCGAATCTTCCTCCAGTATTTCGTCGTTTATCATCAAAATATTTTTCTCGTTTTTGTAAGTTATATTGTTAATTTATATATGATTTTTTAAATTTATATTAACTATTAAAAGTCTGAAAATATTTTTATACATCTTACAATAATATTTATAAGATCATTTATAAAATAACAATTATATAATCTAATTACATTACAACGATAATTTATTATTAATATATATCAAATCCCACCGAGGTTAACTTTGCCTTTCATCATTACGGGATGATAAAATAAAGTACCAGTAATACACTGGGATAATTGCTGGCCTTGTACCAAAAGTAGAAACAATTATTAATATATATCATGTTTAACTAGAGTCATTACAAGCGTTGCCTTAAAAAAATATTAAACTAGACCTGAAAAATGCTCAAACTCAAAAGATCCACAGAATGTTATAATAAGCCTTCAAAAGTGTGGGACTAGAGATGTTGCTCAAAAATATTGTAATCATTATCTATCGTACACTCT
Source organism: Eledone cirrhosa (assembly GCA_964016885.1). Lineage (NCBI taxonomy): Eukaryota > Metazoa > Mollusca > Cephalopoda > Octopoda > Eledonidae > Eledone > Eledone cirrhosa. The sequence goes on along the minus strand of OZ024741.1, from coordinate 277,239,111 downwards.
GTGGCATCCTTTTATAAAAAAGAGACTCATAACGAACTCAAGACGATACGATAATTATTTAAGTGAATTTATAATGTAGAATTCGGTTTAAGAGCATTTCATATTAATCATTACTAAACATCTAATATGAGATATTGAACATTAGCTTAAATAATTATCATCTTGAGTTCGTTATGAGTCTCTTTTTTATAAAACGATGCCACAGAGTGTACGATAGATAATGATTACAATATTTTTGATTACAATATTTTTAGTCCCACACTTTTGAAGGTTTATTATAACATTCTGTGGCTCTTTTGAGCTTGCGCATTTTTCAGGTCTAGTATATATATATATGTTTGGGTAGTGGATTGGCAGTATCGGTAGAGGGTCGGACACCATGCTTTCCAGCATAGTTACGTCCCTTTACGATCTGAGTTCAAATCCCACCGAGGTTAACTTTGCCTTTCATCCTTACGGGGTCGATAAAATAAAGTACCAGTAATGCACTGGGATAATTGCTGGCCTTGTGCCAAAAGTAGAAACAAGTATATATATATATGTTTATCCCGGGTTCAATCGGTGGTAACCACAGTAAGTAAGGTACTCAATGCATGGCAGAGTATAAATATCAGATATAGAAATGGTTTCTACAGGACTAGAACTGTTTTATTCGGGAGAAATCATCATCATCATCATCATATATATATATATTATATATATATATATATATATATATATATATATATATATATATATATATATATATACCAATGGACAACAACAACCACCCATAGTTTGTGGTCCCTACGGTGGATTGTCCAGCGGATCCTCTACTGGTTAGGAGTCAACAAAACCACGTTTATTGAACCTGAGGAACCCCTCCCCCGGGAGTGGCCCACACAGGAAGAACAATTATCCCAAGGTACTAACCCTATACACATGAATGTGTGCCCGCAACCGTGCGTTGTGTGTGTATACTGGGATTACGTCAATGTGCACACTCATGTGAACGCAACGAAATACTAATACCCCAGGTTGCATTTGAAAAATGTTCGAGTGTATGCTTAAGAGTATATTTGTATATGCTCTCTTGTATGACTGCACATGTGTATATATACATACACACGCATCCAGAGGTATAAAAGTGTGGGTGGGTTTATATGTCTGTACTAAGGGATTCGCCTAAGCTCCAAAGCCCCCAAGCTATTGCTGTGAAGATATATATCACACTCTACTTTTGTCTAGTCTAAACAATAACTCTTCCAAACACCCACTTTACTTTTCTTTAAAAATAACACCTACCTCGTTTTATGTCTGCCTTATACTTGGATTTGGGGGCCTCTGTTGTATATATATATGCACTTGTGCATACATATATATATACACACCTGTATGGATTTGTGTGTGTAGATATGTGTGTGTGTCTGAGGGGGTAGGTGTGAGTGTATGTACAAGTCAACCAACATAAGTCCTTTTATTTCTAAACTTTCTAAGTATTTGACTCTAACCATTATTTTCAGTATTACCACCACACATAAATTCCTCAATTTGTATGTGTGGATGTGTGTGTGTGTCTGTGGGGGTGGGTGTGAGTGTACGTGCAAGTCAACCAACATAAGTCTTTTTATATGTAAATTTTCTAGTATTCTACTCTAACCATAATTTTCAGTAGTACCACCCCACATAAATTCCTCAATTTAAGAATGACCTGTAGTATCGAATTTCATACTATAAACCTCAATTGAATATATATATCTGACCAGGAATGCTTTTAGTGAAAATCAGTCACATGGAACTATTGTCATCTTGCCTAACGGTTTGAACTTTACAACACCACCTGCCTCTTTGAGGTCAAATAACAGCCCTACTAGCATCTACAAACTGACCAATGAGAATTAAGATTATTCCTGCTGACAACATGAAATTATTCCTAACAAGCTCATATGTCCCAAGGCTCTGATACCATCAACACTATAAACACAGAGCTGGCATATCTAAGAACTGACTAACTGCCTGATGAGGTCATAGCCATTCAATGGCTATCATCGAAATATATATACCAGTAAATAAATGATTATGAGTCCATGCAATTGACTTATGTTTTGTCACTATATATATATATATATATATATATATATATATATATATATATATATATATATATATATATATATATATATATATATATATATATATAGGTAAGTTATTCCGGGTTGAATCGGAGGTAAAGAATGAAACATAGAATCTCATCTCTATTAAAAGTTATATATATATATATATATATATATATATATATATATATATATATATATATATATATATATATATATATATATATATATATATATATATATATATATATATATCAGTGCAAATGTGTATGTGTATGTATATATATTTACATATACATAGATCATACTTAATATATATATATATATATATATATATATATATATATATATATATATATATATATATATGCATATGCATAGATGTATATGTGTGAGTGTATATATATGTATGTGTTTTGGTTTTCCTAGCTAAAGAAATGTCGAAACAGAGGATGATAATTTAGGCATCGAACTTTTCTCCGTAAGAAAAGATTGATTTATTAAATCTTAATGAAATCGAATCCGACACCTGGTCTTTCAATTGAAGCCATTTTCTTTGTAATAACCGCGTCGAGGTGTTGAAACTCCCGAATAACAATAACTACAACAACATCAACGATTATAATGATAATTATGATGGTGATGATGATGATGATGGTGATGATGATGGTGATGATGATCATGATGGTGTCGGTGGTGGTGGTGGTGGTGGTGGTGGTGGTGGTGACGACCACGATGATGATGATGATGACGACGATGATGATGATGATGAGGATGATGATGATGATGACGATGATAGTGGCGATGACGA
>OZ024741.1:277188707-277231207 GCA_964016885.1 Eledone cirrhosa | reverse complement strand
AAACTTGATAATAGTTCTACGCGCTGCGAGCACAATATCTATCTCTTTCCTAGTGAGGCTAGTATTAGACTTAGCTAGGATAAGCGCTTTATTTAGGAGTATCGATGCATAGTAGCCATCTATGTCAAACTGTATGAACTTGAGAGTTGTTTTATCAGGTAACTCCGTGAACCAATTAATGACCTAGTCGGTGCTGCTCCAGAGACAGACCTTGGCTTTATTATTAAGTTCTAGTAGTACTCTATCTAGGATCACTTTACTAATTTTACCTATATCCGAAGTAGATGGGCATATAAGTCTAATAGAGGGGTTTTCATTAAAGTTACATTTGTGATCCTTAAGAGAGAATATAGGTGTCATAGGGACATATGGGTTGGTGTACTTATCTATGTCTAGGCTAGTAACTATGTCCTTCCCTACCCTATTTATGTCATTTAAAGTGCTAGTTGGTGTTTTCTTATAGTTTTTATGTAGTTCCTTATAAATGAAATGTTTGTACTTGCTCACGTCCATCCTATACAGCTTCTTGGTTTTGTCAGAGGTAACGAAGAGGTGTGGGTCCTTCTTGATTTTGGTAATGAGTGCATCCAGGGATGTTATGAATCGATTTACTCTCAAAAAACGGATGTTATGAATGGATTACTGCCTTGGCGTTTACTCTAAAAAATGGTGATGTTAATTTAATCGTAAATTGAACATTATTTTGCTTTCCATGCCCTTGATAAGTCCGCTCAAGGCGAAACGTACGTAGGTGCACAATTATATATACATGTTTTAACGGTTTTAAACTCTTCGTATTCATTTCCTTTATATATATATAGTAAAATAGAAGTTTGGGCTGTGGCCAAGCTAACGATATACAATTAGGAATGTGCAGCAAAGCACTCGATAAGGTTGTAGGCCTTAGAGTAATAACATACGTTGTGACAGCTTGATAAATTGAAAATTGCGGCAGGTAAACCTAGCCACATAATACCAAAGACAACGAAAAAACTAATCAGGTTAGACAACTGACCTGGACAAATCAAACAATATTATGCAATACGTCCGATAGGTTTCTATGAATCCGAAGTCAATAATCCTACTTGCTCAATATTCAAGTTTGTGGTATTCTATGATCTAACTGTGGACTCGTGTGTGTGTGTGTGTGTAGGTGTGTGTGTGTGTGTGTGTGTGTGTGTGTGTGTGTGTGTGTGTGTGTGTGTGTGTGTGTGTGTGTGTGTGTGTGTATAGATGCATATACACGAGTTGAAAATCCAATATAGGTGAAACACTATCTATGTACATATGAAAAGCCAACTGCAGTGGTTTGGACATATTGTCCGAATGGCCGATGAGCGTACTCCTAAACATTGTTTTATAGGGAACTTGTTCAGGGAAAATGGAAACAATGTAAGCCAAGGAAATATTTCAAAGTTGCAATGAAGAATAACATGAAAAATGTAGGAATTGATCCCCCAAACCTGCAAAATCTGCCTGTCTGGAGCTAAATTTAAATGTCACATTAGAACACACATTAGGAAATATGTTACTGACTAGAGAATTTACCAACCAGTTCCGCCCTTATCAATGCTTCATATGTCACTAGATCTGCACATTTCATGGAGGCCTGAAGAGACATTTTAAATTCATGAAAACCAAGCACCACAGGCAGTTCACGTTGTACCAAACCTAATATGCAATTTATGTGAGTGTATTTTTGAAAGTATGTCTGGTCTAAAAAGCCACATATGATCTCATATGAGCATCATATACACTGAAGTGGCCATGCTTTGTTGCTCTGTATTGAGCCGACAACCAATAATATATATATATTGGCGGGAATTCTACATTTTGAATTCACCCACCATAACGTGTTTTTTTCTCATACAATGGTCTTCCTCTATTTTAGAGGTCACTTGTCACGATAGCGCAGGACAGCTAGATTTACGAACTTAGCGATGCACGCTATTAGGTTCACACTAAGTGTTGAAGTGAGCGTTACCTGCTGAGGAAATGCAATAGTCCGATTGCGTAATATCTACTGATAATGCACAATTTCTGTACACTGCAGTCTAATAACCGTTGATGGGCAGTATTCAATGAATAACAAACTATTATGTGTGCACTCTGAATATTGAGATGCAGTTTCACCACTGCAAGCTTATTGTCGCATTGAGTGAGAACGTCATGACCGGAGATAGCTGAAATAACATCAGTGACATCCGTAAACTACATTTATATATGTATAATTAAATTCCGTATCTCCCAGATACCAGTTAGGTGCTCTAACCAATGAGCTAATGGATTTCTAATCAAATTATACTGTCTAAATTAGCTATTGATTGTAATTGCAGTTATTTTCCACACCTGAGCTTCCTACATTTTCTTAGTATATTTAAAAATACGAGTTTCACAAATGACGTTTATTTATATTTTCAAAGGCCGTTTGATTTAGATCCTTATTTAGGATTAACCGAGACTACGTAAAAGTGTATATATATTTGCATATTTTTTGTATATAGATATGAAAATATGACAAATATGTATTTCCTATCGAAATAATGAAAGGTAATGTTGTCCTCGGCAGGATTTGAACTCAGAACTCGGTGATCTGAAATAAATACTGAGGCATTTAATCCAACTAAACATTTAAAGACATTTATCAATTTATAAAAGAACTGACATATCAATTCACGTCTTTGTTCAATTATTTTTCTGAAGAAGTAATGATATGAGCCTATTTTTACGTTTGTATCAGTCTTTAGCCAAAATGGAATGGACATCCGTCGGTTTCGACGATGTGTTTTCCATTTGTTCGATCTACGGGACAGCCTGCTCGTAAAGTTAACGTGCAAGTGGACGAGCATTCTAAAACACGTCACATATGCTATTAAAACACATCACATACGCCTTAATGCTATTTTTAGGGAGATTCAGCTGAGATAATGTGTGGCAAACGCTGGCCCATTGAAATTACAGGTACTGTCTACGCATTTGATCAATCAACAAAAATAGCCAGCTTCTGATATCAACATGCAGGTGGCAAAGCATTTTAAAACATGTCACGCGTACTCTTAACACAATTCACAAGATGATTCAACACGAAACAGTGTATGATACGGCTGGTGGGTTGAATCTTGAATTACATATTACTAACCATCTGAAAAGCTTCGAAACAGTTTCATTCATAAAGGATTAGGCAAACCCGATGTTACGGTGCATGACATTTGTCCACAGATGCCAAGACTCCAGCACCTGACGATTGTGAGGTAAACCTCTTTCCAAATCTATAGTACCAGAGCCAAGGATCTTTGTTAAAGAAACCCCGACTATATTTAGCCGGTAGCATCTGATCTCCTCCAATAGTTCCTGCTCCTTGCCTGTAAAGGTTGTAACGTTCCAGTTACCAATTATCATAGTTTTCTCTCTTTGGAACCTCTTTGGGGTCTTGAGATACGCAACTTTTGTGCATCCAACCCACGCCTCCCAGGACAGGTCACAGGCCCATCACCAGTTCTTGCACTATGGGATGGAGACTGCAATATGCTTTTCGAACTTGCTCCTCTATATATGGCCTCAACGCAACCCTTTTTATCCCGCGCAAAGGGCGATATGGTATGGCTGCTTTTGCTATGTCTAGCCATATTGCAGTATTTTGATGGTCTCATTTGCACCAGTCACTAATTTAGGACTTTTCACAGACCCGTGAAGACAAGGCTTATTTTAGAGGTGGCCTTTACTTGTCGTAGCTTCCTCATTCGGCTGTGAGAGTTTTCTTCTGAGCTAAGTGTCAACCATTGCACCATCTCTTCTAGTAATTGACTGCTGTTGGCCCAGTATGGTGCACGTTTATGTGCCAAACTGTGAGTCCGGATACAGATAATTCCTTATTGAAATCACTTCAGCGTTAGGAGTCAAATATCCTAATGGAAGACTTCAATGAACATATTGGCACTGACTACCAGGTATGGAAATGAGTGAATGGAAGGAATGGAGATCCCGATCTAAATACGAATGGAGAGGCCTTGTTGGATTTCTAGTTTAGTGATAGGGTCTCTGTTATGAACACATTCCGTCACAAATACATAAATACACATGGTATAAGGGGAATCTAGGACAGATTTTATTATCTCTGCTTGAAGTGGATGACGAAGGAAAAGAGGGGATGAAGCTGTGAAGAATGGTATCAAGAAACTCAGCCGATGAAGATGGCACAGGGCAGAGTTGACTGATGATATACCATAATATACCATTTCCACCAGTACAAATACTGCTACATATATGACATGAAGCAGAGCTGATTGGTGATAAGCCATAATACATAAGATCCGCCCACCAACACAAGCACAGCTACAGAGATGACACAGGGCAGAGCTGACTGGTGATATACAATAATACAAAAGACATGCCCACCACTACAAACACTACGATACTAAAAGTAAATATGGTGACAAATCAGAGGTTACAGTGTTTGGTAATCGAATGGAGACAATATAAGGTATTAGGGAACGCTTTAATCTGGCTGAGCATATGACAATCTATTTAGTGCTGGTGCCACGATAAAATGTACTCAGTACACTCTGTAAATTATTAGTGTTGGTACTACGATAGAATACACCTTGTCAACTCTGTTAAGTGGTTATGTTAGGAAGGGCATCTACTTCAAACAAATGTAACAACCCTAAACCTTAAATCTCACCTTATCCTAACCCTAAAATCATAGGAGAATACGGCTCTTTACACAAGAGGTCAGAGGGATTGATTTACCTGAGATTTCTACACGGATGGTGGCGGCGGTTGTTGTTGTTGTTGTTGTTGTTATGGCAGTAGTAGTATTGGTTGGGGTGGGGGGGTGGGGGGTGGGGGTGGTAGTAGTAGTAGTGGTGGTGGTGGTGGTAGTGGCGGTGGTAGTGATAGTGGTGGCAGTGGTTGTAATAGTAGTGGTAGTAGTAGTAGTAGTAGTGGTGGTGGGCATAGTAGTAGTAGTAGTAGTAGTAGTAGTGGTGGTGGGCATAGTAGTAGTAGTAGTAGTAGTAGTAGTAGTAGTAGTAGTAGTAGTAGCGGTGGTGGTGGCAGTGGTGTGGCAGTGGTGTGGTAGTAATAGTAATAGTAGTAGTAGTAGTAGTAGTAGTAGTGTTCGGGGTGGCAGTGGTGTGGTAGTAGTAGTAGTAGTAATAGTAGTAGTAGTAGTAGTAGTAGTAGTAGTAGTAGTAGTAGTAGTAGTAGTATAGTGGTGATATCCTTTACTTAAGATATTAATATGCGTGCACTCTAATCGTTGCATATTTCCCGCTCAAACGTCAACAAACTTATCAGCAATGCGAGAGACAAACAGGCAGTCCAACCCACCTAATACACCCATTCGACACACCTACTAGTTGAGTCTATTTGTTCCGCCCACCAGCCACGCCCACTCAGTATATTCTAACGCGCTTTTCTTTTTCTTTATTACATAATTAATTATTTCTGGTTTAGGCACAAGCCAATGATTTTATGGGAATGGGAAACTTGATTAAATCGACCCAGTGCGTTACTGGTACTCTATTTTATCGACTCTGTGAGGCTGAAAGGCAAAGCTAACCTCGGCAGGAATTGAACTCAGAACGTAAAGTGCCATAACTATATACCGTAAAGAATTTTGTCCGACGCTCTACGAATTCCTCCATTACTTTTATTATTTAATTAATGACTTAAACTATTATTCCCCGTTCCACCATGTTTTAATAACATGCAAGGTATAATCGAGGTTACACCCTGCTTGATATTTATATTTATCGACCCAAAACGGTTTAAAATCAATATATATTTAGGCAAGATTTGAACTCATAATACAAAACAGACATGACTAAATGCTAGCAATGGAATAAAATGTCTCCCAAAGTTCAATCGCTTTCAGGTACTCACATCAGACGGGTGAAAACAGAAATATTATATATACCTACTCTGTATCACTCAATACATCGAGTACTACTCTGATTTGTGGTCTTCACATCAACACATAAGGAGGCACACGCACATGCACACGTACACACACACATTCACATACACACACATACACACACACACACATATATATATATATATGTATATACACACACACACACACACACATACGCACACACACAAACACGCACACACACACACGCACACACACACGCACACAAACACGTACACACACACACATGCACACACACACGCACACACACGCACGCACAAAAACACACACACACACATACACACGTACACACACGCACACACACAGACACACACACACACACGTACATACGCACACGCACACACACACGAACACACACAAACACACATATATATATATATATAGATATCGAGGCATATATCTCAAATATCCCTTCGCGTCATTTATCTTTTCTCATTCTATAACTGCCTTTTTATCAATCTATCCCCTTACGAACATACACCGACCGGGCTCAGTCACACATGCACATACGAACACAGGCGTGCGCACACGTGCACACACACATACACATAATAACTTGTTCTGAACTTTTATATTGCACTGTACCAATACCACCGCCAACACCAACACCAACACTACCAACACCATTAACAGCACCACCACCAACACCACCAACACCACCAACACCACCAGTACCACCACCAACACCACCACCAACACCACTAACAGCACTACCAACAACACTACCAACACCACCAATACCACCAACACCACCAACACCAACACCAACACCACCAACACCACCAACACCACCAACACCACCAACACCAACAACACCACCAACACCAACAACACCACCAACACCAACACCAACACCACCAACACCACCAACACCACCAACATCACCAACACCAACACCACCAACAACACCAACACCGCCAACACCAACAACACAAACGTCACCAACACCACACCACCAACACCAACACCACCAACACCACCAACACCAACACCACCAACACCACCACACCAACACCACCAACACCACCAACACCACCAACACCACCAACACCACCAACACCACCACACCACCAACATCACCAACACCAACACCACAACACCACCAACACCACCACACCACCAACACCACCAACACCAACACCACCAACACCACCACAACCAACACCACCAGCACCACCAACACCACCAACACCACCAACACCACCAACATCATCAACACCAACACCGCAACACCAACAACACAAACATCACCAGCACCAACACCAACACCAACACCAACACCAACAACACCAACACCACCAACACCACCAACATCACCAACACCAACACCACCAACACCACCAACACCCACCAACACCACCAACACCACCAACACCACCAACACCAACACCACCAACACCACCAACACCAACACCACCAACACCACCAACACCACCAACACCACCAACACCACCAACATCATCAACACCAACACCGCCAACACCAACAACACAAACATCACCAGCACCAACACCAACACCAACACCAACACCAACACCAACACCACCAACAACACCAACACCACCAACATCACCAACACCAACACCACCAACACCACCAACACCACCAACACCACCAACACCACCAACACCAACACCAACACCACCAACACCAACACCAACACCACCAACACCACCAACATCACCAACACCAACACCACCAACACCAACACCAACATCACCAACAACCCGCCAACACCAACAACCACAAACATCACCAACACCAACACCACCAACACCAACACCAGCATCACCAACACCGCCAACACCAACACCTCCAACACCACCAACACCAACACCACCAACACACCAACACCACCACATCACCAACACCAACACCAACACCACCAACACCACCAATATCACCAACACCAACACCTCCAACACCAACACCACCAACACCACCAACACCACCAACATCACCAACATCACCAACACCAACACCACCAACACCAACACCACCAACACCACCAACACCACCACACACCACCAACACCAACACAAACCACCAACACCCACCAACACCACCAACATCACAAACACCAACACCACCAACACCACCAACACCACCACACCACAACACCAACACCACCAACACCACCAACACCAACACCACCAACAACACCAACACCACCACCACCACCACCACAGCAACAGCTATACCATTAACAGCAGCAACAACAGCAACAGCAGCAGCATATTTGTGAAAACATCAACAGCTGCAGCTGCAGCGAGCTTTGGTCAGAACAGTGACTTGGTGTCGCTAAAGGGGGACAGAATTATTAGACATGTCCGATAAGAGAGAGAGAGAGAGAGAGAGAGAGAGAGAGAGAGAGAGAGGAGAGAGAAAGAGAGAGAGAGAGAGAGAGGGAGAGAGAGAGAGAGAGAGAGAGAGAGAGAGAGAGAGAGAGAGAAAGGTGAGAGAGAGAAAGGAGAGAGAGAAAGGAGAGAGAGAAAGGAGAGAGAGTGAGGCAGAGAGAGGTAGAGAGAGAGAATGAGACAAAGAGAGAGAGAGAGAGAGAGAGAGAGAGGAGAGAGTGTGAGAGGCAGAAAGATGCACACAGCAAATGAAGAAGAGAGATCGATAATGTTCTTATAATGGAGAGGCTGTGTGTATCTTTTTATTGATATTGCTGCTGTTGTGCTCACTTGGTTACTGTTTACTCATTGCTGCTGTTAAATATATATATATATATATATAATATATATATATATATATGTGTGTGTGTGTGTGTGTGTGTGTGTGTGTGTGAGTGTGTGGATGTGTGTGCGTGTATACACACACACACCCAAATATATAGATATAACACACAAAGAAGTGTGTTTTGAGTTACCTAAATTATCTCTAGGTGTGCTGATCCATACTCCTGTTGAAAAGCCTTAGGGTTATGTGACACAGCGAAACAAACTATCAGTAGTTTGTCCAGGAGTTTAATAGTTAGTACATTTTAATTCATTTTGTCCGGTTATTATGTATTTTTCCGTTTGTTCATAGATTGTATGCATTGCACCAGAGTGGTTTCCGACCCATTTAATTCAAAACACACTTCTTTGTGTGTTTATTTCTATATATTATAAAGAGCGCAGGTTTTACACTTTGAGCTCATTAATTACAGGGTATTAACATGAGTTTTTAACTCCATTTTTCATTTATATATATATATTTTTGATTTTCAGCCCCATGGAATTTATCTATTACATTCACTTATTATATTTCGAATACCTGATGATATCACCGGATTCATTTAAATGATCATAGTATAATAAACCTTTCAAGGATTTACACAAGTCCAGCCTCCTGTCATTTCATTATAATATTTAACTCCGTACTAGCACCACCAACTACAAAAATAAAGACGGTTGAACTGCTTTACGTTGAGTACTCTCCCTATTATTACATTAAGATTGACCATACGGAATTGACCAGCTCTATCCAGTGGTGAACCTCAAACCTGAATATATATATATATATATATATATATGAAAAAATGGGGAGAAGAATACTGCATGGTTGCACATGGATAACATGTTATAAAATGAGTCCCTCATCAGTGATTTACCAACGGTCATAGGTATTTCATTGCATTAAAAATCATATACCTCGCGTTGGCGCAATAATAACTAAAATAAGTTATTAGGACAATTAAAACGCGTAAAGCGAGTGAGACAAGTAAACAACACAGAGGAAAGCTAACCGAAGAATGGAAGAGACACAAGCTACATAGTTATTCTATTAGTATAAGCTGGGTGAATATATGAGCGAGTAGAAAATAGACCTTTCGAGATGAAACCGGTGTGAGAAAGAAGGAAAATCGTTAACGTCGCGAATGGGGGGAAGTGAGAAGGGGAGAAACAGTGAGTGAGTGAGTGGAAGTGTGAGGAAGAGGTCAGTAGAGAGAAAGTGTTAACTGACATGACAGAGGGGACGAAAGAAAGTAAGAGAAACAGAGAGAACGAGGGAGCAGTAAGAGAGAGATCTCTCTATCTCTTACTGCTCCCTCGTTCTCAGAATCGCAGTTTAGGTAAATATATGTGAAAAAATGGGGAGAAGAATACTGCATGGTTGCACATGGATAACATGTTATAAAATGAGTCCCTCATCACTGATTTACCAACGGTCATAGGTATTTCATTGCATTAAAAATCATATATATATATATATATATATATATATATATATATATAGAGAGAGAGAGAGGGTGAGAGAGAGAGAGAGAGAGATGTATGTATGTGCTCGACTATTTTGGAAAAATATATAAAGATTGGGGTCCAGACGGATCAATTAGAGACGGTTGCTTCTGACAGGACCGTTTGAGGAAGGAGCGTTTGAGGACTGTCCCCACGAGCCTCTCAGGATTATGTAGGAAGAGGAAAGGAAAAGAATAGCATAGGTTCTGAAAGAAAATATGTATGAGAACCACTGGTCTTATATAATATGAAGCTCTGATCATTAGTATACTGATCATTCTCATAAACCTCTGCATCCAAATGTAGTTTTTAACGTAATAATATTATTGGTTGGTGTAAAAGTGTCTGATATGAGAGAAACGGTGGTTGGTATTGATAAGAATGAACCAGAATATCAGATTAGAGCGAAAATAGACATACTGGAACAAGGAAGCATTGTATGGATAGTTTTCATGCATGCATGGTCCTGTAACTCCCGAAGGAGTCGTGGAGCGCCGTAGTGGCATACGGCGTTTCAAGCGCACTTAAAGCCCGGCGGAAGCCATCCCTCTCCATGTCTGAATACAGCAGATTTCTTCCCGAGAAGGATAGAAAGTAAGAAAGAGAAAGTGAGAAAAAGACATAAGAAGAATTGAACCCAGTACTTTTTTTATCGACTTCGAAAGGATGAAAGGCAAATTTGATCTCGTAGAGCATGGAACGAATACCACCAAACAATCCATCCGATGTTTATATAGTTACCATTATAAACGAGTAAGGGACATATGAAAAGATATGGCAATCTGTGCTCTGCTAGAACACTCATTTAGTGAAGGGTTCTTATAAATTCTGGCAACATTCCTCCTATTGCTATCCTAGGTTTCCTAAATTCTTCTCCATTTTGAATTGTCATCAAGAAATGTTTCATCCGAGCAAGCTTTGTAAACCACAAAAATTGTATAGTCCAGAGGTTGTGAGAGACCCAGGTCAAATTCTTCCCCTTGCATCCCAGGTTTTCTACATTTCCCCTCATTTTGAATAGTTCCAGAGGTTCATAGAGACTTCAAATTCCTCCCTTTGCAATCCCGGGTTTCTTCAATTGCTCCCTATTTTGAATTGCCATATTGTAATCTTTCAACCCAGCATTATAATCACACAAGCAAAGTTTTCAAACCTCAATAATTGCAATCTCTCAAACGTAGTCATCAGTCATAGTCATCATGTCGCTAGCCGGGCCGCCTCCGTATCAATTATTTGTTTATATTTTGCTGTATCCCAGTAAGGGTTATTGAACTAAACCTTTAAACGTTTGTTATGCTCATTACATCTAACGACGTCACTAACTGCCATACGCCATGGTCTGATGACGTAATCATGTCATAGAAATACGTATTATGTAATTGTGTTACAATGAAGGAACATATTGGAATCCGGCCTTCTTGTGTTTTCGTTGAAGTACACGTACACGTACACACACACACACACACACACACACACACACACACACACACACACACACACACACACACACACACACACACACACACACACACACACACACACACACACACACACACACACACACACACACACACACACACACACATATACATATATATATATATAATATACAGAAATGGCTTCTACAGGACTAGAACTGTTTCATTCGAAGGAAATCACCAAGAAAGCTTTCCTGATGATTTGTATTAAATATTTATACTCTGCTATGCATTGAGTACCTTACTTACTGTGGTTACACCCGACTGAACCCGACACACACACATATATATATAATATAAGATCAAAAGATGGTTAAAAGAGTTCCATGTATTTTATTATGCGCATTTCAAAAACAAATATCATCATGAGATGACATTTGCGTTTTCGTCAGATAAAATAGGGATACATGATATGAAGGTTAAAAAACACTTATGAATAGTGAAGTTTTAAATCAACATCTCATGATGATATTTGTTTTTGAAATGCGCATAATAAAATACATGGAATCTTTTAACCATCTTTTGATCTTATATATTTATACTCCAGTCCTACAAACTGTAGAGTGCTACTTATCCGATATCTGCATTGCTTTATTGTACTACAATAAAACTCACCTCCTACATATATATATATATATATATTTATATATATATATATATATATATATATATATATATATATATATATATATATATATATATATATATATATATATATATATATATATATATATATATATATATATAGTCAGCTAAATCGTCGGTACATCATTTTGTTTTGCTTATTTTTCTGCTTATCCCAAGCAAAGCCATAAACCCACTAAGATGCAAAGGTTTACTGAGAAGGGAAAAAGACAAGACAGAGAGAACATTATTCAAGGGGGAGAAAACAGTATCGTTGTTGCTTTTGAATTTTTGCAAATTATAATGGTCAGGAATGCAAGAATCTATCTGTGATATGGAAATAATAATGTGTTCTAATTTAAGCATGGCAATTTTGGAGTAGGGGAACGTCAACTTATATCGACCTTAGTACCTTACTGGTACCTTATTTTATCGACCTTAACTGGGTAAAAGGCAAAGTTATAAAATAATTGTTTCTACTTTTGGCACAAGGCCAGCAATTATCCCAGTGTACTACTGGTACTTTATTTTATCGACCCCGTAAGGATGAAAGGCAAAGTTAACCTCGGCGGGATTTGAACTCAGACCATTAAGGGCAGTAACTCTATGCTGCAAAGCATAATAAAAATAATGATTTCTGATTTTAGTCACAAGGCCAACAACGTCGGGAGAAAGGAAAATCGACCAAATCGATCCCAGTGGATTATTGGTACTTTATTTTCTCGACCCCGTGAAGATGAAAGGCAAAGCTAACATCGGTGGGATTTGAACTCATAATGCAAAGAGCCATAACTCTATGTCGTAAAGCATGCTCCACTGATACTGCCAATCTCACAAAATAATAAAAATAATTGTTTCTACGTTTGGCACAAGGCCAGCAATTACCCAGTACATTACTGGTACTTTATTTTACCGACCCCGTAAGGATGAAAGGCAAAGTTAACCTCGGCGCGATTTGAACTCAGAATGGCAAGGGGCGTAACTCAATGCGTCAAAGCATAGTGTCCGACCCTCTACTGATACTGCCAATCCATGATGTCTACTTTAGGCAGAAGGTCAACAGTTTGGGTTAGGAAGAGAAAACCGATCAAATCCATCATCGTACTTGATGGATACTTTTATCGGCCTTGAAAAGATGGTAGGCAAAGTGGATCTCGGCGGGATTTGAACTCAGAACGTACAGACTCGGAAAAGATACTATATAACAACTGGCCCCGGCACTTTACGAATTCTGTCAACCGATTGTCTCATGAATGTATAAATGATTGTGTTTATTCGTCCCACGAGTTATGTTTTTGTTTTTTTCGTGTTCAACTTATATATATATATATATATATATATATATATAACACACACACACACACACACACACACACACACACACACACACACACACACACACACACATATATATATATATATATATATATATATATATATATATAGCATAGAGAGCGCACTGGACAAAGACAATGGGAAAAAACAACGGAAAGACGGACAGTACCATCTCCTCAGTCAACCTCTGGAAATCACTACGGTTTCGGTCCATTAAGGTCGACACCGTTCATTCCAGTGCACATTGGAATGCAACAAAACAAGCAGAGACAAGTTATGCCTTTAGGCAAATTACACAAATATAGAGTGTGCAAGAGCTTAACCAAAGGAGAAAAATATAGAAAGGAGAGAAATATAGAGAAATAGTAAAACAGAAGAGAAAAAGGACTGTAGCCTAATATGCCGACCAAGGAGGACATGTTGGCGTAAAAAAGGTAAGAGGGGAGAATAGGGGAAAACAGGCCAGGCGGTGTGATGTCTATTATATATTAGTTTTAAAAGAAGCCCGCATGGATAAGGCTTAAGAATATAAAATCAATGTATTGAGTACCTTACTACCTGTAGTTACCCCTGATTGAACCTGGGACTCACATACAATAAGTATATATATATATATATATATATATATATATAAATATACACGGGTGTGTATGATTGTATATAGAAGATTATATTAATAAAAGGAATTCCAACTTTGTCTGATTTACTCGTTTTATTTACAATACTTTAAAATTTATAATGGTATCAGAATGAAATAGTATGGTAGAATATTAAATGTTAAGTGTTAATTGAACAAGTACTTTCATGCTTTCGCAATCTTCAGGTTCATATTCTGTGGTGACAGTCAAGTTTGCAAGTTTCAACTGTAATGAGATGGGTAAATTGTGTGCCTTACATACAGTGAAAAGTGGCTACAGAATGCTAAATCTTGCAAACTGTATTTCGATCAATCGTGTGTAGTTTCACTGGATTACTAAAGCTGATTGGTTTAGGCGTCACGGTTGTTTGAGCATGTCTAACGACTACTAATTGACCCTATCCAAAGCATCAATTGTTTTGCTATTTTTAGAAATGATGAAAATAGCATTTTCTAGTAATCATCACCATCAACATCACTTTTATTATTATTATTGTTGTTGTTGTTAGTGGTCGTAGTCATAGTCATAGTAGGATTAATACCCCATTATTATTGTTCATTTAGCTAGGGTTAGAATTTATCAATAAAATTATTTTCTTTGATTTTTCTCTTGATTTCACTTGGGCTGTGTAATTTGTAGAATGGAAATATTATAAATATTCTGTGACCACATGTTGCTAGATGGTTACTCAGGGGTTTCTGACGGACATTTGGGTCTCTGATTTGCTGTCGGTGTACCCGTGCACGTTCCGCAAGTGCATTTCCAGTTTGACCGACATATAGTTCTTCACAATTCGGGCATTTAATGCAGTAAATTAGATTTCTGCTTTGCAGTTCATATTTGCATTTGGGAATATTTTTCCAGTTTTTATTTTCATATATTTACCGGTGTGTATGGATTGACATGTGCCACATCGACTATCATTGCATTTAGATACAGTGAATGATTGGTCTTTGTTGTTAAGGTCAAACTTTGCTTTTGTTAGTAATTGCTTAAAAATTTTCGGCTGTCTTTTACTAAGAGTCAAAGATCGATCTGTGATTAAGCCTTTTAATTCATTACTTTGAGCAATGATCGGTAGGTTTGCTTTGGCAATGTTGAAGATATTCTGGTGAGATGGGTTGTGTGTCATTATTAATGGTATGACTGAGTTCAAATCCCGCCGAGGTTGACTTTGCCTTTCATCCTTACGGGGTCGATAAAATAAAGTACCAGTAATGCACTGGGTAATTGCTGGCCTTGTGCCTAAAGTAGAAACAATTATTAATGGTATGACCAGTTCTTGGTTTCTTCTTCCTTGGGTTGTCCGAAGTTGTTGTATAGGTATTTTTATAGCCCGCTGTATGCCATTTTCTATAAGTAGAGATGGGTATTTTTGTTTGAGCAAAATTCTCTTAGTTCTGTTAGGCGTTTTTTCCTGGTATTCGTATCTTCTACAATGGTACAAATTCTTCTGGCTAGGCAGTATGGGATGTTGCGTTTTGTATGAGGTGGATGGCACCACTCAAAATTCAGATATTGATGGGTGTCTGTGTGTTTATAATATATATCCGTGCAATGGTGGTGTCGTTTTTGATTACCATTATATCTAGGAATGGTAATTTGGTACTACTCATCTCTTTTGTGAATTGGCGAGATGGGTGTAGGTAATTCAGGAGGATATTGAACTCATCCAGAGTATCTAGAGATTCTGTCCAGATGATGAAACAGTCGTCAAGGTATCTCTTCCAAGATTTTTCAATGTATTTTCTAAAGTCAGTACTATATTTTACCTCTATTTCTTGGTAGAGTTGTTGTTCTAAGTATCCCATTACAGAGTTCGCGTAAACGGGAGCAAACTTCGTTCCCATCGCTGTGCCTCTAATTTGGATGTAATTCTTTCCATTGAAGAAGAAAGTGTTGTTTTCCAGAATAAGTTTGACTGCGTCTAATATAAACGGCGCTGTGAATCTGGTGGGAATCACTTCTCTATGTTTTTCCACCCAGTATTTAACCGCCTTTATTCCTAAATCATGTGTAATGTTGGTGTAAAGGCTTACCACATCAAAACTAAGTAGAAGTGAATTCGTTTCCGTCGTTTTGGGAAGATGGGACAGGAAGTCGATATCATCCCAGATGAAACTGGTTATGTGAATAGTTAGTGGTTTCAAAATAATTGTTTCTACTTTTTGCACAAGACCAACAAATACTCAGTGCATGACTGGTACTTTATTTTATCGACCCCGTAAGGATGAAAGGCAAAGTTAACCTCGGCGGGATTTGAACTCAGAATGGCAAGGGCCGTAACTCTATACGCCAAAGCATGGCGTCCGACCCTCTACCGATACTGCCAATCTGTCCGAGAGATGAAATGGTTATTGATACGGTCTGTATAGAATTATATCCTACTGTATGTTTCAGATTAAATATATAAAACATTTGTGGCATACTCTACCCTCGTAATTTTAGACACGGAATTTACTATGTTTATTTCTACATATATTATTATATAATTGTTTCTACTTTAGGCACAAGGCCAGCAATTACCCAGTACATTACTGGTACTTTATTTTATCGACCCCGTAAGGATGAAAGGCAAAGTTAACCTCGGCGGGATTTGAACTCAAACTGTAAAGGGAGGTAACTATGCTAGAAAACATGGCGTCCAACCCTCTACCGATACTGCCAATTCACCGCACTTATATAATGCTCAGTATTTATACTTTGAGCTTGTTAATTGCAGGGTATGAATATGAGTTAATAACTCTGTATTTTATTTGTATTTCGGCTCCCTAACTAGGTGAACTTATAAGTTGAGTGTAATAAGGCTATTATTTCTAGCATAACCACTCATACCGCGTATAGCGTGCAACCCACGAGGTGTATTATTTACTCTTTGAGTTGCTGTTAGATGTGTTTTGTTTCATTTGATCTAATCTCTCGTTGAGGAAAGCCTACGGATTATCTGTTACAAACACAATTTTCAGGGCGAAACAGATTAAATCTCTAATCTGTCCGAGAGATGAAATGGTTATTGATACGGTCTGTATATAATTATATCCTACTGTATGTTTCAGATTAAATATATAAAACATTTGTGGCATTTTCTACCCTCGTAATTTTAGACACGGAATTTACTGTGTTTATTTCTACATATATTATTATGTGTGAATGTACGTATATTTGTGTGAAAGTATGTATGTTTGTGTGAAAGTATGTGTGAATGTATGTATATTTGTGTGAATTATGTCTGTGAGAGTGTATTTTTATAAGTTTGTGTTAGCGCGATTATACTTATATACTCATAATAGTTATATACTCATACATATAGATGTATGTATGTGCACAATCATACGCGTTAGGTGTAGAAAATCATAATCTCTCTATCTCTCTAATCACAAACTCACTCTTTCTATATATATATTGTAGTTGAAATGGGGGTGGTGGCGACGATGTACCGGAAGTGCAACTTTGAAAAGAAGTCAATTTGAAATTATTTATTTTTACGAAATTATTTTTGTTTACGAAATGTAGTAATATTCATTCTAGATTGGCAGTATCGGTAGAGGGTCGGACGCCATGCTTTCCAGCATAGTTACGTCCTTTTACGATCTGAGTTCAAATCCCGCCAAGGTTGACTTTGCCTTTCATCCTTACGGGGTCGATAAAATAAAGTACCAGTAATGCACTGGGTAATTGCTGGCCTTGTGCCTAAAGTAGAAACAATTATTTATTCAAAGTAATCCAACTTATTTTACAAACGGGATAAAAAAAAATAAACCGTACGCAATCCCGCATACCTTCCTTTATTATAGTTTAGATATATGTATGTATATATATATATATATATATTATTCAAAATATTAACGAATGAAAGATATTCACATAATCAAAATATATGCTTTATTATATATATTTCAATATATATATTATATATATTTCAAAGGTACTGTGTTTTTTTTTTTCAGTACGTCTTCATCAGATAAAATATATGATTTGATATATGACATACCGCTACGGTCTTGATTATACAATTCCGGTACTGCCAATACTGGAATTGTATAATCAAGACCGTAGCGGTATGTCATATATCAAATCATATATTTTATCTGATGAAGACGTACTGAAAAAAAAAGAAAACACAGTACCTTTGAAATATATATAATAAAGCATATATTTTGATTATGTGAATATCTTTCATTTTTTAATATTTTGAATAATATTAAAAACTCGAGGAAAACTCTTTGTTGAGTGCTTTTAATCTATTGTAAAACCGTATTCATTGAGTAATCAACTAACCATATTAATCTTTGGTTATATATATATATATATATATATATATATATATATATATATATATACACACGTGTATTATTTACGGGAGTGAGAAAGAGTACTTAATACATATGTAGAGTTTAAATATCCATTTGTTATGGGTCGAGCTTTACCACTTAGCCATACTAAAATTATATATGTATGTATATATATATATATATATATATATATATATATATATATATGTGTGTGTGTGTGTGTGTGTGTGTGTGTGTGTGTGTGTGTGTGTGTGTGTGTGTGTGTGTGTGTGTATTGTGTGTGAGTGTGCGTGTATTTGTGTTAGTGGGCGATGGTACGATAGAAGATGTTGCTATATATGTTGTATGTGTGCTCATTAGTCTTTTCCGGCATTCTCTATCACCGCCGTCTCTCTCCGACACCGACCGCCACTCTCCGTCACCGCCCGTCTCTCTCCGACACCGACCGCCACTCTCCGTCACCGCCCATCACTAGTCAAATAGAATGCAACAGTGTCATGTTATTTGTTGTTTCCACCTCCCAATTCCCCTCTCTCTAATGTTCACATAATCACTAACACACTAACCTTATCCACTTTTACATGTTTTTTTTATTTATATCCAAACTCATCTTCTTTTGCCTCCTCTCTCCCTCTCTCTCTGTAAATCCTTCTCACCCCTCTCTCTACCTGTTTCTCTCTTTCTCTCGGCATCCTTCTCTCCCTTTTCTCTCTCTCCCTCTCTGTCTCTTTCTCTGTCTCCGTCTCTGTAGTTCTTTCTCCTCCTGTATATCGGAATGTAAAACTGATGTCGCTTGCGTTAATAACAAACAGGAGACATCCAGTGGGTGGAAGGTTATGAGACACGTAGTGTGGTGGAAGGAGGGGTTAAGTGGGAGGTCTCACGAACAACCAGGGTAGGAGATGAAAGATATATGCGCACGCACACACATATATATTATATATATGTGTGCGTGTGTGTGTATATGCATGTATATATATATATATATATATATATATATATATATATATATATATATGTATGTATATATATGTATGTATAGAAATAGCCGTCGAAACGGCTTGAGCTCTGCCGTCGACGTTAAACATTTGCCTATTACACACTCTACTACCGTAAGTATTGAGTACTCTGGTGCGTTATGGTCCAACTGGTTCCTTACCACACTTCCTTCGTTATATATATGTATATATATATGTGTGTGTGTGTGTGTATGTATATATATATACATATATACATCATATATATATATATATATATATATGGATCCAATTCTAATATATATATATATATATATATACATATATATATATATATATATATATATATTTATATATATATATATATATGTATATATATATATGTATATATTTATATAGTATAAAAGAGAAAACACAGGTAAGCATTAAGAAAAGGATTTTATCCAGGTATTTACGACCGTTTCATTGGTAAGTACAACCTTATATTGCTATACTGCAAATAGCAGCCACTTCCCTAGCTATATATATATATATATATATATATATATATATATATATATATATATATATATATATATATATATACGTTTGTATATAGACGTTGTATAATAAAACCAAAACAATGCAGGTATGGACATAGAATAAAGAATGCAAATGCAAAAGATATTGTTGACAATTAGTCTTTTACCTTAGATTTATTTAAATGTCCTTAATTTTCGAGATAATATCTCTTCTTCGGAGGGAAGTAAAGCGGTTAAACCAGCGTTCTAAATAGCTTGCCAAGTCATGCTGACAGGAAATGGTATAGAGTATCTGTTCTATCTCTAATATCAAAGAGTTAAGGTTAGGTGGATAAAGAGTAGAGTAGTCTCCCTTTAAAAGGTTTTTTTTGTACATGCCTGTTTAAGTGTGTGGGATAATGCGTGAAGGCGTAAGTATGTGTGTGTGTGTGTGAGTGTGAAAAGATATGTCTATACGTAAATGTGGGGATAGATGTTATCTCGTGTTAGAACTGGTCTTTGTGTGTGTATGTGTGTATGTGAGAGAGAATAAGTGGAGGTGTAAGCGTGTGTGTGTATGTGTGAGTGCGTGCGTGTGTGTGGGAGGGGGGGGGGGCTAGATGCTCTATCAAGTTATAAATTGGGTGTTGAGTTCTAGTCTATTATTGATTGGTGGTTGTGATTTGTCTATAATTAGTGCTTCCTTAATTCTAATATTGCCGAGGTTTCTTTCCTTAGTTTCTATCCTAACTGTTATGGTTTTGTCGGTGTTTTTGTATTTAACTAGGTGTTTCTTAAATGAGGAAGCGTTAGTATTGAGGTGTTCTTTTATTCTTATGTGGAGTGGTCTGGTGGTGCTACCTACGTAGAAGTTGCTGCATTTGTCGCACTCTAGTCTGTATACGACGTAAGCCTGGTGGCATAGGTCTGTGTCGTTGATGGGGCAGTTGGCTAGCCTGCAGCGGTTGTCATGTCTGGTGGAGTGTCTTTTGGTTAGCTGTCCGCGTAGAGAAGGACCTGAGTGGGCTAGTTGGATATATAGTCCATCTCGTCTGATAGCTCTGCGGAAGGCTGTTGTCGTTTCGTCACTGAAGTGTGGGAGCTTCAGGAAGCAAGTGTTAGTGCCTCGGGTGTGGTGTCCTCTGTTCTTTCTGGCACAGTTTGTGGTGGATGTCGTGTATCCGTTCAGTTTGAGTACTTCTAGGAAATGTGTGGTGTGTCTCGGTCTCTAGCGTCGGTGCATTTGTTCAAGATACGTGTTAGTTCGTTCCTTATGTATCCGAACTTAGCGCCGGCTGGAAGGGCCGATCTGAAATGTACGAACAGGTCCCTGCTGGCGGCTTTTTTATAGAAGCAGGTGTGGATGTTGCCTTCCTCTGTTACCCTGAGTTGGAAGTTCAGTAGGGATAGGGATCCGCGGTCATCGGGGTGTTCCATGCTGAACTTTATTCTGGCGTCCATGCTGGAGAATGTTGTGTATATTTTATCCGCCTCCTCACGGGATGATGTAAGGATGAGTATGTCATCTACATATCGGGTGAAGATGGTATGGAAATGGCAGGTGTTGAGGGCTCGGCATTCTAGCTGATTCATATAGGTGATGGCCAGCAGGCCCTATAGGCAGGATCCCATGGGTAATCCTGTTGTCTGTCTGTATGTGTGGTGGTGGAGGTGAAGTACGTGTTGTCTACTGTGAAGGACAAAAGCTGGCGTATGTCCGTCGGATTGAGGCCGTAGCAGTGGATGTCCTCTGCGACCACGCAGTCTGTCAATAAATCGACAGCTGGATGAGCGGGGACTGTAGTGTAGTTCGGATACATAAGGAACGAACTAACACGTATCCGGAACAAATGCACCGACGCTAGAGACCGAGACACACACACCACACATTGCGTTTGCATTCTTTATTCTATGTCCATACCTGCATTGTTTTGGCTTTATTATACATATACAAACGTTTATACCTCGTTACACAATGCTTCAAGTGAACTATAACTTCCTCCATATATAAATACATATACACACATATATGTATATAAACATGCATACACACATACAAGCATACAAACATACATATATGTATATGGGTGTGATGCTTTCATGGTTCGGGAATCAAGGTAGAACTCAATACAAGTTTAGGTGCAGATTAGGTATAGAAATTCAGACTAATCCCAACAGATTCCCACATCCGGTTAAGATTGGATCCCTCTCTTTCTCTCTCTCTCTCTCTCCATATATATATATAAGGTGATCACCTTGATCACCTTGACCGACCAGTCGATCGGGCGCCATTCGGTTACAGCACGTGCTGTTTTAGCCATACGATGACGCCATCCCATTGGCTGGGCGGGTAGGCCATATATATATATATATATATATATATATATACAAATCTCCACACAGACATACATATACATAAGTATATATATATTGGAAAACGTGTGAGATCCTTGGTATAGTTGGGTATATTTGAAAAAAAGGAAAAGAATGACTTCACTTGTAGTTCTAAATAATTTGATTTAATTTTATATTTCTAGCAGAATGGCCCGGCGTTGCTCGGGATTTGCTCTAGGGTTCTTATGAATTGGTAGATCTAGTAAGTTCTTTGTTAACTTCGGTGGGAAGAATTTTAAAGATTCCTGGTTAACTTTCTTGGAGAACTTTATCGCATTCATCGGTGGCGATTGTCAAACTGAGATCAGGTTGTGTTGTGATGTGTGACTATATATAAGAGAGATTTGGATGTGTTTGGGATGTGGGGTGTGGCGTATGATGTTAATGAGTGTGGGAGTGAAGGAAAATGGGAAAACTCGGCGTATGGAAGGTGTTAGAACAGCAAAAATACCGTCGAACCGACGTTGGGTAAATATTACCTCGAAGGACAGAGATCAGCGGCTAGATGTGAGTTGACTCTAAGGAAGGAGGAAAAAGAATGGATGAAAGCGAACAAGTCACAAACATTAAAATAAATTCGTCAGATCTCAACCTCCAACAGTTTCGACTAATTAATGAGATTACTGCGGGGAATATGAGGCTCGTAACGGAGAAACAATTTTTTGGTTCTTATATTGTTTATTTTGGGACAGGTTAGAGAGAGAGAGAGAGAGAGAGAGAGAGAGAGAGAGAGAGAGAGAGAGAGAGAGAGAGAGAGAGAGAGAGAGAGAGAGAACGATGAAGTACGTCTAATCGAGCCCAAGTCGTCGCGAAAAAGGAAGATTATTGGCCTGTAGAAGGAAGAGATGGGAAGGAAGAACGTAACAGTGGAGGGAGATGGGAAAAGATAGGAAGCTCCCTATCTTTTCCCCATTCTCTCTAGCTAGTTAGGGTTGAGGGAGAGGAACGTCAAAAGAGCATAGTCTCTATACAATCCGCCCCTACCCGGGAATTTCCCCCGACAGCTGCTGCAGGAGGTATATTCCCACTACGTCTGTAACCTGTGTGGAGTCGCTGGACCCCACAGTTATGTCGAAACTGTCGGGTATATCTCTAAGCTCCCAGAGTCTACCGTCGTATTGACGGCACAGTACTATAGGTGTAAAATAAGTTGTTACTTTTTGTTCAAGATTTGGCATTAGAACTGCATATTTCAAGATAATCAGCATTCATTAAGCTAAGATTGACGCCTATTTCAAATTCACTATACCACCATTTTGAATATAGCAATTTGCGTGATGCATTTAGCAACATATTTTGCCAAGTGTATCAGAAACCGCCTGCGGGCAAGGTAGACGAATTTTTCCGTGGTATTTGTTGTTAGCGAAACCTTAAGGACATATGTTCTCAAATAGCCGCATTATCAATAGATACTAACCTTTAACTCCTATCAGACTAACTGACACGCCAATTCTTTTGTTTCAGCTAACAATGTCGCCATTTAGATTTACTGGTTTTGCTTAAAAGAAAATTATCAAAGGCCACCTATTTAATGTTTCTGGACAACCCAATCCTGATAAGCACAAGAGATGATTTTGACTAGTATGTGGAGTCTGATACTTTGCTTTGCCACTGATAGATAGTCTGATTCTTAGCTCTACCACAGGCAGATCGTCTATTTCTCGGCCTCGCACTATTTGTCACGTAGCTTCACACACACACACACACACATACACACACACACACACACACACACACACACATACACACACATTCACACACACACACACTCACACATACACACACATTCACACACACACACACTCTCACACACACACACATTCACACACACACACACACACACACCCAAACACACACACACACACACACACACACACACACCCAAACACACACACACACACACACACACACACACACACACACACACACACACACACACACACACACATTCACTAGCCAACTCAGCTCTACTGGCTCCGAGATAGCAGGCTGGCCTGGCTATCAACATTAATAGAAAGTTAGTAGAATTCACGCACACAATCAAAACATTATAATTATACATGGTGTACCTATTCCGTTGTTGATTATTATTGCGTATGATTTCGAAGTAAATCATGTGATCAACAAAAACATGTAAATATTAGCGGTGTCTTGTTCATCGGTAAATTCATATTAATGTGAGTGGGGGAAAATCGTCTTCCCTCAGGCCATATCGCATCGCAGCAACAAGAGACAACTACTGCTTTCAGCGACCATGGCAAGACTTCATAGCAACAATTCTCTCGAATCACTGAGAGACACTTTACTCACAACTCCTATTACAATACCACAAATCAGCAAGGGAACTAACAAAACGACAACACTCTTGCTACCCGTATATATAAATATGCATACATACATAGTGTAGTTTTATTTGGGTAAGAATACCCCAAATTTGAAGAGGTCGAATTGTGGTATAGAACAACGGGAAAGACATGGTATACCATTACAAAACAACATGAAAAAGGCTAATGATCTGGGAGGGATTCAGAAATATCTGAAATAGCAGCCAAAGATACACGCGTACCTAAATGACAGCACACACACACACACACACACACACACACACACACACACACACACACACATATATATATATATATATATATATATATATATATATATATATATATATATATACATATACATATATATATATATATATATATATATATATATATATATATATATATAGAGAGAGAGAGAGAGAGAGAGAGAGAGAGAGAGAGAGAGAGACAGAGAGAGACTTGTTTGGGTTTAGTTTTGCTCCTGTCAAAGGTTTCGTATTCCTGTATTAGGTTGCCAATTATCCTGATTTCCGAGGTTTTCGACACCATTACGGTTATGTCGTCAGCATAGGCCGACGTTGCTTTCCGCAGTCCTTGTTCGATCGGGATGTCTTGCAACAGCTCCAACTTCTGCAGTAACGGCTCGAGAGTCAGTACATACAGAATGGAGGAGAGAGGGCATCCCTGACGGATGGAACGCATGATTTGGAGAGATAGATAGATATAGATAGATACATAGATAGATAGATTTCTTTATTAGCCACAAGGGCGCAACAAGAAAGGGGACAATACAAAGACATGCCGGGGATTTTACATACAGTCGTGTAAAAAATATAAAAACAAACAATTTCAACAATCGAAATCCCCAATAGGGGGGAGGCGCCACAAATGGGTTGTTTAATACCCCGTCGATAGAACAACCCTCAACTCAAGGAGCGTGTTGTGCAAGTGAGATAGATAGATAGATAGATAGATAGATAGATAGATAGATAAATTTCTTTATTAGCCACAAGGGCACAAAAGAAGGGGACAAATACAAATGGGGAGTTTACATACAGGTATATGAAAATAAAACTATTAATACAATAACAAATAACAATTGAAATCCCCAATAAGGGGAGGTGTTACACAGGGGTTGTACACACCCCGGAAAAATGTACAACCCTCATCTCCAGGAACACCAAGAGTGAGTACTCCCTTCCTCTCTTCCTCTTTTTCCTCAACCTACAGGCTTATATAGAGAGAAGGCCCAACCACTCGGGCCATCTTTGCCACATTCACCCACCTTTTATAAAACTTGCTGGGGTACAGCACCTCTCTCTCCATCCTGATTCTTCTTCCAAAATGATATTTGAAAAAACGAATCAGTTGCTCGCCGGAGAGAAAGGTGTCTAACCTCAGCCCTTTTAACCTCGTCCACCATATAACCTCTTTCACCATAGCCATAACACATAGGAAAACCGCCTCTCCCTCGTTTTTGAAGGAGGGTGACAGTTTGATCATGACAATGGACTGGGTGGTCAACTGGATTGGTCCCACCCGCGACAATAGTCGTTCTACATAGCCCCCAAGTCGGTAACGCCCGGGCAGTGTACAAATGCGTGTGAGACGATTTCCTCGTCGTGCACGCATCTCGGACAGATCTTTTTCGAAGGGTCCCTACCCGGGCGCCCGCGTCTGTAGAGCTTGTCTCGAACTGGTAGAGCTCCTCGGTAGCACCGCCAGGCCAGGGACTTTTGGAAGTTGTCCATTGGTCCCGGGCGGAAGGTCCTACCGAACAGAGTGGCCAGTTCGTCCTTCTCTACGCCTAGAGTTTCTCCGAGCGTGTCGTCGTACTTGCTGCGGACCAACCCTCTATAGAATGTCGAAGTGGAGTCTCCACTGATCGCCGGGTTCGTTTGCCAGAGGACTGTGAGCGCCTGAGCACATTCGATGTGCCAGTCGTCCATTTTCCTCGGTCTTTGCTTGACCCAGGACTGCAGCTCGGTCAGCGAGACGAGTCGTTGGAAGGCTCGCCTCACGAACGGGCCTACACCGGTTGTCTGGTGAGGAATACGTGGAGCTGCCGCAGCCTGAGCGCGTGTTTTCGCATCGTCAGCCACGGCATCCCCAGCCCTCCGTTTGAAGGGTGTTGGCAGAAGATGGATCTTCTCACCAAAGGAGCCCGTTTCTTCCAAAGGAATTGGAAGAGCGCGCGCTCCATTTTGGTGAGCGTTTTGGCTGGACAAGGCACAACGGTCAAGCGGTAGTAGATGACGGACGCTATAAGAGTGTTTGCCACCTCCGCTCGACCTTTCAAGGATAGTTTGCACTCGGCCCACTTCTGGGTGAGCGCAAACACTTTGGCCGTCACCTCGTTCCAGTTCTTCTCCACCTGGAGGTCAGGACCAAATCAGACCCCGAGCAGTTTACCGGTCCTTCCGTCCAGCGTCGACGACGTCATCGGAAGGCATCGGTTTGCCTCTCCACGTTCCGAGTTGCAAACCGACGGATTTGTCTCGGTTCAGCTTCGCTCCTGTGAACCTTTCGTATTCCTCCAGTAAGGTGCCGATCTCCCCGATTTGCGAGGTGCTCGACAACATTACTGTCACGTCGTCGGTTCCAAAGGGATGCCCTGCAGTAGCTCCAACTTCTGCAGTAGTGGCTCGAGAGTCAGTACGTACAGAAGGGAGGAGAGAGGGTATCCCTGTCGGATGGATCGCGTGATATTGGACGGCTCCGAGAAGTAGCCGTTCACCTTGACCCTTGAGCAGATGTTGCTGTTGTGCATTGCAGCAATGCAGCCCCTGAACACGGGATCGAAGCCTTCCGCTTCGAGCACCGCATCCAGGTAGCGATGGTCAACCCAATCGAAAGTCTTAGACTTATCCAAGTTGATCAGGGCCCCACCGAGGCCGGGTTTACACCCTACCCAATCTATGATGTATCGCATGAGGTGGAGGTTGTCGTGTATGGACCTGGTCGGGATTGCGCATGTCTGCGCTTCTCCCACCAGGTTTTCGACGACAAGCGCCAGCCTCTTTGCCAACACCTTGGCCAAAATCTGTAACTCTGTTGAGCAGAGTTATGGGCCGGAAGTTTCCTATGTCATCCCCCTTGTTCTCGTCCTTCCTGACTAACATCATTACGCCCTTGGTCACAGAACTGGGAATTCTCCCGTTCTGCTGCCAGTTGCAGTAGACCTCTTCCAGGAGACTGGAGAACAAGTCCGGCATTGCTACGTAAAATTGGTAGGGTAGACCGTCAAGACCTGGAGATTTGCGTTTGCCGCATTGGCTCAGCGCGTCCCCTATCTCAGCGGCCGAAATCGGCCTTTCTCAGAACTTCGCCTCGCTGTCCGAGAGTCGCGGCAGGCTGTCGAGGTATGAACCGAAATCCATAGCCCCTCTCGGCGCGCCGCCCTGCACGAACAGTTGAGAAAAGTGTCGCTGAAAGGCCGCGCACATTTTCTTCGCTCACGTATGACGCGTCTTGGACCTTCAAAGACCGAATCGTGGACTTGTTGCCACTTTTCGCCTCCGTCACTCGGGCCCAGCTAACAGCTTTGGCTCCCTCGTTTCCCAGAGCACGTATTTTGCTTCTGACAACGCAACCTTCATGCTTTGCGTCGAAGAACTGGTCCAAGGCCGTTCTCGTCGCTAGCACGCTGGCTACGTTGCCACTCCTAAGTGCCTCTTCTACTTTATCTACCAGTTCCTTTTCAGTCTTATTTCTATCTAACACTAATTCTTTACTAAAACCTATCGAGTCTAATCTAACTGCCCTCTTGAGAGAGTACCACCATCTGTTGTTGACAATGGCCCCCGTCAAGTGCTGCTTAACTAAAGTGCTAATCCGTCTACTGTAGGCTTTGCATGTCGGTAACGACAAGTTCAGCTTCCAGTAGCCGGTTCCCTGTCTACGGGTTTTGTCAAGGTTGACTAAGCAGGTCACTAATTTGTGATCTGAATAAGCAACCATGAACATTTGTGGACAGCTTAACATGTCCCTATCCTTCTTTCTAACTAGAACCCTATCTAGGTACGATCTAGATGTTCCGCTGCGATTAGTCCACGTCCACAGTGGCACAGTCGGAAAATCTAGTCGATATCTATCGGCCAGGTCAAATCGGCCGATTAACTGTTTGAGGCTGTTACACCCCCCTCTATCGGGACATGCTCCCACATAGTCCCAACGTGCATCTAGGGTTCCATTCCAGTCCCCCACTAATAGCAGGGAGCGGGACGTTCCCAGAAAAGTCTCAAGACGTTTGAAGAAGTCTGGCCGCGGTGTCCCGGATCGGGCAACCCCACCCCACCTCCCGGCTGACAGAGATGCGTAGATCTCAAAGTCGTCGAAGATGGGGGCCAGTTGTCGCTCGCTGTGGATCCTGGATTCGCAAATGGCAACTACATTCATACTGTGCGACCTGAGGTTGTTTAAGAGTTTGCTCTGTTTCCAGGGCATCCCCAGGCCGCGTACATTCACACATCCAACTCTTATATTGGCCATGTTGGTGCTGAAAAGTTAAAAGAAGAGGAAAAGAAATCACTCACCTGTTCGTCTCCTGGGGACCAGGCTGCACAATTTCTATGGGGGTATTGGAGGGGTTGTTTGGTGGGGTGGTGGTCTCTGGCGGGGTGGGGACGGAGATGTTTGGTGAGGAGGGGGTGTCAGGTGGGGTGGGGGTGTCTGGGGTGGGGGTGGGGAAACATTTCAAAAGGACGCGGTTATAGGGTTTGACGCAGGGGTTACCTACGTCGTTAGGAAATTTTTCTTTTAACTGTTTATGTGTGTCCATGGAGATCCTAATCATTTTAAGATTAGGATTCTCCGCAGAGTGTGTAAAAGTTTTCCCTTCGGTCTCCACCGAACGGTTTTTATATATGGTGTCTGTTAAAGTTTTATTGTTAGTATTTATGTAGGTGTAACATTTTTGTTGCGTTGTGTTGCTTTTTTCTGTGGTTCTTGTGTGTGTTTACGTTTTGTAGTAGGTGTTTTGTTTTCAGAAGGAGGTGTTTTTGTTTGTGCTGTTTGCGTCGCTTGTATTGGTGTTTGTGTGTTTGTTGCATTTTTGTTTGTGTTATGTCTTTTCTTTTTTCTTTTTACTGGTCGGAAAGGCTCTCCCTCATCGTCACTGGGTGACGATGATGAGGCCTCATCCGTGTTGTTGGGGAGGGGTACATTTTGAGGGGCTGTTATGTGTGTGGGTGTTTCTGGAGTTATTTTAGGTGGGGAGGGGTCAGGTGGGACTGTGTTTGCAGTTTGGTTTGTTTTTGTGTGTTGTTGTTGTTGTGGTGGTGGTTGTGTTGTTGTGTTGGGTGTCGGCAGTAGTGCCTTTTTTTTAAATGCAGTTAATTGAGGACAGGAAGCCCTCAGGTGACCACTGCTTAAACAGTGGTAACATGAAGGCCGCTTACCCTCAACAGAAATGTTTATGTAGGAATTTCCATCCAGAGGCACACGTTGTGGTATTCTAGCTATCCGTTCTGGTCTCATTTGGACCAGAACTTCTAAGCTTGTACCGTTGAACATGCCCCTGGAGGACTTTCCTACAGAAATTAGTGTATCTTCATCAAAATTGATGAAACCAGCTATTATCCACCAGATGTTTACATTTGGTGTGATGTTTGTTATTTTTATTTTTTGGGTCCTTTTTCCTATGTATGTGGGGAAAAAGGTGTAGAGGGGGGGGGGGCACACAATTGGCGACACAGAATATTTCTGTGCCATCAATTGGTTTTTCATTATTATTGATTAACTCCCGAAGAGTTTTCCCTTCTGTATGACGGCAATGTCCTTCATGGAGTTTCTTAGAACCAGCTCAATTTCGTTTTGAGTTAATTGAGCTGGATTTCTGGTGGCATTTGAGATTGTCCTAAAAACTATGGTCTTCAGGACAGTGTCTCTACGCAATTCTTGGGGAGAAGTGATGCTAAAAGCGCCATTCTCCCCAAAAGTTATATATTGCTTGGCATCTCTTAGCAATTCTCCGGCATTAGAGATGTCAATCTGTGTATATAGTTCTGTATTTTGGACAGTTTATGCAAACGAGAATTATTTTTCTTGTTTGTGGAGTTGTTCCTGTTGGTGTTGTTGTCATTATTGTTGCTGCTGTTGTTGTTGTTGTCATTGTTGTCGTTGCTGTTGTTGTTGTTGTTGTAGTTCTCAATTGCTTGATCTGTGGTTGCGGAATTTATTTGTGAAGTTGTCTTTTCGTTCATAGCATTGTTGTTATTGTTGTTGCTGGTGCCGCTGGCTGTGTTGTTTTGGTTTGTTGCCATGGCAACGTCAAGTTGTCGGTCAGCAGGTGGAGAAAATCCTTCCTCTGGCTGACCTTTGTCTTTGACATCTGCTGCTATGACAGTGGCAGGAGGAAGCTGTAAGCATATCTTCCCTTTTCCTCCTTCGAATGTTGGTGAAGAAGCTTCAACCATTTTTTTTAAATGTTAGCTTTTCCAAAAAAAAACTTTTTATGTACTATTTTTGCCTAAAAGCGTAGAATATTTTGAGAGACTGACCAGATCAAAAATTTACCTGGCAGTCCCTCTACAAGTTGATATAAAAATAAAGGTTCACAGTTAGGAATTTCTATAGAAATTTAGGCAGAATTTACCCAACAAGTTTCACGCGTGTGTCCATCCCAGATAGATAGATAGATAGATAGATAGATAGATAGATAGATAGATAGATAGATAGATAGATAGATAGATAGATAGATAGATAGATAGATAGATAGATAAATAGTTAGATAGATAGATAGATAGATAGATAGATAGATAGATAGATAGATATTGCACTAACTATGCTGTCATTTAGGTACACATGTTTTTACAAGTTTGGCATTTATTTCATCGATCTCTTTTTTGTCGAAATGCTAGGTTACGGGACATAAACACAGACAGACATGGAAATACTGACAAAAACATTCACTCATATATGTATATATATATATGTATATATATACGATGGGCTTCTGCAGTTTCCGTCTATTAGATTCCACTATCGAGGCTATAGTAGAAGACACTTGCCCAAAGTGTCATGCAGTGAGATTGAACCCAGAATCAACGAAACTGAGACAACCATCCATCGCTGTACTGAACTTCACTGTAATGTTCCTTTCGTCACCACCTGTTGAAAATAGGCGAGACCACCAATGAGGTTCGATGACTCAGGTCACCGTGCAACATCTGACCTGACACTGCCTGCCTACTTATCTACCATCATCTCCAACAGTCCTCATCAATGAGGTTCTAAGAACTATACGTGGACCGGGAAATCGAATCAATTCTGGCCCTTTTGGTTGACGATGGTCTCACTGTTCCGCCATCCACCGAGTATGTAGGTTACCAACGCAACTGAGACGACATCAAGTGCAGGTCAACCTGCGGATCTAGTTTTCTCTGGACCAACACAGTCTCGCCTGCTTACATTCTGCTTGGCAGCCAAATAGCAGCATGGGGTTCAATTCGGTCCCCCCCCCCTCACTAGCCGGTACTCTTCTTGATGATAAATACACTCTTCTCTGTGTGGCTCAGCGCCTCGGCTTCCGTGTGAGTGGGATTCGCAAATCATTGTCGGACTACACCCGCTCTCTTGTCATCACTTTGTAGTTCGGTCCCCTTGACACACCGCCTTCAACGACGTCATCAAAAGAATGGCAAGCACCTAAATGTAACAACCTGTTTCCTTTTGTTCGAGGAAGATAAATCTCTAAACTGGTGCGCCCCGTGCTGTGACACGTTCTCCGCCTCCAGCCTTGTCGTTTCATCCACAAACTGGGTACTGTCGCCCGTAACGTGGAGGAGAGAAAGATAGCCAAATACCTGGACTTAACTGACATCTTACTTTTCTTGTCAGTCAACGTTGAGATCTCCGGTGTGCTAGGTCACCTGACGACCGTTTTCAGCGGGTGTTGCTAGCTGTTTTCCGCGTCAATACCTTGTTCACAGGAGAGTGCAGCTGAAATATACCACATAGACTGGGATATAGAGTCAGCCGCTCCCACCTTTACCTTAATTTCGCTATTTCTCTTTTTCTTTTTTTTATGCAATTGGTGTACACCTATTTAAGGTGGGGGAAGATAATGTTGATAGAAATCAATGCAGTGTTGTAATGGAAGATTTATCAAGATATTGTTTTCAGGGGTTAAGTTTATTTGTTTTTTTTTTTGTAGGAAGCTGTCGCATAAGGTAACTTCGAAGAGTGTACACAGACTACAGAGTCTATAAAGTGTGTATTTTGAACAATAAAAATAAAACAAAACTCAGATATATGTTGTTAAGAGTACTTCATTGCCTTACGATCGTTTCAGAGGGCTGATTGATCGTAGTAAATAGATCAATCAGCCCTCTGAAACGATCTCGTAAAGCAATGAAGTACTCTTAACGACCTACATCTGACTTTTGTTTTATTTTCATTGTTCAAACATATAACCCGAACATATTATCCAATTAAAATTTGCTATCAAGTATGTGCGCATGCTTAGCGTGTGTTTTGTGTGTGTTTATATTGGAGAGTTGTCTTTTATGTGTGTGAGTGAGTGTGTGTGTCTGTGTGTGTGAACTTGTGTGTCTGTGTGTTTATATTGGAGATTTGTCTTTTATGTGTGGGTGTGTGTGTATGTTAACGTATGTGTCTGTGTGTTTATATTGGAGAGTTTGTCTTTTGCGTGTGTGTGTGTGTAAACTTGTTTGTCTGTGTGCTTGTATTGAAAAGTTTGTATTTTATGTGTGTGTGTGTGTGTGTGAACGTGTGTGTTTGTATTAGAGAGTTTGTCTTTTGTGTGTGTGTGTGTGTCAACTTGTGTGTCTGTGAGTTTGTATTAGAGAGTTTGTCTTTTGTGTGTGTGTGAACGTGTGTGTCTGTGTGTTTGTATTAGAGAGTTTGTCTTTTGTGTGTGTGTGTGTGAGTCAACTTGTGTGTCTGTGTGTTTGTATTAGAGACTGAGCCTTTCTTTTTGTTTTGGGTGCACAGGTGTTTCTTCTTCTTCTTCTTCTTCTTCTTCTTCTTCTCCTCCTCCTCCTCCTCCTCCTCCTCCTCCTCCTCCAACACGTTCTTCCAACACATTGTTGACAAGGACGGTGGTGAATATGTCTATGTAAGTTTATGTATGTATCTGTGTATGTGTAATTAGGTGTATGTGTGTCGTATGTATGTGTGTGTAGGTACGTGTGTATTTCTCCACACCACCACCATCAACACTCCACCACCACCACCATCAACACCACACCACTACCACCATCAACACCACACCACCACCATCAACACAATACCACCACCACCATCAACACCACACCACCACCACCATCAACACCACACCACCACCATCAACACCACACCACCACAACCATCAACACCATACCACCACCACCATCAACACCACACCACCACCATCAACACCACACCACACCACCACCACCACCACCACCACACCACCACCACCACCACACCACCACCATCAACACCATACCACCACCACCACCATCAACACCACACCACCACCATCAACACCACACCACCACAACCATCAACACCATACCACCACCACCATCAACACCACACCACCACCATCAACACCACACCACACCACCACCACCACACCACCACCATCAACACCATACCACCACCACCATCAACACCACACCACCACCATCAACACCACACCACCACCATCAACACCACACCACCACTACCATCAACACCACACCACCACCACCACCATCAACACCACCACCATCAACACCGCACCACCATCAACACCATACCACTACCACCATCAACACCACACCATCACCATCAAAACCACTACCACCATCAAGACCACACCACCACCATCAACACCATACCCCACCACCACCCCACCACCACCATCAACACCCCACCACTACCACCATCAACACTACACCACCACCATCAACAACACACCACACTACCACCACCATCAAGACCACACCACCACCATCAACACCATACCACCACCACCATCAACATCACACCACCACAACCATCAACACCATACCACCACCACCATCAACACCACACCACCACCAACAACACCACACCACCACTACCATCAACACCACACCACCATCAACACCATACCACTACCACCATCAACACCCCACCACTACCACCATCAACACCACACCATCACCATCAACACCACACCACTTCCACCATCAACACCACGCCACCACCATCAACACCCCACCACTACCACCATCAACACCACACCACTACCACCATCAACACCACACCACCGCCATCAACACCACGCCATCACCAACACCACTACCAACATCAACACCACACCACCACCACCACACAACCACAACCATCAACACCACACCACACAAATACCACCATCAACCACACCACCACAACCATCAACACCATACCATCATGAACACCACACCACCACCATCAAAACCACACCCCACCACTACCACCATCAACACCACACCATCACCATCAACACCACACCACTATCACCATCAACACCACACCACCACCACCACCATCAACACCCCACCACTACCACCATCAACACCACACCATCAACACCCCACCACTACCACCATCAACACCCCACCACTACCACCATCAACACCACACCATCACCATCAACACCACACCACTACCACCATCAAGACCACACCACCACCATCAACACCATACACCACCACCACCCCACCACCACCATCAACACCCCACCACTACCACCATCAACACCACACCACCACCATCAACAACACACCACACCACCACAACCACACCACCACACCACCAACATCAACACCATACCACCACCACCATCAACACCACACCACCACCATCAACACCACACCACCACAACCATCAACACCATACCACCACCACCATCAACACCACACCAGCACCATCAACACCACACCACACCACCACCATCAACACCATACCACCACCACCATCAACACCACACCACCACCATCAACACCACACCACCACAACCATCAACACCATACCACCACCACCATCAACACCACACCACCACCATCAACACCACACCACCACAACCATCAACACCATACCACCACCACCATCAACACCACACTACCACCATCCACACCACACCATCACCATCAACACCACACCACTTCCACCATCAACACCACACCACCACCATCAACCCCCCACCACTACCACCATCAACACCACACCACTACCACCATCAAGACCACGCGACCACCATCAACACCATACCCCACCCCACCACCACCATCAACACCCCACCACTACCACCATCAACACCACACCACCACCATCAACACAACACCACTACCACCACCATCAACCCCACACTAGTACCACCATCAACACCATACCAATACCACCATCAACCCCACACCACCACCATCAACACCCCACCAATACCACCATCAACATCACACCACTACCATCAACACCACACCACCATCAACACCACTACCACAACCATCAACACCACCACCATAAACACCATACCACTACCACCATCAACACCACACCACCATCAACACCACACCACCACCATCAACACCACACCACCATCAACACCACGCCACCATCAACACCACACCACACCACCATCAACACCACCATCAACACCACGCCACACCACTATCAACACCACACCACCATCAACACCACACCACCACCATCAACACCACACCCCCACCACCACTATCAACACCACACACCCATCAACACCACACCACACCACCATCAACACCACGCCACCATCAACACCACACCACCACCACCACCACCATCAACACCACACCACACCACTATCAACACCACACCACCAACACCACACCACCATCACCCCTATACCCCCACCACCATTATCAACATCACACCACCATCAACACCACACCACCATCAACACCACACCACCACCATCAACAC
Organism: Eledone cirrhosa; assembly: GCA_964016885.1. NCBI lineage: Eukaryota > Metazoa > Mollusca > Cephalopoda > Octopoda > Eledonidae > Eledone > Eledone cirrhosa. The sequence goes on along the minus strand of OZ024741.1, from coordinate 277,194,568 downwards.
CACACCACACAACCACCATCAACACCACGCCACCACCATCAACACCAAACCACCATCAACACCACACCACACCACCACGATCAAAACCACACCACCACCACCATGACCATCAACACCACACCTCCTCGTTCTACCTTTCTTCCTACTCCCTCTCCCACACCGTCGCCACCAACATGGCGACCATCACCACTGCCACGACAACGGCAATGACCACCACCTCCACCACCACCACCACCACTACCACCATCACCGCCACCGCCACCACTTCTAACGCCATCACTTCTATCGATCACTCACCCCGATCCTTCAGCCAATCAATATTTCCAACAACAACATTGGCGGTACTTCGATCTCTTGTGATGTGATGAGAAGAAAATTCAACGAGCAAATACTGGAATGTGGAACTGATGTCGCTGTTGTGGTAACAACAACAACAACAACAGCAACTACTACTACTACTACTACTATTACTACTACTATTACTACTACTACAGCTACTGCTACTGCTACTGCTACTACTACTACTACTACTATTATTACTACTACTACTACTACTACTACTACTACTACTACTACTACTACTACTACTACTACAGCTGCTGCTACTGCTACTGCTACTGCTACTACTACTACTATTATTACTACTACTACTACTACTACTACTACTACTACTACTACTACTACTACTACTACTACAGCTGCTGCTACTGCTACTGCTACTACTACTACTACTACTACTACTACTACTACTACTACTACTACTACTACTACTACCACCACCACCACCACTACTACTACTACTACTACTACTACTACTACTACTTCTGCTGCTACTACTACTACTACTACTACTACTACTACTACTACTACTACTACTACTACTACTACTACTACTGCTGCTGCTACTACTACTACTTCTGCTGCTACTGCTGTTGCCGTTACTACTACTACTACTACTACTACTACTACTACTACTGCTGCTGCTACTACTACTACTACTACTACTACTACTACTACTACTACTACTGCTGCTGCTGCTGCTACTACTACTACTACTACTACTACTACTACTACTACTACTTCTGCTGCTACTGCTGCTGCTGCTGCTGCTACTACTACTTCTGCTGCTACTGCTGCTGCTGCTACTACTACTACTAGGACTGCACGCATACAACGTACTGCTTCAACATGCATATACAACAATGACAACTGTTACATACAAGATACTACTACTACTACTAGTACTACTGCTACCACCACCACTACTACTACTACTACTACTACTACTACTACTACTACTACTACTACTACTACTACTACTACTACCACCACCACTACTACTACTACAACCACCACCACCACCACCACCACCACCACCACCACCACCACCACCACCACCACCACCACCACCACTACTACTACTACTATTACTACTACTACTACTACCACCACCACCACCACCATCATCATCATCATCATCAATTTTATCATCATCATCATCATCATCAACCCCTCACCCAATCATTATTATCTTCACCACCATGACCATCACCATCACCATCATCATCACCATCATCTTCATCATCACCATCATTTAGAAAATGGCAGCACCCATTTGTCCCTATGTTTGATTACAGTCGATTGCTTCCTGAAAGAGAGCGAGTGGAAAAGAAAAGAGAGTGAGAGAGAAAGAGGGTGAGAGAAAGGGAGAAAGAGAGAAAGAAAGCGAGAAAGCGATGTGTGGCAGAAAGAGAGAGAGGAATGTGAGAGTGCTTTGTATGTTTCTGTTTGTTTTCCCTTTCTCTCTCTTTCTCCAATTTTCTGTCTCGATGAAGGAAGATCGTCCGAAACGTCATGTCTCTTTTAGCGTTGATATCGAACGTTAAAATAGTATGCTGTTAATGTAATGTATTTTTATCTTTTGCTGCTTTTTAAATTCCCTTCACTTGTGTGAGTGCATGTCTAGTCTAGAGTCTGTCTTAAGCCAGAAGGCTCATTTGGCCGGTACTTATCTTGGTTCTATGGCGTGAAGCGACTGACAGTACACGACTCCCCCTGGACAGGACGCCAGTCCATCGCAGGGTTAAACCCTCCAGCTATTGCTAGTATATATTTTCAGCTGAGTATACAGAAGCAATTGGCTCAAGAACATAACACGCAACCCGGGAATTGAACTCACAACATTATAATCGTAAGTCCAACACCCTTGCTACTAGGCCACGTGCCTCCACTGTGTTCATGTATGTATGTATGGATGGATGGATGGATGGATGGATGGATGGATGGATGGATGGATGGATGGATGGATGTGTGTGTGTAGATCCGAGTGAAACCACAGTAAATAAGGTACTCAATACATAAGTAGAGTGAGAACAACGAAAATTTAATTTTTTGCGTGTAATCTTTAAGCTTTGTAATGTACTTCACTTCATACTATCTTTTTATTATTATTATTACCAGGATTCCACCAGGACACGACTTGTGGTGGTTCCTGGGATGCGTGATTGAGGAGGGAACAGATGCCGTCCTGGTCGGAGTAATTGGAACAGCCAAGATGTGACAGCCGTCAGCGAAACCATGATTTCTGACGCGCGCGCACTAGCCTCCATTTTTGACGACTATCAGATCTTCACATCTCTTAATCACCCAGTGATGGGAGGTGGGTGCCAGTGCTGTTTAGGAAAGGTCTGGATCTCGAGGTAAGGTCGATCTTCCTGGAACAGGACGGTAAGTTGGTGATCCAGGACGTGAACAATAGCGAAGGTGGTGCCTTTAGACTGGTAGCCGTCTACGCCCCGACCTGGGCCGGCCGGCCGGATTTCTTTCGGTGCCTGGAAGCCATTCTGAGAACGACTGGCTCTTTACAATTAGCGGGATACTTGAACGGCATCTTAAACGCATGCAGGGGTTGTGTGGGAGTAGGTGATAGGAGCAGAGGGCCGCAAAAGCCTCGAGTACCTGATAAGCCAGTTCCAACAGTCTGATAGGCACGGACTAGATTTCCCTAATGCTCCACTGTGGACATGGACCAACCGCATAAGGCCATCTCGATCGTATATAGATAGGTTATTTATTAGGTCAGTAGATAAAGATAGTATAGGTTGTCCAAATTTTCAAACAGTCGCCTATTCAGATCACAAGTTAGTGATCTGCATGGTCGATCTAGATAGGACATGCAGGTTAGTACCTAATTACTGGAAGCTGAACATGTCGTTCCCGGTTCGTAAAGCTTATAGGGACCAGGTCAACAATTTAGTTGACCAAAAGTTAACAGGAAGGTCATCAACAACAGGTAGTGGTCGGGGGCTCTCAAGAGAGAGATTTGAGTAATACCGATAGGTTTTAGTAAAGAAGTAGCGTTAGAAAAAATAAAAAGAAGGGGGAGCTGATAGCTAAATTAGACGAGGCGATGATTAGAAGTGGCATTGTGGCTGACAGGTTAGCGGTGAGAATGGCATTAGACCATTTCTTCAATGTGAAATACGAAGGTTGCATTGTCAGAGCTAAGGCGCATGCTCTAAGAAACGAGGAAACGAAAGCTGTTCCGTGGGTCCGTGTGGTGGATGCGCAGCGTGGTAACAAAACCACGATTCGGTCTTTGACGGTCCAAATGAAAGCTTGAGTTTGAAATGCGCATAGAACGTTGCCCCGCTGCTTCTGCTGGATTCTGCAAGCCGGTGCTGGCCGTCAGCCTTTTAATATTCATAGCTAGGCTTTCAAAATGTTTATTTATTAAAAATACCATATATCTTTAGATATACAAAATTCACATACTTGTATAACAATATCTGTTTCAACACATGTTTTCAGATGACAAATCTTTCAAAACAAATTTAAAAACGGTATATATATATATATATATATATATATTGGTAAAAGGAAAAGAAAATGCTGACAAATTGTTCCCAGTGAAAAATATTTTTACCGGTTGCGCATTTCTAATACTTTTCAAAAATAATTTTGAGATAGAGCGCCCGTGATGTTTGCTCTAATCTGATTAGTTTTGGAAATTCTACCTTTTTATGTGAAAAAAGTGGCTCCAGATGTATTAAAATAAGTTTCGCGCCAATTCGTGTTGCAAAAATTCTTGTGGTCAAAACAATTTTGATTGGTGTTATGCCAATACTATATATCACTTCACACCTTTTATTATTAAGGTTTTTGATGTTCTATTGAGAGAATCGTTTTAACTGAAAATATCGAATAATGTACACCATTTTTACCAGTATCACAAAAATACTGGTCCACCCCCACACACACACACATACACACATACACACACACACACACATATATACACACACACATACACACGCGTACACTAACATACAAAGAGACATACACACACACACACACTTCTCCGTATAAGACAAGAGCTGAAAAATATCTTTTAACATGTTAAAATATCCCCCACACACGTACAGACACATTCCTACTGACCGATCCCTCTACCACGAATTACTCTGCTACACACACACACACACACACACACACACACACACACACACACACACACTTGTCTTAATAGGCATCTGAACTGTTGACCTGTCAACAAACTGCAATTCACACACATCCCTACTGACCATTATCACAACAATGAACCTCTTTACTACTACTACTACACACACACACACACATTTGTCTTGAAAGACTTATTTTTCAGTGGCTTCTCAATCAGCCGAGACAAACCTACATTTGGCGCAAAATCAATTTTTAACATTCACATGACCTCTACCAACCAATCAAAATTGTTTTGACCACAATAATTTTTGCAACACGAATTGACGCGAAACTTATTTTAATACATCTGGAGCCACTTTTTTCACATAAAAAAGGTAGAATTTAAAAAACTAATCAGATTAGAGCAAACATCACGGGCGCTTTATCTCAAAATTATTTTTGAAAAGCATTAGAAATGCGCAACCGGTAAAAACTTAAAACCAAAACTGAATACTAACCAATACTATTACTAATTTTTACTTATTCCTAATGAAACTATTTTTCACTGGGAACAATTTGTCAGCATTTTCTTTTCCTTTTACCAATATATCATAACTCGTGTGTTACACCTCTATTCTTTTATATATATATATATATATATATATATATATATATATGTGTGTGTGTGTGTGTGTGTGTGTGTGTGTGTGTCTGTGTGTGTGTCTGTGTGTCTGTGTGTGTGTCTGTGTTTGTGTCTATGTCTGTGTGTCTGTGTGTGTGTATCTGTGTGTGTATGCGTATGTATGTATGTATGTATGTATGTATGTATGTATGTATGTATGTATGTATGTATGTATGTATGTATCTTTTATGGGGAGTTAGTTAAAAGAAAACGACCTCCACATAAACCAAAAAAGAAGTATAAGGATTCGTTGAAAGCCTCTTTGAAAGACGTTAACATCTCTGCTGATACATGGGAAAGCGTAGCTGCTGATCGTAGTAAATGGAGAAAGACTGTATATGAGGGGAAAGTTGCCTTTGAGGTATCTCGAATCGCATACGAGAACGTAAAGAGGGATGTGAGGAAGGGCATTACTGTTGCATTTCCAGGCAGCGAATGTCCGCTGACATGCAGCCCCTGTGCAAGACTCTGCCTAAGCAAAGCTGGACTCGAAAGTCATCTTCACAGTCATAAAGTGAGACCAGTGGTTGACTACCAGGCTGCTGTCGGAGATGCTACTCATCATACCTGTCAAGCATGTGTCAGCAGGAGGGTTCAAACGACATGCAAAAGTACATGAAGACCAACCACAGCCAGCTATTGGTAGTGAATGTTTTTTATCATGGTTGCTAACACTGTGCAAGACATTTTAGATCATTGGCTGGGCTAAAAAGCCACATTCGATCGCAGCACCGTTAAT
>OZ024741.1:277146207-277176207 GCA_964016885.1 Eledone cirrhosa | reverse complement strand
CAACTCATAGAAAAATCGGACTCATTTATAAGAAGACTCAGGTGGCGAGCTTTTCATTTCGATAAATCTGATGCGAAAGAGAATATTTCCAATCTTGATAGAATCTTCAAATCCAAAATGAATCCACCTTCCAACAAACTACTAATGGAATTTGAAAATGAGATCATCTCTATCATACAAAGCATTACATTTGTAGGCCAAGATTACCTAAGAAATCTCAAAAATAATATAGAAAGCTTTGAAAAAGCGGAAAAAATTCTAGTCAAGTCAGATAAAACCAACAATCTTTATGGAATGCAAAAGGATATTTACAACGATCTATTATTAAAGGAACCAAGGAATAAATACAAAAAAACAACCAGTGATGACCTTGAAAAACTAAATACGGAAGCTTCTTACATAATGCAGGAATTAGGCATCGAAAATAGGACACAACTCTTCATGCCTAGGAAACCAAAAATTAATATGAAGGACCATAAAAGAAATTTTGAAATTGAACTACCAGTTAGATTAATTGCACCATCTAAATCGGACCTTGGCATACTTAGCAAGAATATTTTAGACAGAATCATACCGCAAATTAAGGAATTATCTTATTTAAAATTATGGAAAGGGACTAATGAAGTTATCGACTGGTTTAAGGACATTAAATATAACTACAATAATACATTTATTCAATTGGATATTGCTAATTATTACTCATCCATCACTCCTAATCTACTAATAAAGCCCTCACATATGCATTTAAACATACAAACTTAACTAGTAATGAAATGCACATTATCTTAACTGCACGGAAAACATTAATTAAATTTAACAACCACCTCTGGACTAGAGCAGACAGAGATAGTAATTTCGATATTACTATGGGGTCATCCGATTCGGCACAAATAACGGATCTTGTGGGGGCTTTTTATTAATAATACTCTACATAGGAAAATACCTGAGATGACCGGTGGTTTATATCGCGACGATATGCTATTACTTATAGAAAATAATAATAACTGTGAAATAAATAGGAAAAGAAAAGAAATTATACAACTTTTTAATAGCGTTAATCTTAAAGTAGAAGTAGAGAATAATTATAAAATAGTTAACTTTCTAGATGTAACTCTAAACCTTAACACAGGTTTTTATTATCCATTTCACAAAATAAATGAGAACCTAAACTATGTTAACTTTAATTCCAATCACCCCAGATCCGTTAAAAACACTATAGTAAATTCTGTGCAGCAACGTATTTCTAGAATTTCAGCTAATAAGAATATTTTTGAAGATAAGGCACAATATTATAATGAAGCGTTAGGTAGAGCTGGATATAGTAATACAATTAAATACATTGATAATAATGATGTGCCAACTAACCATAACTATAAAAACTATAATAGAAAACCTTACAATAACTCGAAAAACAAAAAAAGAAATAGAACTAGAAATATATTATGGTTCGCTCCCCCTTTCTCATTAAGTATTAAAACTCCTATTGCTAAATTATTCTTTAAAGCTCTAGATAAATGCTTTCCGAGAACACATAGGTATTACTCAATATTTAATAGACATACTATAAAATTATCGTATTCCACCACTTGTAATTTAGCGCAGAATATTAATAGAATTAATAATAGAAACTTAAAACCTAACCAGAATACCATTAATAACCCTAGCAATATCCAATATAATAGTACGCCTCCTAGTAACTTAAATTTAGATAAATGTAACTGTAGAAATAAATCTAAATGACCTCTAAATAATAATTGTTTAGTTAAAAATATAGTATACAATTGTAATGTAAAAACTAATGTAAACTCCTTTAATTATGTAGGCTCTACCTCTACAGATTTTAAGTCCCGTTTTAATAACCATAAATGCTCTTTTACGAATATTAGTAAAAAATCTTCAACTTCTCTATCTAATTTACTATGGGACCTAAAATCAAAGAACATTAACTATTTTTTACTTTGGAATATTATCCCCAAAGCTCCTTCATTCAATGCTTTATCCGAAAATTGTGCTCTTTGTATAGAGAAAATATTCTTTATATTAAAAAATAAGAATTCTGTTAATTTAAGGAATAATTTATTCAGGTCTTGTAAACATCGGTTGAATTCAACTTTTAAATATATATATAAAATGTAATATATAACTCATCTCTTTTACATAATGTCCTCTATTATTATTACACCTATCGATAAATCATTAGATTCCTTTTATATGACTGCTTGGAACTCCCTTAACGAAAATAACATTTTTTCTTGAAAAAATTTTCTTGATAAACATACTGAAAGATTTAAGGAAAATTTTTTGAAAATTCCTCTGACGGGTATAGGAAAATTATAATTTATATTTTATATTGTATATTTTTATATTTCTATATTCTTATATTTTTCAAATGCTTAATATATATATATCCAAATGTTTATATATATATGATAAACATAATGATTTTTTATGTATATGTGGTATAACCTAAAATTTATACTTTAAATATATAAACATATTCTTATGAAAGGGTTTTTTATGCTTTATGCTTTAAATATATTCTTATGAAAATTTTAAATGTTATAATTTCTATAATTTGTGACTTTATAGCAATTTATGTTTTATAAAATTTATGTTTTAACTGTTATAACTTTATAATACATATACTTTATAACAGATAAATTTATGAATTTATAAATTTATGACTTCGGATAAAATAATATAAGATTCATATTCTAATTACATTCTTAAGATAGAAAATTTTACTTTTTAACTTCTTAACCTTATAGCATTTAATCCTTAGAGTCATCTGAGTTATTAATAAATCACTAATAACTTCCTTTACGCTGTACTGCATTATAATACAAATAACGGGTTATTCTTCTGTAAACTCTCGGAATTTCCATAAATTTAGAATTATTTGGATACTTTAAATTTTTAACTTACAATTTTTTAATAATTAATAATTAATAATAATATATATATATATTATTATAATAATACCCTTGTGGTTAATAAAGAAATCATTATAATAATAGTATATATGTTTTATAATAATAATATATATTTTTTAATAATATATAATAGTTTTAAATTTTTTAATTTTTTAATAATCTAACATACACATTTAAACTAATTATTAAACTATTAAATTATTAATTAAACATTTAATCAAATTTATTAATTAAACCGCTGATAAAAAATTTGTTTCAACCTATCATTATAATGAATCCTGCTGTATTATTCATCCACCTATATTCGTTTCTTCGCTTCTTCTTTCCTCTCACGTAAACAAACTTACGCTATAATTGTCCTTATAACTAATATTTTCTCTCACTTAAATATAGTCACGTTTACTCTCTCCCACTGGCAAAAAATATATATAAACCGTTCTTTTCTCTTTCTTTTTCTCTCTTCCAACGGTTTAATTTAAATATACAGTTATTTAAACCTTTCCGAACTCATTTGCATACTAAATCATAACAATAAATCTAATATCTCCACTATCCAGGAAGCTTCAACCATTAAGGTTGCATTTTTTCAGGGTATGTCAATTTTTATTTATAAAACTAATCTGTATTGCATTTTATCTGATGAAAGCGCACCATAATTTGCCTTGGTGGCCCTTGAAATATGTATAATAAAATAAATATGGTTTTATAAATATAGTTTCCATTTGTTAATATATTGTATATTTACTCCAATAATTTGTTGAGTGCTTTATATCAGTTATAAAAATATTTTTAGCTTGTTGTATCCCAACAAATTAAATATAACCTCTGCATATATATATATATATATATATATATATATATATACATACATACATACATGATGGCTGCCCCCTCGTTATCGAGTATGGCCATTGCACGAGAAAAAAAAAATATTAATAACAATAATAATAATAATAACAACAATAATAATAACGACAACAACAACAATAATAATATACACACACACACGCACACACATAAACATATATATACACACACACGATGGCAATTAACAGCGCTGCGATCGAATGTGGCTTTTTAGCCCAGTCAATGATCTAAAATGTCTTGCACATAGTCGGCAACCAAAACATTCACTGGGAATAGCCGGCTGTGGTTGGAGTTCATGTACTTTTGCATGTCGTTTGAGCCCTCCTGCTGATTTACATTCTCTACCACACAGGTTCTGAACCCATTTAGGCCAAACGCCCTCTTTTGTCCCTTGAAATCACGACCCCCCCCCCCCTACCCTATTTTTCCATTTTTCAATATACTACTGATTTTGATATCAGTAGATTACTAAAAATTGATTCCAAAGATACCATTGCAGGCAGCTGAGAGTATAAATACATTCCTTGAAAGGAAATATATAAATGTCAAAAAAAGAACATAAATGTTCTTTTTTTATGAATAAGGACCAGTTGAATTTGTTATATTCCCACCAGGCGATACCAGCTATTTTGAACATTTATACAAGAGCTATCTGGAAGAAAGTGGCAATTATGTCATTTCAAAGCTTTCCAATTTTCCCTTTAATGAAACGAACAGAATAAATGTTGATATCTAACTTTGTGAACTTAGAGACCACGGAAGAGGGTTTTCATGACCACACGGGAGGGTATATTTATTAATAAATGGTAAAATATATACAACAAATGAGTAATTGAATTGTAGTAGATGGTTTCCAATCCAGTCAGACTGCAACTACAAATAACAAAAATTGTTAGTTTGCTTTGTAACAATAGCATATCCAAGTTTTCAGATAAATCAACTTACTTTAACTTTGAGCTTCATGGAGTCTAGCTAACTCTTTGACGTGAGGTTGAATTTTCCTAAGATGTAGCCAGAGATCTCTACGTGTAATTACATTGTAGCGGTTGCGAGCCTTACTGTGCAGTCTGGAAACAGCACCAAACATCCTCTCGACTAAGTATGAGCTTGGAAAAGGCAGAGCAAATCTCTTAGCCTCAGCATGTAGGAGTGGAAATCAACGCTGAATTTCCTCTTGCATCCCAAAAAGGGGTTCACCTATTTTGGGAAATCTAATTTTGATCATGTCATCTGCTTGAAGTTCAATGAATTCTTCCTGAAATTTAACGTCCAAATCGTCGACGTTAGCTATGAAAGGATCTGCTATCCACATTGGGATGTCCATCGGCAAAAGGGCGACAAACCGTTCTCTCATGTCTTGTAGCGCACGGAGGTGAGCGGTATAAATTTGGAGTTGGTCATCGCTTACAATGTTTTGAACATTGGCGACACTAGGAAAATTATAGAATTCCCGTCAACAAATATTCCTTTCGATGACATTCAATTTGGCCAGGAATGTTTTCACAGCAAGGTGATCTTCTTCCCCTGCAAAGCCAAAATGACGCTATTGCATTTGTCGAAGATGTTTGTGAGGTAGGCGCTGTCTTGCCTCACCTCGAGGGTTTTCTTGTACTGTTCTGTGTTGCGTCCTCGCAGAAACTCAATGATAGAGTCGAAGAGTTCAAATAAGTGAGTAAATCACTTGCCCTTTGAAAGCCACCTCACTTCAGTATGTAGGAGCAACTTGACGAATTCTTCATCATTATCTTGGCACAGTTGCTGGAAAATTCGTTCATTGAGGGAATGCCGTTTGATAAAATTGATGACATCAATGGCCAACTGCAAGGACTTGCTCAGCGGCTCGCTGAGTTTCTTCGCAGCCAAGTGTTGTCGATGAATGACACAATGAACAGCAAATACAGATAGATTTTCTCTCTTCAGAAGAGTGACGAAGCCCATATGTTGGCCGACCATTGCTCTTACGTCGTCCGTAGCACATAATACAATGTGTGTTGTATGTGGTCCTAGATGTATGTATTACCATCCTGTGTGTTGTATCTAGTCCTAGATGTATGTATTACCTGCTTATGTATTGCATGTGGTCCCAGCTGCATGTATTACCTGCTTGTGTGTTGCATGTGGTCCTAGATGTGTGTATTAACTCTTTATGTATTGTATGAGGTCCTAGATGTATGTATTACCTGATTGTGTTGTATGTGATCCTAGATGTGTGTATTACCTGATTATGTGTTGTATGTGGTCCTAGATGTTTGTATTACCTGCTTATTTGTTGTATGTGGTCCTAGATGTATGTATTACCTGCCTGTGTGTTTTATGTGGTCCTAGATGTGTGTGTGCTACCTCCTTATGTGTTGCATGTGGTCCTAGATGTGTGTATTACCTGCTTATGTGTTGTATGTGGTCCTAGATGCGTTTATTACCTACTTATGTGTTGTATGTGGTCCTAGATGTGTGTATTACCTGCTTATATGTTGTATGTGATCCTAGATGTGTGTACTACCCGCTTCTGTGTTTTTATTCTTTTTTTTATTTTTAATATTATTTATACAATAAAATAGATCTACATAGTGTTAACTCGTTACGGTTGAGTCAATAATTTCAGACATGGAATACATTGTTATCGGTGAAAGAAAGATAAGATTCTAACTGGCTGCGCTCAAGGTGTCCTTGGTCCCTCCAGTGAACGCCATGAATCCGTCCTGGACACATCTGATGGAATCGCTCCAATTGCTTAATGTGGTGTCGATATTTGACCCAGGTCTCGCAGGCATAAAGAAGAGAAGAGAGCACACATGCCTTGTACACCTTTAACTTTGTCTTCTTGCATATGTCTTACCGACTCCAGAGTCGCCTTTCTAGCTTTCCGAAATCATCACTTGCTTTACTAATCCTAAGTGAGATTTCACTATCAAGGTTGCTGTATCGATTGAAAGTGCTTCCCAGATAGACAAATTGATCAACCACTCCAAGTCGTTTACCATATACATAGATATTTGGTTCAGTGTACTGCTTACCAGGGGCAGGTTGGTACATGACGACGGTTTTCTTGAGACTGACAGTCAATCCTAGGGCAGTGCAAGCATCAGAAAATGCATTCAAAATGTGCTGCATATCACTCTCTGAGTGCGCTACAAGATCGCAATCATCTGCATACAAGAGGTCTCTTATGATTGATGTAAATACTTTTGTCTTTGCAGCAAAGCGCCTGATATTAAGTATGCTGCCTGAGGTTCGATATTGGATGTAAACACCATGCTTTCAATTCCTGAATGCAATACAGAAAACCATTGCAAAGTATATGACAAACAGGGTCGGTGCTGCAATACCCCCCTGTTTCACTCCATTTTTTACTGAGATAGGCTCCGACATGTTACCTCCGACATTAACCCAAGCCTTCATGTCGTCATGGAAAGACTTAACTAAAGCAAGGAACTTATGAGGGCAACCAAGTTTCTGGAGAACCTTCCATAATGCATCTCTGTTAACAGTATCGAAAGCTTTTGTCAGATCGACAAAAACCTGATACAGATCCAAGCCTTGTTCCTTGCACTTCTCCTGGAGCTGTCTAGCTGAGAAGATCATATCAGTAGTGCCGCGTCCAGCACGAAAACCAGATTGACTTTCAGGAAGAAGACAATCTGCAATGCGTGTCAGCAGACGGTCCAGAAGCACCCTACATAAAACTTTCCCTACGACAGAAAGCAATGATTTACCTCTGTAGTTCGCACAATCATTCCTGTTACCCTTTCCCTTGTACAAGACCACCATTACTGCATCTCTCCAGTCCTCAGGTACGGATTCATTAGCCCATATCCTGCCAAACAAAGAGTGAAGATGTTGCAGGAGTCTCTCACCGCAATATTATAGGAGCTCAGCATGTATGCCATCCATACCTGGAGACCATCCACTGTTCAGCTTCGAGATAGCCACTGCAACCTCCACAAGCGTCGGAGGTTCTGCGAGAGCTACTTTCACAGGACTTTCTGGAATGAGATTGAGGAAATCTTCATTGACGACAGACGGCTGATTCAGAAGATCATCAAAGTGCTCTCGCCACCCTCGTAGAATTCCTTGTGAGTCACGAAGAAGTTCTTTGCCATCCTTGCTGCGAAGCGGTGTCACCAGAGAAGAAGACAGTCCATAAACCTCACGCAAGAGACTGTACAACAGCTTTGTGTTATTGGAATCTGACGCAGTTTGTATCTCATCAGCCTTCTCACTCCACCACTGATCCTTCATCTGAGAAAGACTCCGCCTAACACGTGATTTCACATCCTTGAGTTCCTTATTCTTCTCCTGTGGTTTTGCCGTCAAGTAGCGTGACAGAGCACGCCTCTTATCAGCCAACAAGTCTTCTATATGTACATCATTCTCATTAAACCAGTCCTGATGTTTTCTCTGCACCAATCCCAGAACACGCCTGCCTACATCATAAACCGACTTTTTAAGGGTCGGCCAATCCTCACCAAGATCTGCAACCTGCATCTCTTCTTCCAATGTCCTCTTCACATTTTTATCCTTAAGACGAGCAGCATTCAAACTTCTGGGCAGGCCAACACCAGGAGTCCTGATTTTACGTTTAGTGATTAGTTTCACTTTTGCGCGTACCAGGCGGTGGTCCGTCCAACACTCAGCTCCACGAAGAGCACGAACACACTGCACATCCTGTCTGTCACGCATCCTGATTAGGACGTAGTCTAAAAGATGCCATTCGTTAGATGCAGGATGCATCCATGTGGTCTTGAATTTGTTCTTTGGTTGGAACATGGTGTTGGTAACACATAAATCCAACTCCTCACACATCTGCAGCAGGAGTATACCATTGTTGTTACACTTTCCCATCCCATGCCTTCCGATTACATTCCATGTGTTAAAATCGCTACCCACTCTAGCATTAAAGTCACCAAGCACGATGACTTTGTCGGCCTGAGGGATATTTCTTAAAACACCTTTCAAGGCATGGTAAAAGGACACTTTTTCTTCATCGACAGAATTCATAGTTGGAGCATACACACTCACCAGGGTCGCATATCTTCCTTTGTCCAGCGGAATTCTCATGGACATAAGACACTCAAAATCCCTACTGGGAATTCTTCTAATTTATTCACAAGAACAGTCTTAACAGCAAATGCTATCCCAGCCTCTCTTCTGGTTCCTTCATCTCTTCCTTTCCAGAAGAATGTATATTCGCCACAAAATTCTGTAAGATGACCATCTCCAGCTAACCTCGTCTCAGATAAAGCCACGATGTCAAGATCGTAACGTCGAAGCTCCTTTGCAACAAGAGCGGTCCTTCGTTCAGGACGTTCCAAGGAATCCCTGTCAAGCAGCGTCCGTACGTTCCAGCAGCCAAGACTAAATGCCTTGTTTGGCTCTATTACAGTGGCACGATGACGAGAGGGCCCAGGCTGTGATAACCTGGGGCCCCTGCCCTTATTGCCAATTATTTTTTTTTGTTCCAGAACATTTAATGCCAGTTATCTCTTTTATATTGTTTTGGAACATCATTGAATTTGGGGAAAAAAAAGGTAATAATAATAGTAACAATAATAATAATAATAATAATAATAATAATAATAATAATAATAATAATAATAATAATAATAAAGATCTGGGCCGAAGAAAAAGTTCATAACATACATGCCCCATGGATAGACAGACAAATGAAAGAAACAGCTCACCTTGAAGAACAAACATGGGAAAATATAACAGTTGAACAGCTGCGCTTGGCTCTAAGAAAAACCAGCAAATGGAAATCCCCAGGAAAAGACAAAATACAAAACTTTTGGATAAATGCCTTCACAGAGTCTCATGAGCTGTTAGCCCAACTTTACAATGAAATAGTTAAGGAGCCAGAAAAGATACCATCATGGCTAGTTAACGGCATTACATTCCTGCTACCGAAGAATGATGAGACAAACAATCCCAAAAATTACAGACCGATAACCTGCTTGACCACAATGTATAACATTTTAACATCAGTCCTAACTGAATACACATATGACCACCTGATAACAAATGACCTATTTCCCATTGAGCAGAAAGGGTGTAAACGAGGCTCATATGGCTGTAAGGATCAGCTTCTGGTTAACAAAATGATACTGGAAGATTGTCATAATAGACACAAAAATCTATCGATTGCTTGGATAGATTATAAAAAAGCATTTGATAGTTTGCCACACAGTTGGATTGAAAAATGTTTAGAGATTTTCAAAATATCCCCCGTTGTCAGGAGGTTTTTGTCATTCAGTATGAGGACATGGAGAACGACACTCCTTTTGAATAGTGAAACAAAATCACTGGAAGCTGAAGAAGTTAACATTAATTGTGGAATTTTTCAGGGTGACTCTTTATCACCGCTTTTATTCTGCATCGCACTTATACCATTAAGTAAAATGCTCAATGAAACAAAACATGGATATAGAGTCTATGACAAAACCATTAATCACCTGTTCTACATGGATGACCTGAAACTATTTGCAAAAAATGATGAACAATTGCAAGGGCTATTATCCACTGTGAAGCAGTTCAGTGATGACATTAAAATGGAGTTTGGACTGGATAAATGCGCCAAAGCAACGTTCACCAGAGGAAAGCTGCTGAAGAGTTCAGACATTAATCTTGATCGGGGGAACGTGATAAGAGAGCTTGATCAAGAACAAACTTACAAATATCTAGGTGTTTGTGAAGGAGATGGAATCAAGCACTCGACAATGAGGGAAAGGATAAGGAAGGAATGTTACCGCAGAGTCAGAGCAATCTTAAGAACGGAATTGAATGCAATGAATAGGATCGATGCCATAAACACGCTTGCCATACCAGTAGTAACCTACAGTTACAATGTCATCAACTGGTCAAGCACAGAGATCCGTAGGCTCGATACAAAAATCCGAAAATTCTTAACCATGCACAGAATGCATCACCCTAAGGCAGACATAGATAGAATATATCTCCCTAGGAAAGAAGGAGGACGTGGGTTAATCCAGTTAGACATTGCGTTGAAAACTGCAACAATTGGATTATCCACATATCTAAGGGAATCACATGATTGGATGATCAAACTCGTTTTGAAACACGAAAGCACCAAAAGATCATATTCCATTACAAAAGATGCACAAAGATACAGTAATGGACTACAAATTTCAGAAGTCCCATTTACTGCTGAAATGCAAAACACAGAAAAAGCAAAGCAGGTAAAAGTAACTGCAAAGAAAGAACTGCTACAGAAACTGGCTAAGAAATGGCAAGAAAAGCCTCTGTATGGAAAATACCCAGAGCGAGCTAACAATCCTGATGTTGACAAAACTTTAACCCATCAGTGGTTGGCATCCTCTGGACTGAAATCGGAGACTGAAGGACTGATTATATCGACACAAGATCAGTGTCTGCCAACAAAAAATGACCAAGCCAACATAATAAAAAATGGGTGCAGCCCATTATGCCGTGTATGCAAAAAACAACCAGAGACCATTGACCATATAATTTCAATGTGCAGTCCTATAGCTCCAACCGAATACCTAAACAGGCATGACAGAGCTGCACAATACATACATTGGATAATGTGTAAGCATTTTGACCTGCCCCATCAAAAGAATTAGTGGGAGCATCAACCACCTCCCATACTTGAAAAAGATCACATCTCAATCTTGTGGAACTTTAGCATCCAAACAGACCGAAAAATAGATGCAAATAGACCTGATATAATATTGAAGGACTGCTAATTGATATGTCTGTTCCAATAGACAAGAATGTATCTATAAAAACATTTGAAAAATTGAGCAAGTATAAGGACCTGGAGATAGAAATTGGAAAAATGTGGAAATTGAGAACTAAAACAATACCAGTGGTTGTAGGCGCTCTGGGAATGATACCTAAGGGGTCTAACGACTACTTATCGCAAATCCCAGGAAACCCGCGTATAGGAGAAATACAAAAGATAGTACTAATGGGAACTGCCCATATACTAAGGAAGATCCTGTCAATATAAGTACATCACAAGTCTAAACACTAAGGATGCATGTGTGAATATGTATGTTCTTTCTTGAACATGGCGGACCTTGTTGTCTCTTGAGGTCACTGGTTGTCACTTGGTGATAACTCGTATAAACATAAAGCAAGATAAATGCAAATAATAATAATAATAATAATGATGATGAAATCACCGGTGGTTATGTAACCATACATTCGCCAATCCTCGATAAGAGTGTTTAAATGTCGAACCTAAACAGTTCGAATAATGGTGAAATGGAGACTAGAATGTCATGTGACAGACTCTCACCCAGCAGGTGCTCCCTGGCTCAGCAGCAGGGACCTGGCTGTCAACCAAATACTGCTGGTGTCGGAGGAAGAAGAAGAAGGAAAGGGACTAGAACCAACTGGACGAAAGAATTGAATAGAACTGTTATGCAATGTTACCTGAAGAGTAACCTCAAGGAGAAAGGCTATAGGAAACGGATGCATAACATCTGGAACGAGATTGGTCTATTTAAATTAGATGAACAAAAATTGGCCGCGCAGGCTCGGGTAATAAGAACTAATGGGTGGATAAGCGAGCTGGAACTGGAGGAACTGAACAGAGAGATTAGCTTGGAGATGGAGAGTGGAGTATGCCAGGCAAACGAGCCAGTGGGAAATGAAGGTGAAGAGGTCGAGAGAACGGAGGAACCACCCGAAGCAGTCAATGATCTGAATGCTGAGATAAATAATACCTGGAACAGAGATACGGCCACGGAGGAGATAAATGCTGACGGGCTAGGACTAGATTTGGTTGATATCCTAAACTTAGTGGTAGATGAATTGAACAATGATAGTGGGAAACATATGAACCTAAGATTTGTAGACAGGAAAAAGTTAAAAGAAACAACAGCTAAGGTAAACAAAGTCATCCCATGTCTTGAGGCGAGGAGCCTTCACCAGTGCAACAATATCCTCAAAGCAACAGCAAATACGGTGAGGAAACTACTTGGGATAAAAGCGAGAGGAAACAACAGACAAGAAAGATCAGAACCTTGGTGGAAGAAACGACTGAGTGGTCAAATCAGGGAAATGAGAAATGACATTGGAAAGCTTGAGTCATTACTGAATGGGACACTAAAAAACATAGACACTAAAAATAGACTGGAAATAAAGTACAAAACTAGGAGGAAAAAGCTAAATATTATCATAGAGGAACTGAAGCAACGCATTGTAGCAAAGAGTGCAAAAATCAGGCGATACGAGAACAGAGTCAGTCAGTATAGACAGAACCACATATTCGACAACAACGAGAAGATGCTGTTTGGACAGCTTGAAGGGAAAGAAAGAGGCAACGATTTGATCCCTGAGGCGGAATAAACTAAATCATTCTGGAGAGGAATATGGGAGCAAGATGTTAAACATAATGACCAGGCAGTGTGGATTGAAACAGTACAGAAGGAGATTAGTGAACAGGCACACCAACAAACTGATTTGAGTATCACGGTTGAAACTCTTAAGGGCAGGCCAAAAAACTAACCAACTGGAAATCACCAGGCCCAGATGGTGTGCAGGGGTATTGGATTAAAAATATAACATCCCTCCACCCGAAACTGACAACCATGTTCAATGACTGCTTGATGTCAGGTGAGGTACCAGAGTGGTTGACAAAAGGTACCACAGTTCTGATAATGAAAGACCGAATCAAGGGTAATGATGTTACCAACTATGGACCTATCACATGTCTGTCCGTAATGTGGAAACTGTTGACAAGCATTATGTATGAGGAAATCTACCATCACCTCCACACAAACAACTTGTTACCGGACGAACAGAAACGATGCCGAAAGAAGTCCCGTGGTACAAAGTACCAGTTACTTATTGATAAGATGGTAATGAGGAATTGCAAGAGGAGACACACTGGTTTTGCCATGGGATGGATAGACTACAAAAAGGCATTTGACATGGTGCCTCATTCTTGGATCACCAAAAGCCTGGAGATCTTCAAGGTGGCAGATAACATCAGACAGTTGTTGGGCAAAAGTATGAAGTCCTGGGAAACAGAGTTAACATCAACTGGAGAATCCTTGGGAAGCGTGAAGATCAAGAGAGGTATCTTCCAGGGAGATAGTCTGTCCCCTCTGTTGTTTGCCCTTGCCCTGATGCCCCTGACCATAATACTGCGAAAGGTGAGAGCAGGATACAAGTTCGCTTACCATCAATCACCTCCTCTTCATGGACGATCTTAAGCTCTTCGGGAAGAGTGAGAAGGTGTTGGATGTGCTTGTTGACACTGTCCGTATTTTCAGCAATGATATATGTATGCAATTTGGTATTAGTAAGTGTGGAGTCCTTGTGAGGAAGAGGGGTAAGTTGAGCAGAAGTAACGGAATCCAAGTACCAACAGGTGAGATGATAAAGGAAATTGACTCTGAAGAAAGATACAAGTATTTGGGTGTTATGGAGGCTGATGACATCAAGAACAAAAAAATGAAGGAATTGATAAGAACTGAATACATTCGGAGAGTAAAAAGCGTATTAAAGTCACATCTGAACAGTAGGAATGCCATAAGTGCAGTAAATTCCCGAGCTGTGTCTATTATTAGGTTCAGTGCGGGAATTCTGAGATGGAATGTTGCTGAACAAAAAGAAATGGATAGGAAGACTAGGAAGCTATTGACTATCTACAACATGTTCCACAAGAGGAGTGATGTCGATAGACTCTACTTAAGGAGATCTGAAGGTGGAAAAGGTCTTATCAGCATAGAGGACTGTGTTCAGATGGAGAAAAACAACCTACACAAATACGTGACTAATAGTAAGGAGCCAATGCTCAGAACTGTACTGAAGGAGAGGACAATAGGCCAGGGGATATCCAAGGAGGAAATAACATCAAGGAGAAAGAGCAGCCTTCAGGAAAAATCCCTTCATAGTACCTTCTTTGAGAAAACTGAATTCAGAGATCCACAGACATGGAACTGGTTGAAAAGAGGAGACCTTAAAAAGGCTACAGAAGGAATGTTAATGGCTGCGCAGGAGCAGGCCCTCAAAACGAAGTGGTTCAAACACCATATTTACAAGGAGGAGGCTAGCCCACTGTGCAGGATCTGTGGAGAGAGAGAGGAGACTGTGGCTCACATTGTATCCGAGTGTAAACACCTAGCCCAGACTCACTATAAGGGCTGGAGACATGATGTGATGGGCAGGGTGATCCACTGGCACCTATGCAAAGTAAACACTTTACCACATTCTGAGAAGTGGTATGAGCATAAGCCAGAGTCGGTGATAGAAAACGATCAGGTGAAGGTGCTGTGGGATTTTAGGATACAGGCGGACAAGAAACTGGAACACAATAGACCTGACCTGGTGGTTGTGGACAAAGAAAAAAGATCATGCCTGATTGTGGATGTGGCCTGCCCATTCGACACGAGAGTGCAAGAGAAGGAGAGGGAGAAAATTAACCGATACCAGGACTTAAAGTGGGAGGTAAAAAGGATTTGGAACTGCCATGATGTCAAAGTGATCCCGATTGTCATAGGCGCACTAGGGACTATCTCAAAAGGTTTCCAGGGATGGTTAAAGAAAATTGGCCCCTTCACGCTTTTTGGAACGCTTCAAAAGGCATGCCTGCTGGGAACAGCAAGAACCCTCCGATACGTCCTGAATATCTGAGGCTGCAGGTAGTGGCTTGATATTCATTTCAACAAACTTTCCAGTTAACTAACATCAATGACTGAGACTCAAATAATAATAATAATAATAATAATATTTGTTTGTTTGTTTATTTTTATGTTCGTCTACAGCGTGATAGTGCCACACTAAAATCACCGGGGGTGATGAAATCACCGGTGGTTATGTAACCATACATTCACCAATCCTTGATAAGAGTGTTTAAATGTCGAACCTAAACAGTTCGAATAACGGTGAAGTGGAGACTGGAATGTCATGTGACAGACTCTCACCCAGCAGGTGCTCCCTGACTCAGCAGCAGGGACCTGGCTGTCAACCAAATACTGCTGGTGTCGGAGGAAGATGAAGAAGGAAAGAGACCAGAACCAACTGGACGAAAGAATTGAATAGAACTGTTATGCAATGTTACCTGAAGAGTAACCCCAAGGAGAAAGGCTATAGGAAACGGATGCATAACATCTGGAACGAGATTGGTCTATTTAAATTAGATGAACAAAAATTGGCCTGGCAGGGAACTAATGGGTGGATAAGCGAGCTGGAACTGGAGGAACTGAGCAGAGAGATTAGGTTGGAAATGGAGAGTGGAGTATGCCAGGCAAACGAGCCAGTGGGAAATGAAGGTGAAGAGGTCGAGAGAACGGAGGAACCATCCGAAGCAGACAACGATCTGAATGCTGAAATAAATAATACCTGGAGCAGAGATACGGCCATTGAGGAGATGAATGCTGACGGGCTAGGACAAGATTTGGTTGATATCCTAAACTTAGTGGTAGATGAATTGAACAATGATAGTGGGAAACCTATGAACCTAAGATTTGTAGATAGGAAAAAGTTAAAAGAAACAACAGCTAAGGTAAACAAAGTCATCCCATGTCTTGAGGCGAGGAGCCTTCACCAGTGCAACAATATCCTCAAAGCAACAGCAAATGCGGTGAGGAAATTACTTGGCATAAAAGCGAGACGAAACAACAAACAAGAAAGATCAGAACCTTGGTGGAAGAAACGACTGAATGGTCAAATCAGGAAAATGAGAAATTACATTGGAAAGCTTGAGTCCCTACTGAATGGGACACTAAAAAACATAGACACTAAAAATAGACTGGAAATAAAGTACAAAACTAGGAGGAAAAAGCTAAACAATATCATAGAGGAACTGAAGCAACGCATCGTAGCAAAGAGTGCAAAAATTAGGCGATACGAGAGCAGTCAGTCAGTATAAACAGAACCGCATGTTTGACAACAACCAGATGTTATTTGGACAGCTTGAAGGGAAAGAAAGAGACAACGACTTGATCACTGAGGTGGAACAAACTAAGACATTCTGGAGAGGAATATGGGAGCAAGATGTTAAACATAATGACCAGGCAGTGTGGATTGAAACAGTACAGAAGGAGATTAGTGAACAGGCACACCAACAAACTGATTTGAGTATCACAGTTGAAATTCTTAAGGGGCAGGCCAAAAAACTAACCAACTGGAAATCACCAGGCCCAGATGGTGTGCAGGGGTATTGGATTAAAAATATAACATCCCTCCACCCGAAACTGACAACCATGTTCAATGACTGCTTGATGTCAGGTGAGGTACCAGAGTGGTTGACAAAAGGTACCACAGTTCTGGTAATGAAAGACCGAATCAAGGGTAATGATGTTACCAACTATAGACCTATCACATGTCTGTCCGTAATGTGGAAACTGTTGACAAGCATTATGTCTGAGGAAATCTACCATCACCTCCACACAAACAACTTGTTACCGGACGAACAGAAACGATGCCGAAAGAAGTCCCGTGGTACAAAGGACCAGTTACTTATTGATAAGATGGTAATGAGGAATTGCAAGAGGAGACACACTGGTTTTGCCATGGGATGGATAGACTACAAAAAGGCATTTGACATGGTGCCTCATTCTTGGATGACCAAAATCCTAGAGATCTTCAAGGTGGCAGATAACATCAGACAGTTGTTGGGCAAAAGTATGAAGTCCTGGAAAACAGAGTTAACATCAGCTGGAGAATCCTTGGGAGGTGTGAAGATCAAGAGAGGTATCTTCCAGGGAGATAGTCTGTCCCCTCTGTTGTTTGTCCTTGCCCTGATGCCTCTGACCATTATACTGCGAAAAGTGAGAGCAGGATACAAGTTGGGAAAGGGAGAGCTTACCATCAATCACCTCCTCTTCATGGACGATCTTAAGCTCTTCGGGAAGAGTGAGAAGGTGTTGGATGTGCTTGTTGACACTGTCCGTATTTTCAGCAATGATATATGTATGCAATTTGGTATTAGTAAGTGTGGAGTCCTTGTGAGGAAGAGGGGTAAGTTGAGCAGAAGTAACGGAATCCAAGTACCAACAGGTGAGATGATAAAGGAAATTGACTCTGAAGAAAGATACAAGTATTTGGGTGTTAGGAATGCCATAAGTGCAGTAAATTCCCGAGCTGTGTCTATTATTAGGTTCAGTGCGGGAATTCTGAGATGGAATGTTGCTGAACAAAAAGAAATGGATAGGAAGACTAGGAAGCTATTGACTATCTACAACATGTTCCACAAGAGGAGTGATGTCGATAGACTCTACTTAAGGAGATCTGAAGGTGGAAGAGGTCTTATCAGCATAGAGGACTGTGTTCAGATGGAGAAAAACAACCTACACAAATACGTGACTGATAGTAAGGAACCAATGCTCAGAATTGTACTGAAGGAGAGGACAATAGACCAGGGGATGTCCAAGGAGGAAATAACAACAAGGAGAAAGAGCAGCCTTCAGGAAAAATCCCTTCATAGTACCTTCTTTGAGAAAACTGAATTCAGAGATCCACAGACATGGAACTGGTTGAAAAGAGGAGACCTTAAAAAGGCTACAGAAGGAATGCTAATGGCTGCGCAAGAGCAGGCCCTCAAAACGAAGTGGTTGAAACACCATATTTACAAGGAGGAGGCTAGCCCACTGTGCAGAATCTGTGGAGAGAGAGAGGAGACTGTGGCTCACATTGTATCCGAGTGTAAACACCTAGCCCAGACTCACTATAAGGGCTGGAGACATGATGTGATGGACATGGTGAACCACTGGCACCTATGCAAAGTAAACAATTTACCACATTCTGAGAAGTGGTATGAGCATAAGCCAGAGTCGGTGATAGAAAACGATCAGGTGAAGGTGCTGTGGGATTTTAGGATACAGACGGACAAGAAACTGGAACACAATAGACCTGACCTGGTGGTTTTGGACAAGGAAAAAAGATCGTTCCTAATTGTGGATGTGGCCTGCCCATTCGACACGAGAATGCAAGAGAAGGAGAGGGAGAAAATTAACCGATACCAGGACTTAAAGTGGGAGGTAAAAAAGATTTGGAACTGCCATGATGTCAAAGTGGTCCCGATTGTCATAGGCGCACGAGGTACTATCTCAAAAAGTTTCCAGGGATGGTTAAAGAAAATTGGCCCCTTCACGGTTTTTGGAACGCTTCAAAAGGCATGCTTGCTGGGAACAGAAAGAACCCTCCGATACGTCCTGAATATCTGAGGCTGAAGGTAGTGGCTTAATATTCATTTCAACAAACTTTCCAGTTAACTAACATCAATGACTGAGACTCAAAGAACAATAATAATAATAATAATAATAGTAATAATACACTATTAATAATTATTAATTAATGATTTCTTTCTTAACCACAAGGGTTTACATAAAGTAGACATTAAGGACAGTGCAGGACAATGCAGGACGGTACAAATGGGCATTTCTGCGTGTAAAAAACAAAAACAGAGGATGTAACAAAAAATAACAATGAAAAATTCCCCAATAGTGGGGAGACTTCGGAGGGACATTTGTGGAGAAAGCCCAGTAAAAGGCCACAATGACCCTGACCACCAAGGCAGGTGCCCTCTCCCAGTTTTCCACCTTTAATTTACAGACATATACTCAGAGTAGGCCCATTCACTCGGGCCATTCTTGCTTCTCTCACCCATCTTTCAACAAAATGCTGGGAAGAGAGCACTTCCCTCTCTACTCTGATTTTCCTTTTCAAATGAAATTTGAAAAAGTCAATCAGAGCATCACCGAAGAGGTAAGTGCTCGTCTTCAGCCCTTTCAAACGTGTCCACCATACTATCTCTCTCACCATGGCCACCAGACAGATAAAAACTGCCTGCCCTTCCCGGCTAAAGGAGGAGGGCGGGGCAATCCTCACGATGGACTCAGATGATAGCCGGATCCGTCCTAAACGCGACAGCAGGTGTTCGACATAAACCCACAGTCAGCAATTTTCGGACACTGGACGAGTGCGTGCAGGACGGTTTCGTCGCCCTGCGCGCATTTCGGACATGCCCGGCTGACGGCACCTCCATGCCTGTAGAGTTTATCCCGAACTGGCAAGGCTCCTCGGTAGCACTGCCAGGCCAGAGATTTCTGGAAGTTGTCCATAGGCCCCGGCCCGAAAGTTCTTCCGAAGAGATTGGCTAGTTGATTTTCGTCGACGCCTAGAGTTTCCCCAAGTACGTCGTCGCTCTTCCCCTCCACTAATCCTCTATAGAACGCCGAGGTGGAGTTTCCACCGATCACATTGCCCGATTGGTCGAGGGCTGTTAGCACCTGAAGACATTCCAGTTTCCAGGCGCTCCCTCTCGGTCTTCGCTTGACCCAGGACTGCAGCTCCGTCAAGGAAACGAGCTGGGGAAATACGTGTCTATCAAACGGCGACCACACCTGATCACCGTCGAGGAAGAGGTGGAGATGTCGTAGCCTGAGCGCGTGCCTGCGCATCATCAGCCACGGCTTGCCCAGCCCTCCACGTAGCGGGTGTTGACAACAGATGGATCGCCTGACCATCGGAGCGCGTCCCTTCCACAAAAAGCGAAAGAGCAAACGCTCCAGCGCAGTCAGGCGAGACTTAGGACAAGGTACGACGGCCAGGCGGTAGCAGATGACAGACGCGATGTACGCGTTAGCCACCTCCGCTCGACCTTTCAGGGACAGCTTCCTCTCCGCCCATTTCTGGGTGAGAGAAGCCACCCTGCTCGTCACCTCGTCCCAGTTTTTGTCCGTCTGGAGGTCCGGACCGAACCAGACCCCTAGCAATTTAACAGGTCCGTCCGTCCAGCGTCCGACGACGCTGTTGGACGGCATGGACCTGCCTCTCCAGGTGCCGAGCTGCAGGCCCACTGACTTTTCCTGGTTGATCATTGCTCCTGTCACCGCTTCGTATTCTCTTAGTGTAGTGCCGATCGCCTCGATGTGTTTGGCGTTCGACACCACTACGGTGACATCGTCCGCATATGCTGACACGGATCTTCCGCATCCTAGTTCGCGCGGGACGCCCCTCAACGTCTCCAGTTTGTGCAGTAATGGCTCGAGAGTCAATACGTACAAGAGGGACGAGAGGGGACATCCTTGGCGGACCGAGCGCATGATGTTGAACGGTTCCGACAGGTGACCGTTCACTCTCACCATAAAGCAGATGTCGCTGTGCATGGCAGCGATCCAGCCTCTGAAGACGGGCCCAACGCCAGCCGCCCTCAGGACTGCCGCTAGGTAACGATGGTCGACCCTATCGAAAGCTTTCGACTGATCTAAATTGATCAAGGACCCACCCGTGCCAACCTCTTTGCTAGCACCTTGGCCAAAATCTTGAACTCTGTGTTTAGCAGAGTTATGGGCCGGAAATTATCTATGTTATCCCCCTTGTTCGGATCCTTTCTCAGCAGTGCCACCGCTCCTCGGCTCACAGAACTGGGAATTCACCCGTTCTGTTGCCAGTTGCAGTAGACGTCCGCCAAGAGGCCTCCGAACAAGTCTGGCATCTGTACGTAAAGTTCATAGGGCAGACCATCCAAACCAGGCGATTTACCCCTGTGCAGCCTGTCATTGCCTCCCTTACTTCAGCGGCTGTTATCGGCTTTTCGCAACACTTCGCCTCAGTGGCCGAGAGCCGCGGCAGTCCGTCGAGGTAGACACTAAAGTCCATCCCTCGACCCGGCCCACCGCTGCTCCCGAACAGCTGAGCGAAGTGTCGCTGAAAAGCTTCACACATTTGCCCGGGATCGAGTAGCATGCGCCCGTCGTGGTCCACCAAAGACCGGATCGTGGCTTTGTTGCCACGACGCGCCTCCGCCACTCGGGCCCATTGAACGGCTTTCGTCCCCTCGTGTCTGAGAGCACGCAACCTTGCTCTGACAACGCAGCCTTCGTGCTTTGCATTGAAAAATTGGTCGAGAGCCAATTTCGCCGCAAGCACGTCGATCGCAATGCCTTTGCTAAGCGCCTCGTCTAATTTTCTAACTAGTTCTCCCTATGCTCTATTTTTCTCTATTGCTAAAGCCTGACTAAACCTAATGGATTCTATTCTAATCGCTCTTTTCAGAGCAAACCACCACTTGTTGTTGACGATGGCCCCCGTCAACGCCCGCTTAACTAGTTCGCTAATCCGGTCTCTGTAGGCCTTGCGCGCTGGTAAGGACGCGTTTAGCTTCCAGTAGCCGGGTCCTCGTCTATGAAGCCTATCTAAGTCAAGCACACAGATCACGAATTTGTGGTCCGTGTAGCTGACTATCTTGAATTGTGGACAGCCTATGCTAGACCTATCTATTTCCCTACAAAATACTCTATCTAGATATGATCTGGATGACCCTATACGATTTGTCCAAGTCCACATTGGCACATTCGGGAAATCCAATCGGTACCTGTCAGACAGTTCAAAACGCCTGAGCAGGTTGGTGAGGCTCTTGCACCCTCCACCCCTATCCGCTAATCCCACATAGTCTCAGCGTGCATCTAAGATCCCGTTCCAGTCGCCCACTAACACTAAAGAGCGGGACGTTCCAAGAAAGGTCTCCAGACGCCGGAAGAAATCAGGCCGCCCTGCTCCTGTCGGGCATAGACGGCCACTAGCCTGAAAGCTTGCCCGTCTCCGCTGGTCACGTCCAGCACCACCAGCTTACCCTCTGGGTCCAGGAAAATGGCCCGTATGGCGAGATCCAAACCTCTCCGAAAAAGCACAGCAACTCCTCCCCCCGATCCAGGACGGCTAGGAGATGCGTACACATCGTAGCCGCGGAAGATCGGTGCGAAGGCCCGTGCTTCGGAGATTCTGGTCTCGCTGATGGCCACTACATCTATGTTTTGTGACCTGAGGTCGTTGAGCAGGTGACCCTGCTTCCATGACGACCCCAAGCCACGCGCATTTATGCTGCCTATTCTGAGTGAGGTCATGTTTAAAATAGAGTGGAAAAGATGGGAAAGACCACTTACCGTACTTTTCGTAGAGGAGGGATGGTTTTTACATCCCTTTTCACTTGATCGTCTGGTGAAGGGACCGTTGAATGGTCCCTTCGGCTGGTCGTCGGCTCTTCTATGAGTATGTCCGAATATACTCTTCGATTGATAGTTCCTCCTAGGTCCCTGAAATCACCAACTGCGTTGGGGAATTTCGTTTTAATGTTTGTGTATTGTTTCTGTGCTATTTTTAGCAGTCTTATGTTAGTTGGCGTTTTGATTGGTGCTGGTATTATGTAGTCGTGTTGTGAAATGTCCGTGTGTTCAATTATGTAAGTCATTAGTTTCTTGTTGTGTGTATTTATTGCCGTGCATTTGTTTTTCTGGGGGTGGGGTGTGGTTCTGCTATTTTCTTGTCGTTTTTGCTGGGTGTGTGTGTTTTGTTGTTGTGTTTGCGATGTTGGTGCTTGTGGTGGTGGTGTTGAAAGTGTTGTTGGCGGTGGGGTTGTCGCCGGTGGTGATGGTGGTGCTAGTGTGGGTGGTGATGGTGTTGGTGGTGTTGTTGCTGTGAGTCTCTTTGCAGTAGACTTTACCCTTTTCTCATTTCTTTCCTCCCTTTTCAAAGGCGACGATGCGCTGCTTCTGCGTTTGTGCCTTCTTACGACCTTTTGCCATCCCTCTCCCACCTCACACTCCATGTCTGATTCTGTGAGGTCGGGGAGGGGTACCAGCTCCACTCTTTCACTTGTTATTGTTGGTGATGTTTGCACTGGAGTCTCTGTTGCTGCTGCATTTGGTATTACTGTTGTTGTTGTTAATATTTCCACTGCTGCTGCTGTTTTTGATTTCCGTGGCGTGGGTATGAGTGCCATGGACCTATCGTTCCTGGTTGCAGCTTGTCCTGTTGCTGGTAGCCGTGGAGCCGGTTTCGGAAGGGAGGGGGGGGGGGGGTTCTCCTTTCTCAGGGTCTTCTCGTTGCAGAAGGCCCTGAGGTGAGTCTTCGATCCACAGCGAAAGCATTTCGGGCGTTTGCCCTCAACACTTATGGGCAGTTGAGTGCCGTTGTCGAAGTCTATCACATCCGGGATAGCTTCGATGCACTCCTGGTTGGTTTGGATTAGCATCTCAATGGAGGTGCCGACCCAATCTTCTCTTACTTTTTCTGTACTTGCAGTACAGTTGTTTTGTCCTCGATTCCGACGAGGACAGACGCGGCCAGCCAAGAAGGGGCCATCCCGGAGAGGACGTGGGTCAGTTTGACCCTCACAATTTTTTGCCCGCAGTAGGAGGGCACCAACAACATTTCCTCGCTCCTTAGGGTCACTACGGATTGAGCCTTTGCCTCCTG
This sequence comes from Eledone cirrhosa, assembly GCA_964016885.1. Classification (NCBI taxonomy): domain Eukaryota; kingdom Metazoa; phylum Mollusca; class Cephalopoda; order Octopoda; family Eledonidae; genus Eledone; species Eledone cirrhosa. The sequence continues at coordinate 277,152,217 of OZ024741.1, read as the reverse complement.
GGGTGTGGCAAAAAGTACGTCTACGGTGGCATATTTTTTGCCTCGGGTGATGTGCGTTTTCCGCTGCCACACAAACCCCAAGGCTTTTTGTATTTGAGCCTCTGTGGCTCTTTCAACCTTACGGGATTTTGTACTTACTGTACGGTACGTGACCGTACAGTGCTGTTGGGTTTCGAAAAATTTTTCCGCTGCCTTGCAGATTGCTCGGTGTCCAGTCTTTGTCACCATCTTCTTCGCTTCCTCTAATTCCTCATTTGTTATGAGGATTGTTTCCAGGTTCTTCGCAATACCTGCAAATGAGATTGGTTTTTCTTAGCTGCTGTTGTTGTTGTTGTCGTCAGAGCTGCTGTTACTTTTGTTGTTGCTGCAGGTACTACGACTACTGCCTCCGCCGCTGTTGCTGTGGTTGTTGTTGGTGTTGCTGCTGCTAATGCTGTTGTTGTTTATGCTGCTGGTGATGCTGTTGCGGCTGCTACTGTTGTTTTCATTGTCACTGTTGCTGTTGTTATTACGGCTGCTACTGCTATTATTCCTGACGTCAGACGAATGAAATGGGTTTTCGTATTTCCCGCACACCTGTTTCGTCGCTGTCGTCGTCGTCGTGGAGAAATCTTGCACGCTTTGCACGAGACTTTTCTTTTCTGTCGTCGCTCGCGAAAGAGAAGGGAGGGAGAGAGACACATTTAAAGAAGGGAGGGAGAGAGACAATCTTCTCTCTGCTGTAGTGATGATTGAGGAAGAAGAAGACGGAATGAGTGGGAGTGACCTATGAAAATTCTTTTTCGTAGCCATGTTGTTTTTTTTGTTTAAAATAAATATTGGGCACAAAACCCCAATAAGCAGTTATTTAACCCCGAAGGGCCAAATAACGGGCAGAAAGACCCCTCTCACGAGGAGGAGGGTGTTTTTGTCTACAAGTTCGTTAAAGTTTTAAACAATTTACAATTGTTATAGCGTTCAAAATTTACAATACCTTACAGAGCCGAGCCTCCGTCAACCATAGCATTCAATAATAATAATAATAATAATAAGAAGAAGAAGAAGAATAAGTTATGTGATTAACATCAGTGATAAAATCTCTACACCAAGGTGAATCCTGCCACTTCTTTCCGTTAATCTGGATCTTGTATCTTTCAGCTAGAACATTAGAATGTAAACAATAGAATGAAAGCGTATATTAAGGTTGAGATTTAAGAGTATACTTTGCTTTTGCCACAGGCTCCTACAATATATATAAGATAGTTGGATAAAACCAGGGATATAGCACCTCGAGAAGAAAAAAAACAGGCAAATAGAATCGCCTATATATATATATATATATATATATGATTTGGGTGATGAGACTGAAAAAGACAATGCCGTACGCTTATAAGACGGAATTCTTGAATATAGAAAAATGAAAAAAAAACGACATCTTGGTAAACCGAATATTCAAGAAACACAAACTTTGAGGAAAAATAAAAAAAAATAAAAAAACGTTCTTAAAATACATATATTTATAGTTATCTTTCTTTCTTACCCCCCCTCCCCCACACCTCTACTCTTGGTGGCTCTGAAAACTATCTAGAGCTGGGCCTGTCTCACTGACAAAAAAAACAAAAACAAAAAAAACAACCCAAAAGACAAATACAAATATTTTCTAAGCTTAATAATCTTATATATCACTTAATATTAAATCAGAGACCATTATCTCCTTTAAACACCCAAGTGGATTTGTCATAGATCAATTATCCTCAAATACTTATCTATTTTGCCCTTAGAATTGACATGCACAGCCGGTTTGGAAGTGGTATCACGACTAGCAGATGTAAAATTTGCAGATGACATTTTTTTTTTACTTAACTCGACAGAAGGTGATCTCCGACTTGCACTTGATAGGTTTGATGCCGAGTACTGCATCAAACCTGGAATGAAAATCAGTGCTGCAAAAGCTGAGACACTCGTCTTCTTAAGGAAGCCTGCGCAATACATCCTACATGTGAATGGAGTTCCACTGAAGCAGGTCGAAAAGTTGAAGTATCTCGGAGCCATGTTCCCAGGCAGGAAGCTGAATTAAGTGCTAGAATTGCAGGAACTGGTCCAGTAATGCGCCTTTTCAGCATCCGGTAATCAGAAGAAGGGAGGTAGGTGTAAAAGCCAAACTCGCTATCTTCAGTTCGGAATCTTGGGTAATGACCGAAAGAATACGATCGCGAATACAAGAGGCCGAAATGGGGTTCCTCTGAAGGGTCTTTGGAGTAATGTTACTCGACAGAGTGCGTAGCTCGAAGATAAATGAGTCACTCCAGCTACTTCTCCGGGTTGGGATGGATGGCCGTTGACTCTGAGGATTCACTCACCCTCTAAACAGCTATTGTTCTTTGTGCTGCTAGGGTTCTACTTACCCTCCTCACCAAACTAGGTTCTTGTTGGAGAGCTTGGCTAGTTGCCACCCACTAGATCATGAAGCATGTGTACTGGGTTACGTGGTATCAGTAGCAGGCAGAAGTCTGGCCTGACCATAGAACTAGTGACGAATTAAGAGGAGGATGATTACGTTATAGCCAGAGAGCCCCACAATATTTTAAAGGCCACAAATAGATATTTCTTATTACCGGAATTCACTGTCAGTCGCGCCTTAGCGTAATGGCTGACGCGTTTGACCGGTATTCGAGAGATATGGAGTCCAGTCTTCTGTGGCGGCTGCTGATCATTTTACCGTCCCTAAAGATATTTTACATAATGAAAGACATAGTTGCCCTCCACGGGATTTGAACACGGAACGTAAAAAGTTGTGGACAAATAACACAAAATAAAACCCACATCGTCATGCGTCCTAACAATTCTACTAATAAAATTTTTTCTATACTAGGCACAAGGTAAGCAATTTTGAAGGGAAGAGGAAGTCGATTAAATCGATCCAAGTGCGTCACTGGTAATTTATTTTATCGACACCATAAGGATGAAAGGTAAAGCTATCCTTGAAGGGGTTGGAACTCGAGACGAAACTATATCCGACGCTCTACCGATACCGCCAATCCACCGCCCTCTTGAATAATGGTTTCTGATTTGGGCGCAAGGCTAGCAATTTTGAAAGGAAGGAGAAAGTCGATTAAATTGATCCCAGTGTATTACTGGTACTTTATTTTATCGACCCCATAAGGATGAAAGGCAAAGTTAACCTCAGCGGGATTTGAACTCAGACCATAAAGGGGCGTAACTCTATGCTGCAATTCTACCGATACTACCAATCCACCTCCCATGCCGAAAAAATAATGTTTCTCTGACTTTGGCACAAGGCTAGCAATTTTGAAGGGAAGGAGAAAGTCGTTACTGGTACTTTTATCAACCCCGTAAGGATAAAAAGCAAAAAGCTAACCTCAGCGGGGTTTGAACTCAAAACGTAAAGAGCCATAAATATGCCGAAAAAATATGTTTGTTATCCGACACATAAAAGCTAATTTTCCTTTTAGTTGAAGAGAAATGAGGGGGAGGATGAAAATGTGTAGGAATGCAGAATCGATGTCGCTACTGTAGCTCACCAGCTCAACAGTTCAACAGTTGATCCGAGCAGATATTTTTTATTTTGAATTTTTTTCCTGTTTATTTTCTTTTCTTATTTTTTGTCTATTTTTGTTCTTGCTTTGTTTTGGTTTTCACACATATGCGATATGAATTCGGTAACTTTTCTTTGGTGTAGGAAGAAATAATGATGTAGTGTAGTGTAGTGTTCTGGACAGTGTATGTAAATATAAATGAGTATGTATATTTATATATATATATATATTGAAAATGTTTGCCAAATAAAAACTGAAACTGCTAGGCATACTCAGTCTGCTTCTTCCCATGCATAAGGTATTCTCCTGATTAGAAATCTCCCCGGTCCCGGCACCTCTCGGCTGGAACACGTAATACAGTAAAATATATGTATGTGTAATATATATATATATAGTGGTGGAACACTGGAAGGTAATATCCGTAGTGGTAGAGCACCCAGTCCAAGGGACGAGTTAGGTAGAAGTGGTTACACAACAGTTAGTTCACCATACCGAGAACAATTGTTTCACCTTAGCGGATCCTCAGCCCATTCCGAGCTGAGGATCCGCTGAGGTGAAACAATTGTTCTCGGTATGGTGAACTAACTGTTGTGTAACCACTTCTATATATATATATATATATATATATATACTTTGGGAGGGTCATGTTGCCAATAAGAAACACATGCACCAGTACATGTAGATATATATATATATATATATATATATATATATATATATATATATACTTTGGGAGGGTCATGTTGCCAATAAGAAACACATGCACCAGTATATGTAGATATATATATATATATATATATATATACAAGAAGGTAGGACAGCATAATCGAAGCTCTGGTTGCGGGCACGCTAATGAATGCTGTCGGGAAGTGCAGCCACAAACACTCAATAAGGAAGTTTACCTTAGAGTTATAACATTACGTTTAGACAGCTATGCAAATTGAAGCCAGCGACCGAAATGCGAGCCGCTAGGACCAGAACAACGAAAAATCCGACTCAGGGAAATGTTTGACAGTTACCGGGACCATCGTGGACATATTACATAGTATTATATAACATCTCCACTAGGTTTCTGTAAATCCAAAATCAACAAAATCCATCTGCAGGGGTCTGCAAGTTAATTGGGCTTTGGAAGATAGAACAGTGGAATTTACTTCGTCAACATGTTTTTGTTCTGCCGCCGCCGGTTGCAAGAACTAGTAGTAAACACTGCTATATATATATATAAAATGTAGAAATGACTTCTACAGGACTACAACTGTTTCATTCGTAGGAAATCACCAGCATGAATGAAACAGTTCTAGTCCTATAGAAGCCATTTCTACATTAAATATTTATACTCTGGTATGTATTGGTTACACCCAATTGAACCCGACACACACACACACACACACACACACACACACACACACACACACACACACACACACACACACACACACACACACACACACACACACATATATATATATATATGGAAAAAAGGAAATTTCATTTCCCACTCTTAGCACGGCTGATACTTAAATATAAGTATGTATACGTACGTACATATATGTATACAGACGTACAGTAGTATTTATATACATACATACATACATGCACAGATGTAAACAAACAGCCCGAATTAAGCCGCACAGTGTTCGGCAACCATCGTTGCCCTTTTGTTCAACACTGACAAAGGAACGATGAACTAGTTTCTAGCTTATTAGCTGTCATCAGCACCGCACACCCTCATGTCAGTCGACTAAACGTTATATATATATATATATATATATATATATATATATATATATATATATATATATATATATATATATATAGGAACGAGTAGGACCCCGACGGCTGAGCTCAAGCCGTTTCGACGGCTAATTCTGGACTAAATGCATTTAGTCCAGAATTAGCCGTCGAAACGGCTTGATCTCAGCCGTCGGGGTCCTACTCGTTCCTATTACCCACTCTACTACACTAAGTATTGAGTACTTTGGTGCGTTATGGTCCACCTGGTTCCTTACCACATTTCCTTCGTTATATATATATATATATGAAGGCGTGTGACTGAGTGGTTAGAGAATTGGATTCACAATCTTGAGGTTGTGAGTTCGATTCCTCGACCGGGCGATGCGTTATGTCCTTGAGCAAGACACTTTATTTCACGTTGCTCCTTCTACCTGGAGTTGCGACCGATAGATAGTACTAGCAACTGGAAAGACCAACGGAAACATTGTTTCCTCGGTCCGATTTGACGAAAGTCGATCGATTGAAAAAAAAAAAAAAATATATATATATATATATATATATATATATATATATATATATATATATATATATATATATATATATATATATATATGCATACATACAAACATCGTGTATACATAGCCGATCTTTCTTTTATAATTATTGAAAGTTGTAAATGTAATATGACCTGCTTGAACTCAAGTTGCATTTTCTATCCATTTTAGAGCGAAAAGAGC
>OZ024741.1:277118707-277141207 GCA_964016885.1 Eledone cirrhosa | reverse complement strand
TATGTATGTATGTTATCTCTTTATGTATGTATGTATGTATGAATGTATGTATGTATGTTATCTCTTTTTCTTAATTTCGAGTATATTTTTGATCGGCCACCTTCCTGGTGGCAAGGTTGTAAAAGAAAAGAAATTGTCATCCCTTGAATCGCAAGAATGTTTTGCAAATTTTGAAGGTGCCAGCTATCGCAGCCATTTGTAGACTATGAATTAGATAGCTGCGCTTTTTGTCCGCAAATCCAAGTTCAGTCACACTTTGGTCCAAGCGGGTTGGTATATAACCCGTAGCTCCAATAATGATGGGTATGAAGCTAAAGGTGTATCTTGGATACTGGATTTGTAAACTCCTCATCAATGGTCCGTAGATGTCCTCCTTCTCCTGTATTTTTCTGACAACGTTTACATCAAGTGGGCAGCTGATCTCCACAACAGAACACGTTTTCAATGTGTGGTCCCAAACAACAATATCAGGCCTGTTGTGCTTTAATTTGGTGGCAGTTTTTATTTTCAGGTTCCACCAGTATTCCTTAGTGCCATCCGTCTCAATATATTCTTCCTCGTTTGTTTTTAATTTTGTTTTCCGAAGTGCGTTCCAGATGGTTCTAGCTATCCCATCGTGTCTCATGGGGAGGTAGTAGCGAGATGACATTCTTTCGCAGCTGGCAACAATGTGGCTTACATCTTCGATCTTTGTTTTACATAGCGTACATTTATTGTCAGCTGATGGCCCTCCTCTTTTGTGCAGCAGATATTTGGTAAGGAGTTTTTGTTCATGTATTGCATAGAGATATCCCTCAAGGTGTGATGTCATAAACTTGTCGGAACTCCATGCCAGGCTTTTTGAGTGGTTTATCCCCTCTATGGTCTGTGTTTTACGTCTCAAGTATCCATGCACAACTTTTTCTGTAAATTGGTCAAATTTTTCATCTTGTTTGAACATTGAATAGGATCTTCCGATTTCTCTGGGTGAGAGATTTATATCAGGCTTTATTCCATATCTCTCCTCCAGATCAGTGGCTATCCTAATGATATTTTTTTCTTCATGCTCATAAACCTGGGCAAGATGTTTGCCAACCTTTTTCCTCTGTTGAAGATGTTGCTTCAGTGTTACTGTCTGGGTCTCATATGATGTTAATATGGATTTTAGACCCCGGACACCCTTCTTGCGAGAGAAGTATAGCCTATCCACATCACCATTCATGTTAAAGTTCCCAGTAACACTGAGAAGTTTGCGAGTTCTAACATCCATCTCACTTAGTTCTTGCAATGACCAGTTCAGCAGGCCAAATGTTGGCGTTAGAATTAGCACAGCATAAGTATTATGGGCAATGTACTTGTTGTACGCTGACAGTTCTGATGACCATATTTTCTTTACTCTTCTGAGGTATTCAGTTCTGGTTCTCTCCTTATTTATGGGTCCATCATATCTGACATTCTCATCCTGTCCAAGATATCTGTAGTTGTCACCTGACTGTAGAGGTTGTATTGTCAGGCCGTTCATCTCTAGATTTCTAGAGGAGGACACAGCTCTTCAACGTTTTACTGCAAAATATGCACACTTGGACTCACCAAATTTCATTTTGATGTCTGTTGAAAATTGTGTAATGAGGTCCAATTGTTTCGTAATGTCATTGATATTTGGCCCATACAACTTCAGATCATCAACAAAGAAAAGATGGGAGATACTTCTGGACCCACCTCTTTGTCCACCTTGTTTCCTGAGTAGGTAAGATAGTGGATTTAGTGAGAGAACGAAGAGTAGCACTGACAAGCTATCACCCTGAAAGATGCCCTTCTGGTAATGTATCTTATCAGTCTTTACGTGCTCCTTCTCACCTCTATGGATCAAATTGGTGTACCAGTTCTTGGTCAGACGTTCAACATCAGCTACCAGTGGTTGTGGGACTTTGGTTAACAATCCTTAACAATCCACCCATGAGGTACACTATCAAATGCTTTTTGATAGTCCAGCCACACCACAGTCATGTTTCTGCGATTCTTTGTTGTTTTTTCTTGAATCATTTTGTTAGTTAGTAGGCGATCTATGCAGCCCCACACCTCCCTCTTTCCACCAGCTTGCTCAGGTGTTATAATGTTGTTGGTAGCACAGTGATCCTATTAGAACAAGTTAAGGCACCCAGTATATAATTTATACATGATGTTTTGGCAGGCTATTGGGCGGTAATTTTTAGCAAGGGTGGTTTGGCTATTTTGGGGAATGAAGAGTAGTGGCAGTTGATAACCATCTGGGCAGTTCTTGTGTGCCTTTAATGGTGTCTGTAAACAGCCGTATGAGATCTTGCCGATAGAAAGTGAAATTCTTCAACCAGTATCCTGTTATGAGGTCTGGGCCTGGTGATTTCCTATTCCACATTTTCTGTAGAGCTGTTTCCAGTATTGACCCATCTATGTCATATTGTTTTGTCTGGACATGTTGGCAGTAGTCCTGTATGTATGTGATTTTACATCCCTGAGTTCCTCATGCAACGTATTCCTCTCCTGTGGTTTTGCCGTCAAGTAGCGTGACAGAGCACACCTCTTATCAGCCAACAAGTCTTCTATATGTACATCATTCTCATCAAACCAGTCCTGATATTTCCTCTGCGCCAATCCCAGAACACGCCTGCCTACATCATAAACCGACTTTTTAAGGGTCGGCCAATCCTCACCAAGATCTGCAGCCTGCATCTCTTCTTCCAATGTCCTCTTCACATTTTTATCCTTAAGACGAGCAGCATTCAATATTTTGGGCAGGGCAACACCAGGAGCCCGGATTTTACGTTTAGTGATTAGTTTCACTTTTGCGCGTACCAGGCGGTGGTCCGTCCAGCACTCAGCTCCACGAAGAACACGAACACACTGCACATCCTGTCTGTCACGCATCCTGACTAGGACGTAGTCTAAAAGATGCCATTCCTTAGATGCAGGATGCATCCATGTGGTCTTGAATTTGTTCTTTTGTTGGAACATGGTGTTGGTAACACACAGATCCAGCTCCTCACACATCTGCAGCAGGAGCATACCATTGCTGTTACACTTTCCCATCCCATGCCTTCCGATTACATTCCATGTGTTAAAATCCCTACCCTCTCTAGCATTAAAGTCACCAAGCACGATGACTTTGTCTGCCTGAGGGATATTTCTTAAAACACCTTTCAAGGCATGGTAAAAGGACACCTTTTCCTCATCGACAGAACTCATAGTTGGAGCATACACACTCACCAGGGTAGCATATCTTCCCTTGTCCAGCGGAACTCTCATGGACATAAGACGATCACTAATCCCTACTGGGAATTCTTCTAATTTGTTCACAAGCACAGTCTTAACAGCAAATCCTACCCCAGCCTCTCTTCTGGTTCCTTCATCTCTTCCTTTCCAGAAGAATGTATATTCTCCACAAAATTCCGTAAGATGACCATCTCCAGCTAGCCTCGTCTCAGATAAAACCACGATGTCAAGATCGTAACGTCGAAGATCCTTTGCAACAAGAGCGGTCCTTCGTTCAGGACGCCTCAAGGAATCCCTGTCAAGCAGCGTCCGTACGTTCCAGCAGCCAAGACTAAATGCCTTGTTTGGCTCTATTACAATGGCACGATGACGAGCAGGCCCAGGCTGTGATAACCTGGGGCCCCTGCCCTTATTGCCAATGAACTTTTTTGTTCCAGAACCTAAATTGCCAATTATCTCTTTTATATTGTTCTGGAACATCATTGAATTTGAAAAAAAAAAAAAAAAAAAAAGTAATAATAATAGTAATAATAATAATAATAATAATAATAGTACACTATTAATAATTATTAATGCACTCGTGCAATGCCTGTGCGTGACGAATATTTTTAAAGTGAGGAAAGACTGTACACTGAGCCAATCCCACTCTCTGAGCGACAGTAGCTATAACCCGAAAAGAAGAAAAGATCAACATCATCGGTAACTACTGAGCCGGAGTTTACCCAGTTTCCTGAGATGCCTTCTCCTAGAAGAATGCCCTGACAAGGGCTAGGGGTTCTTCACTCCCAGTGGTTTAACTGCGCGATCGGGCATCCAGCCCGATTATTTCTATGTCCCCGCGCAAAAAAAAAAAAAAAAAAAAGTCACTTATTGACACTTAGATGAAGGATCAGTGGTGGAGTGAGAAGGCTGGTGAGATACAAACTGCGTCTGATTCCAATAACACAAAGCTGTTGTACAGTCTCTTGCGTGAGGTTTATGGACCGTCTTCTTCTCTGGTGACACCGATTCGCAGCAAGGATGGCAAAGAACTTCTTCGTGACTCACAGGGAATTCTACGAAGGTGGCGAGAGCACTTTGATGATCTTTTGAATCAGCCGTCTGTCGTCAGTGAAGATTTCCTCAATCTCATTCCGGAAAGTCCTGTGAAAGTAGCTCTCGCAGAGCCTCCGACGCTTGTGGAGGTTGCAGTGGCTATTTCGAAGCTGAACAGTGGAAGATCTCCAGGTATGGATGGCATACATGCTGAGCTCCTACAATATGGTGGTGAGAGACTCCTGCAACATCTTCACTCTTTGTTTGGCAGGATATGGGCTAATGAATCCGTACCTGAGGACTGGAGAGATGCAGTAATGGTGGTCTTGTACAAGGGAAAGGGTAACAGGAACGATTGTGGGAACTACAGAGGTAAATCATTGCTTTCTGTCGTAGGGAAAGTTTTATGTAGATTGCTTCTGGACCGTCTGCTGACACACATTGCAGATTTTGTTCTTCCTGAAAGTCAATCTGGTTTTCGTGCTGGACGCGGCACTACTGATATGATATTCTCAGCTAGACAGCTCCAGGAGAAGTGCATGGAACAAGGCTTGGATCTGTATCAGGTTTTTGTCGATCTGACAAAAGCTTTCGATACTGTTAACAGAGATGCATTATGGAAGATTCTCCAGAAACTTGGTTGCCCTGATAAGTTCCTTGCTTTAGTTAGGTCTTTCCATGACGACATGAAGGCTTGGGTTAATGTCGGGGGTAACATGTCGGAGCCTATCTCAGTAAAAAATGGTGTGAAACAGGGGGATATTCCAGCACCGACCCTGTTTGCCATATACTTTGCAATGGTTTTCTGTATTGCATTCAGGAATTGCGAGCATGGTGTTTACATCCGATATCGAACCTCATGCAGCATATTTAACATCAGGCGCTTTTCTGCGAAGACAAAAGTATTTACATCAATCATAAGAGACCTCTTGTATGCAGATGATTGCGATCTTGTAGCGCACTCAGAGAGTGATATGCAGCACATTTTGAATGCATTTTCTGACGCTTGCACTGCCCTAGGTCTGACTGTCAGTCTCAAGAAAACCGTCGTCATGTACCAACCTGCCCCTAGTAAGCAGTACACTGAACCAAACATCGATGTGTATGGCAAACGACTTGGAGTGGTTGATCAGTTTGTCTACCTGGGAAGCACTGTCAATCGATACAGCAACCTTGACAGTGAAATCTCACTTAGGATTAGGAAAGCAAGTAATGCTTTCGGAAAGCTAGAAAGGCGACTCTGGGGTCGGCGAGACATATGCAGGAGGACAAAGGTAAAGGTGTACAGGGCATGTGTGCTCTCTTGTCTTCTTTATGCCTGCGAGACCTGGGTCACATATCGACACCACCTTAAGCAATTGGAGCGTTCCCATCAGATGTGTCTCAGACGGATCCATGGCGTTCACTGGAGGGACCACATCAGTGATGTCGAGATTTTGGAAAGCTCTATGTGTGACAGTATAGAAGCTCTTGTGCTTAAGCAGCGACTCCGTTGGAGTGGTCACCTTGCCAGGATGAAGGATTCTAGAATACCAAAACAACTCTTTTATGGAGAGTTGGTTAAAGGAAAACGACCTCCACATAAACCAAAAAAGAAGTATAAGGATTCCTTGAAAGCCTCTCTGAAAGACGCTAACATCTCTGCTGATACATGGGAGAATATTGCTGCTGATCGTAATAAATGGAGAAAGACTGTATATGAGGGAAAAGTTGCCTTTGAGGCATCTCGAATCGCATACGAGAAAGTAAAGCGGGATGTGAGGAAGGGCATTGCTGTTGCACTTCCAGACGGCGAGGGTCTTCCTATGGTGCTGACATGCAGCGTCTGTGCGAGACTCTGCCTAAGCAAAGCTGAACTCAAAAGTCATCTTCGCAGTCATAAAGTAAGACCAGTGGTTGACTACCAGGCTGCTGTTGGAGATGCTACTCATCATGCTTGCCAAACATGTGGTAGAGAATGTAAATCAGCAGGAGGACTCAAGCGACATGCAAAAGTACACGAACTCCAACCACAGCCGACTATTCCCAGTAAATGTTTTGGTTGCCGACTATGTGCAAGACATTTTAGATCATTGGCTGGGCTAAAAAGCCACATTCGATCGCAGCGCTGTTAGTTGCTATCGTGTGTGTGTGTGTGTGTGTGTAGATATGCTTATGTGCGTGCGTGTGTGTGTATATATATATATGTATATGTATATTATTATTGTTGTTGTCGTTATTATTATTGTTGTTATTATTATTATTATTATTATTGTTATTAATGTATGTGTGTGTGTGAGTGTGCGTGTGTGTGTGTATATGTGTATGTATATGTATATATATATATATATTTCTTTTTTTTTTATTTTTATTTATTTATTATTATTATTGTTATTATTATTATTATTATTATTATTATTATTATTATTTTTTTTTTTTCTCCTCGTGCAATGGCCATACTCTATAACGAGGGGGCAGCCATCATCATCATGTATGTATGTATGTATGTATGTATGTATGTATGTATGTATGTATGTATGTATGTATGTATGTAATATATATATATATATATATTAGTTTTGCGAGGTTTTTGATATGAAATCGTGTGTCGAAACAAATATTGTTATACTTGGGGAGGGTCATATTTGTGTAATATTGCCAGAATTAATAACAGAACACAATCACTGTTTGGTTGGTTTTCGCTTTTCGCTTCTGTGTCTTTTATATCGGTTAATTTAATTTATTCGGTCCTCAATGTTGCCATTGACTGACCAACGGTCAAAAATACAGATACAATATAGACACAAACACATATATATAGTTTATCAAAGTTCTTTCGTTGCACATCTGCAACAGCGTCAGTGGTGCTATTGTTTCCTCCCGTTGCATTGTATGTCTACGCCATCTTTATTTAGTCTGTCTATATATTTTTGTCTTCTTTGCGCATGCGTTTGCGTGTGTGTATAGTGTTTTGTTTGATGTGTGTTCGTGTTTGGGTGACTGTGTATTGGTTAATGTATTCTATCTTTACTAGTGTGTGTTTATATGTGTTTGTTGTTATTGTGCTTGTGTATAAATAAATAAATAGATAAATAAATAAATACATACACAAGCACAATAACAACAAACACATATAAACACACACTAGTAAAGATAGAATATATTAACCAATACACAGTCACCCAAACACGAACACACATCAAACAAAACACTATACACACACTCAAACGCATGCGCAAAGAAGACAAAAAAAATAAACAAATAAATAAATATATAGACAGACTAAATAAAGATGGCGTAGACATAGAATGCAACGGGAGGAAACAATAGCACCACTGACGCTGTTGCAGATGTGCAACGAAAGAACTTTGATAGACTATATATATATGTGTTTGTGTCTATATTGTATTTGTATTTTTGACCGTTGGTCAGTCAATGGCAACATTGAGGACCGAATAAATTAAATTAACCGATATAAAAGACACAGAAGCGAAAAGCGAAAACCAACCAAACATTAAGTGTGTTCTGTTATTAATTCTGGCAATATTATACAAATATGACCCTCCCCAAGTATAACAATATATATATATACGCACACATACACACCCACACATATATATATATATATGAAAATATAATGGCAACAATGCAGATAACTATAATAAATAATAGATAACTAATTAAATAGTTTAATAAATCTTATAAAGTACCCTTGGAGATGGAAAAATAGAGATACCTGTCACACCTTTCTAATTTTCAGTGGCACCTTTTTTATTCAACTTTTATCTATAGTTATCAATTGTTATTATAGTTATCTACACTGTGGCGACTAAATGTGGTGATAGTGTTGGTAGAGATAGTGATGGTGGTGGTGGTGACGATAGTGGTTATTGTGGTGATCTTGGTGATGGTGGTGATGGTGGTGGTGATTATGGTGATGATAGTGGTGATTGTGGTGGGATGGTGTTGATGATGGTGTTTGTGGTGGTCGTGAGGCTTGTGGTGGTGGTGGTGGTGATGGCGGTGATGGTGGTGGTGATTATGGTGATGATAGTGGTGATTGTGGTGGGGATGGTGTTGATGATGGTGCTTGTGGTGGTCGTGAGGCTTGTGGTGGTGGTGATGGTGGTGATGGTGGCGGTCATGGTGGTGGTTTTGGTGGTGGTCATGAGGATTATGGTGGTGGTCGTGGAGATTGTGGTGGTCGTGGAGATTGTGGTGGCGGTGGTGGTGGTGGTGGTGGCGGTGATGGTGGTGATGGTGGTGATGGTGGTGGTGATGGTGGTGGTTTTGGTGGTGGTTATGGGGATTATGGTGGTGGTTGTGATTGTGGTGGTCGTGGAGATTGTGGTGGTGGTGGTGTTGGTGGTGGCGGTGATGGTGGTGGTGATGGGCGTGTTGCTTGTTTTGATGGTGGTGGTGTTGGTGGTGGTGGTGGTGGCGGTGATGGTGGTGGTGATAGGCATGTTGCTTGTTTTGATGGTGGTGGTGTTGGTGGTGGAGATTGTGGTGGTGGTGGCGGTGATGGTGATGGGCGTGCTGCATGTTTTGATGGTGGTGATGTTGGTGGTGGGGATTGTGGTGGTGGGGATGGTGGTGATAGTGGTGGTGATGGCTGTGTTGCTTCTGGTGATGGTAGTGGTGTTGGTGGTGGTACAGAATGAAAGCAACATGTGTCAGGCAAATCGACGAATGAGCGACACCAGATCGACATTCCAATAGAACGTTTGCTCTGTGAAGGCGTGGCTTAGTAGTTACGGTATTCTTCAGCTTACAACGGTGAGTTCGATTCCCAATAGCGCGCTGTGTCCTTTAGTTCTCTTTATTGATCAAGTTACTTTATTTCCCATTATCCCGCCGAGGTTAACTTTGCCTTTCATCCTCATGAGATTGATAAAATAAAGTACCAGTAATGCACTGGGATAATTGCTGGCCTTGTGCCAAAAGTAGAAACAATTATCGAGCAACACATTGTTTGAGAGAAGAAATCAATGACATTTGTAATCCAATGCGACAACTTCGTTATACACCGTATTATGCTGAATCTCCCTGAGAAACTACGTGACGTTTTAATCACAAACTCATGATGTGTTACGTGACATTTTAATCAACCGACATCTAAATAAATATTTTTGTTTTAGAAGAATGGGTTTCTGACTTAAGCACAAGGCCAACAATTTGGGGAGAGAGGAAAGTCGTTTAAATCGACCTTAGTACGTTACTGGTACTTTATCTTATGGATTCCGTAAGGATGAAAGACAAAAGCTAACCTCAGAGGGATTTCAACTAAGTACATGAAGGGAGGTAGCTATACTCTGCAAAGCATTTTGTCCAACGTTCTACCGATACTATCAATGATATTTACCAAGTACGGGTAGATAATACTCAGTATATTTTATTGAATGGAATGAATAAATGTAGTTTAGTCAGTATTGGAGTGACACAATGTTCGTTTAGAAATAAATTACCATCGTTGTAGTTTCTGCTTTTTTAAATCAATTTATCTATTTTTCTATCTTCTATATATTCTTATCTGTTTGTCCGACTTTCCTAGCATTAAATTTACCTAGCGTCTAAATATAACGATGTTTTTTCAGCCTTACGTTTCAACCTCATTTACATATTCATCCTAAAGATTTGAAATTTTTCTTTCACTATCCAAACTGAACCTGAGCCGATAAGGTCTGGTTTCTTGGGTATGTCACCATTTATAAAACAAATTTTGTATTTTATCTGACGAGTGCGTACCAAAATTTTAGTACCCTTGAAATATATATAATAAAATAAATATGGTTTTATAAATATAGTTTCCATTTATTAATATCATTGATATTATACTCCAGAAAACTTGTAGAGTGCTTCGAATCTGTTATAAATAAATTTATTGAATAACCAACAAATTAAATATCTCTTTGCTTATATATATATATATATATATAATCAGTTACAACAATATAGTAAACTAAATAAGTTGGCGTTAAAACCAACGAAACGTATCTGTATAATGCCAGTGTTGTAACTGATTATACATAACATGTGACACGTTCCACGGACTAAGGGATCTAAACCAATGGGTATTTATCCTACATTTGTATTACAATACACATATATATATATAGTACCATCGAACCACAACTATTATAAACACCATGCATATTTCTATAGGTACTTAGTGCCTGTTGGAATATCCATACCCTTTTATGACTTTTCTCCTTGTGTAGAGAACAAAACGTCTATTGCGCTGCTATTTTTAGTGGCATGATCAACAAGTTTATAATAACCAGCTTTTACTTGTGGTCTAATTTTGCGTGTGTGTCACTTTAACGGCTTGACCGCATGCGTCGGGCAGGAAGCGAAATATTTACTTACTATGAGATTTGCACCCTTATGGTAGGGAAATAAGCTGTCTGAAGATCTAATTCTTTCCATTGGAAATACTCTGGATTTCCAATCTTTGAATTAGTGAAACCGTCGGTAACAGCAATAGAACAGGTGAATATTTAAATCGTTTTTTAATTTATTTAAAAGATTGTTTGATAATTGCTTGCTCCGCTCATTTTTATAGTTCTTGTATCTCAAATTAGTACCATCAAACCACAATTATTATAAACACCATGCATATTTCTATAGGTACCTAGTGCCTGTTAGAATATCCATACCCTTTTATATATATATATATATATATATATATATATATATATATATATATATATATATATATATATATATATATATATATGTATATTAATTCAAAATATTAACAAAATAGATATTCTTGTAATCAAGTATATTTTATTATACATATTTCAGAGGTACTGAGTTAACTTCAACAGTACGTCCTCATCAGATAAAATAAGACGATGCATGACATACCCTGACATAGTAGATGGTTAAGATTCAGTCATGGTAGTGAATAATATATGACAAAATCCAATATTTATATACCTTAATATTAAAAACATCAGAAAAACATATAATACATACAATAGAGAGGGTGCGTGTGAGAAAGTTAAAAAAATACATGGCAGCAATATAACTGTTAAATAATTTAAATTACTGAAGAAGGCGGAAAGAAAAGAAAGGCATAGAGGAAGAAACAGATGAAGGGATAATATAGCTAGTAGGAGCCTAGAAAACAAAGGAGAGTTGATTACAGAGAGAGAGATAAAGATAAATAACTTATATAGTGTAATAATTGTTTCTACTTTAGGCACAAGGCCAACAATTACCCAGTGCATTACTGGTACTTTATTTTATCGACCCCGTAAGGATGAAAGGCAAAGTAAACCTCGGCGGGATTTGAACTCAGACCGTAAAGGGACGTAACTATGCTGGAAAGCATGGCGTCCGACTCTCTACCGATACTAGTGTAATAATATAGGGAGATATTAAATTAAATTAAAACAACATTTGGGCTTAGCTTTAGGAAAAAGGAAAAAGGAAAAAGGAAAAAGGAAAAAGGAAAAAAAAACTCAATTTATTGAATTATTGAAATATTTAAAAATATTAAAAAATATTCATCAATCGGAATTTTAAATATAATTGTGTTTATTCATATGAAGGTTAATACCAAGTCCTTAGACAATTATCCATATATACAATATATATCCAAACATATCTGGTTGACCGTTAACATTCAAAACATTTAATTTAAGTTAGTTCAGAGTAATGAATAATATTTTAGGTTATAAAAGTTAATAAATATCTGTATTAATATTAAAGTATACTATCATATTTAATTTCTAAAAACAAATTTTATTAAATCAAATTTAAAGGATTTACAGACACGAGAAAGAAAACATAATGTTTTTACAACCGCACGAAGTTAAACTTAACTAAATTTATTATATAATATTAAATTATTTATATTATATATATTGAAATCAGTTTATATTATATAATTTACAAAATAATTACAGTTGTAATTTTTAAAGAATTTTAAGATTAACAATTTGAATGCCTAAAGGATCAACAGGCCTTATAATTAAACTTTAAAAAGTCTGATTATTAAATTACGTATGTACGTTTATCAAAAAATACACAAAGATTATATTGTCTAAAGACTTAAGATGATACCTCTCAAATAGACATAACATAATACAATACAATAAATAAATTACTGAAAATATTGTTAAAATTAATGTTTTAGATCAATTATTGTAATAGGATCATTTAATAGATATATACTATAAATATACAAGTCAAAACTTCATGAGTCCTAAGGATAAGGACTAGATACAAAATAACAAGTGAAAAAAGTAAAAATAATGAATTGTTTGCGAACATAAAAGTGCCCAATATTAAACAAATATAGTTAGTTTAAAATGCAAGAGGTTTTTTTTTTTTTATTTATATAGTAGACTAACAATACTTCTAAAGTGTCCACGAAGATGATAGAAAGAGGAGCTAAGGATTTGAATGACCCGAAGGTAATCCGAATTTAATTAAAATAAATTAAATTAAATTAAGTAATAATCGTTATATAATTTAGAACATTAAGGAAATATCTAACTATTATAACAATAGAGAGTCATTTGAGTATCCAAATTACTTATAAATGTAACTAGGAGCATGCTATTATGGTAGATAAACAAATTTGTTCAAATATATAGAGAGAGTATTATAGGTATTAGTGAAACGATATACATATAATAAATAAATAATTACAATCATTATTAGTAATGTTATAATTGTAATTTAACCTCCAGTTCAGCGGAAACAAAGTTGTTTACTGTCTCGCTCGTTCCCCCTATTTACGTGTCCCAACGACTTTCTTTAGCCGTTGCTCGCACCAACCAGAGGTATATGATCTTTAAAGCGATGAAATACCAATGATGAAGGACTAAATTTATTCATATATATATATATATATATATATATAGTAATAAACACAGTAAATTGTGTGTTTAAAATTACGCGGGTTAAGATACCACGTTGGTTTGACAGATTTAACCTGAAGCAAACGGAAAATACAGGATAAAGAGTAAAATGTGCAGACCGTTTCAATAACTATTTCATCACCCAGACAGATTTATATATACATAAACAAAATTAACTAAAACATCGAGTTTTGAAACGCGAATGTATCAGAATTCGTAAGAAAATGGAAAAACTCGGCGTGAGGAAGCTGTTAAAACAGTAAAATGCCGTCGAACTGGCGTTGGGTGAAACATTATCTCGAAGGAGAGAAATCAGCGGCTCGATGTGAGTTGGGTTGAAGAAATGATAGGAAGTAAGAAATAGTGATACAGGCGGTCTGAAATCTGATGAGCGTATTTTAATGTTCTCTTCTCATCCATTCTATTTCTTCCTATCATTTCTTCGAGCCAACACACTTCCAGCCGCTGATTTCTATCCGACGGCATTTTGCTGTTTTAACAGCTTCCTTACGCCTAGTTTTTCCATTTTCCTACGAATATATATATATATATATATATATATATTTAGCAGTATTAGTTGTAGATGTTATCGAGATGCAAGTGACATAATAACAGCAGAAATTAGAGATGAAATATACGTTTATTTTTTGTTGTAGCACAAACAATGGTGTTGTACAGAGGCTGGTATCTGGCGTGTGATCCGTCGGCTTTCCAGTGGCTGTCTGTCTTTTCTTTCTCTGGCGTTCTCAACCGGCGTGGTTCTATCAAGGAGCGTGAGGCGTCTTACTACAGTACCTCGAGCCAGATTTTCAAATTATTGAAAATCGATGTCAATACTCACATGTGGAGTAAGATGGCGAACAATGCAACAAGGGGGAGCTATCCGCTCTAGCAAAAATTGAATCCAGAATAAGGATTTGAAAAATGCTAAAAAAAAAAAAAACTACATGCATGCATAAAAAAAAACAAGGCAAAGAAAAAGCAGAAACACAGAGGCAAAGAAAAGGTGCAGCTAACATAGTCTAAATATAGACGGTGCTGCAAAGTTTTTTGGGCCAGTGGACCCTACGACCTGAACGGGTCGTGGTCTTGTAACGTGGCGATGGTGGTGGTGTAGGGACAGGCGATGATGGTGGATCAGGAACAGTCGTTCGCTCAACAGGCAAATACGAAGGGGTTCGTGGATCAGGAACCACAGCGTCCGTATCAAGGTGCGCCTGCTTAAGCCTGTCTAATGTAACTGTCACCCTGGACCCCTTAATATCTAACGTGAAATGCTTAGCCGAGCGCGCTAAGACACGGTAAGGTCCAGTGTAAGGCTGTGTGAGCGGGGGCTTCACCGTATCATTCCTTACAAAGACATGCGTCCACGAGGCAATATCCCTCGGGACAGCAGTCTTGACAGTTTGTTTCCTAGTGTCCATTGGCGGCAAATCCTGGAAATAGGAGCGCAAACGGGACACGTAGGAAGCGTGATCTTGGGCATCAAGATCGATAGGGGCAAGCATTTGCCCGGGCAACGTCAGAGGAGCACCGTACAGTACTTCGGCCGGTGAAAATCCAAAGTCGACCTTCACCGTTGATCGAATCCCTAGTAGCACAATAGGGAGGTACTCGCTCCAATGCGCCGAGTCCAATGAGGCCATTAAAGAGGCCTTCAGTTGGCGGTGAAAACGCTCCACCATACCATTCGAAGCGGGATGGTAAGCCGTAGTTCTAATGCGTTTAGCACCAATTAATTTTGACAGCTCGAGGAAAAGGCTCGACTCGAACTGTCGTCCACGGTCGGTAGTTATTGTGGATGGAACTCCATAACGAGAGATCCATCCAGACACAAGAGCACGTGCTGTTGTCTCCGCGGTGATGTTTTTCAAGGGGATGGCCTCAGGCCATCTCGAAAAACGGTCAATGACGGTAAGTAGATAAGAAAAACCATCGCTGACAGGCCAAGGTCCCACTATGTCAATATGAATATGTGAAAAACGCGCATCTGGGTTAGCAAAGGTACCCAGGGGAGCCTTGACGTGTCGATGGACCTTTGATCTCTGGCAAGCGACGCAGGAACGGCACCAAGCAGCAATTTCACGCCTCATATTTGGCCAGAAAAATCTAGCTGATATGAGCTTTGCTGTGGCAGAAGATCCTGGATGCGAGATACAATGTAATCCCAGAAACACGGTCCGACGATGATTCTCTGGAACGAAGGGCATAGGCACGTCCAAACAGACGTCGCAGAGAATTTGGCCAACTGCAGTCGACAGAGGCAAGTATTTCATCTTGCAATTCGCAAACTCGGGCGATGTGACATCCAATGACTCAAGGGGAGGCTGATCCGCAGCCAAACGAGTCAGATCTATGTCAGAGGATGACGAGATCGCTGTCACGGGTAAGCGGGACAAAGCATCGGCCGCTGTATTTAGTGAACCCGGAATGTGCTGGATATCACTCGTATATTGCGAGATGAAATCAAGGTGTCTCGTCTCTCTGGGCGAGTATTTATCAGCCCTCGCTCTCAAAGCAAAAGTCAATGGTTTATGGTCAGTGAGGATAGTAAATTGTCTACCCTCTAGCACATGTGAAAAATGTTTCACGGCCAAATAGATGGCTAAAAGCTCTCTTCCAAAGGTGCTGTAGCGCGTCTCAGCAGGATTTAGCTTTTTGGAAAAAAAACTCCAGCGGTTGCTGGTAACCATTGATGTTTTGCTGTAGTACTGCGCCCACAGCGATATCCGATGCATCAACACAAAGCGTTAGCTTTGCACCGGGTACCGGGTGAGTCAGTAACGAAGCATTAGCCAAAACAGTTTTGGCGTGCTGAAAATCAGCAAGTTGAGTGTCTGTCAAAGAAATATCTTTGTTCTTCCTCCGACAATTTTTCAAAATTTCTGTCAGGGAGAAAAGCAACTTGGCACAATTTGGCACGAAACGCCTATAAAAGTTAACCAGACCTAAGAACTGGCGTAACTGACGTAGTGAGGTCGGTGGAGGCAAATCCTCTATGACCTTAACTCGCTCAAGCCGGGGTCGAATTCCGCCAGCATCGATGACGTGACCCAAGAAAGTCAGTGACTCAGCGCCAAAAACACATTTGGGTGCATTAAGCTGCACGTTATACGCCTTCAATCGGCGGAAAAGAAGATTCAAATGGTGCGTATGCTGCTCTGGAGAAGAACTAGCAATGAGCAGATCGTCAATATAGGTATAGACGAAATCGAGGCCGCGAGTAACCTCATCCATAAACCGCTGAAAAGTACTAGCGGCATTCCTTAATCCGAACGGCATAGTCTAAAACTCGAAAGACCCAAATGGCGTAACTATAGCCGTTTTTGGAATGTCATTTTTATGGACAGGAATTTGATGGTACGCACGAATTAAATCCAGTTTGGAGAATATCTTGCATCCCTGCAACGAAGACGCAAAGTCTTGCAGATGAGGGATAGGATAACGGTCCGGCACCGTTATCGAATTCAGGCGTCGATAATCTCCAGTAGGTCTCCAATCGCCATTCGCTTTCGGTACCATGTGTAATGGGGACGCCCACGGGCTCGTGGACGGACGAATAATCCCCATTTGCAGCATATGATCAAACTCTGATCATGCTGCTTTGAGTTTGTCCGGAGGCAAGCGACGAGGACGAGAGAAAACGGGAGCACCAGTTGTAGATATGAAGTGCTCCGTGGTATGAGTAGGTTCATCAAATCGAAAATTCCCCTGTGTCAGTTGCGGGAACGAGTTCAACAACGCATGGAAAGGATCACCGGTGTTAGCAAGAAAAAATATCGGGCTAACCGTTGGAACTCCCGCTGCCTTGCCAACAACAGTTAATCCCGTGATGCCATCAATTAGGCGTTTACCACGAAGGTCCACCGTCAATGAAAAATGGTGGAGAAAATCCGCGCCTAGAATCGGATACGGCAAGGCAGCGACAGTAAATATCCATTGAAACTCGCGCCGCAGATTACGAAACTGCAAAGGTAACGAGATTTGTCCGAAAGTTCGAATCGGCGAACAATTTACTGCCTGCAACTCAATAGGCGTCTCAGAGGGAGTCTCCTTCATACAACACACAGGCCATACGGAACAAGCTGCACCTGTGTCAACCAGAAAAGCTCTACCTGACAGCAGGTCCTCAATGAAAAAGTGGCGGTTAGATGTTGTTTCGCAGAGCGCACTATCCGCCGTTAGTGACTCTGGTCGTCTTTTCCCTCGTAAGCACAAGGAGGCCTACAACGGGCGGCTTTTTTACCATATCTTTCATGGTAATAACAATATGTTGTTCCTGGTGTGTTGGAAGGGCTACGGTGGCGAGAAGTTGAATAACGTCGTGAGCGGCTCCTCTGCCGTCCAAAGGACCTGAATTCCGTGCACAACTCCGCCATTTGACGAGTCATGGCTTCCATAGTGGTGATTAATTTGTCATCAGACGCTGATGAGCGTGATTGAGGAAGAAGAGGAAGCAACGTACTTTGGCTTCGAAGTGTCTCTCTTCGTCACCTCTACAATTTTGTCAGCAGAGACAGCAGTGTGATCAAGGGTATTCACCTCTAGCATATGGGCTAGGATCGCCTGTACCTCTTGAGGTAGGCGAGAGAAGAACAATTGCTTCAGGAAAGGGCTATCCTGATCTTGGGAATCGCTCAAATCCCGCAAATGCCGGAGAAAAGCGGTAGGGGTCCTGTCACCTAATCGTTCGTCCTCGATCAGTGATCGAAAACGACTCTCTACCGACTTACAATTCCTCCTCAAAATCTCGCCCTTCAGAAACTCATACGTCAAGTCAGAGGGGGGGGGGGCTGTAATTAGGTCTTGGACCGAATCTGCTAGATTAGGGGGAAGGCCGCTAATCAGTACAGCGAGGCGCTGGTCAGACTCGGCCTTACAGACCGTAAAATACGCCTGTAACTGGGCAAACCACATCTTAGGTTTTCCAGTAAAGGCGGGCAAATGTGGTACATTCATGTCAACTTTTAAAATTAAAACAAATATATATACCTATATATCGAAAGAGCAATTAATGCACCCTCGTACAGTGAAAAGAGAACAGCCAATGTTGAGAAAAAGTTAAAGGGCAAAAAGAAACAGACATTCAAAACATAAGGAAATATTCAAAATACATAAAATACAGATATATATCTTTTAAAAAAAAAATTTTCTTTCAACGTCTGTTCCCTCGCGTTGCTTCAACGAACCAGCCAAATCAAATAAGGTAAAAAAAGAGGAAGAAAAAAATGTTTTTTTTTTTTTAAATATATCCGCGTTGGATATCAACAAAGGTAGCCAGTGGCTAAAAATCCCTTAGAAAAAGGTAAGGCATGTATATCCCCATGCGGGGCAGTTATGTTCACAAAAAAAAAATTGAGTCTCTTCTCTCTTGATCAGTCATGGAACACACACGCAATTCAAAAAATGTGTCCGTTACAAAACTGGGAAGGAACGCAACGCCACCTTGGACAAATACACTTTTTTCTTTTTTTCTTCTGTAAGTTGCGAAAAAGCTGGCAACGGAAATGGAATATTCAAGTGAATAAAAAAAAGTTGCTCTAATTTATCGACACGAATGAATCGTTTTGATATTTCCGATGTGTGGTGGTTTGCGTCGGTAAGGCCATGAAGCTGCCACTCACCATTCCCTGTTTTGGTCAGTGGTTAAACAATGTTGTCGCTGCTGCTGCCGTCGTTGTTGTTGTCGAGTGTAGCAAAAAGTTTTTGAAATACTACTAACTTCTCGATAATTTTAAAAGGAATATTTTTTATTTTCACAAGTTGCGAAAAAAAGGCCGACAATGTGACAATATAAGTTCAATTGATGAAAAAGAAGGGCTGCGTTAAATTCTTACGTCGGTCACCACTTTAGCAGTATTAGTTGTAGATGTTATCGAGATGCAAGTGACATAATAACAGCAGAAATTAGAGATGAAATATACGTTTATTTTTTGATGTAGCACAAACAATGGTGTTGTACAGAGGCTGGTATCTGGCGTGTGATCCGTCGGCTTTCCAGTGGCTGTCTGTCTTTTCTTTCTGGCGTTCTCAACCGGCGTTGTTCTATCAAGGAGCGTGAGGCGTCTTACTACATATATATATATATATATATATATATATATATATCTATCTAAGGCGGGTAAAATTCCCGAGATCCATGGACGAGTTCTCTCCAGCGGTCTCTGTCCCTCATTATCGCTGCCATATCCTGCATCTCCAACAGACCAGTGTCTGTCCTTAGGGCATCAACATATGTTAACCTTGGTCTTCCTCTTCTATATATATATTACACGACTCTAGTACTCTCAACTCTAGAAAACCAAACATATTATGAAAAGGCCCGACACTACACACAACAGAAAATAATGAGAAACCTAAAATCCTTAACAACCCTTTACAAAGAAGGCCTTACAGAGAAGGAATACAACTACATCACCAATTTCAAAAGCAGAACCAGCCTCTTCTACGGTATCCCAAAGACACACAAAAGCGAAGTAATAGGTAGGGCCTGCAAGCAAGCCACAGGCATTTACATCAATATAGCCCCTCCTGATGACCTTAAATTAAGACCCATAATAGCAGGTACCACATGTGAAACCCACCGCCTAAGCAACTTCCTAGATATTCTGCTTAAACCTTTCCTAAAACACATAAAAAGCTTCATAAGGGACAACCTTGACATGCTCAACCACCTCCCAACAACACTCAATAACGAACATACCCTACTAGTAACCTTTGATGTCACTAATTTATATTCCAATATCCCACACAACCTAGGTATAGAGGCAATACAATTCTGGTCTGAAAAGTTCCCTAGGGAACTCCCACAGCGCATCCCTAAAGAATTTGTGTTGGAGGGACTCAAATTCATCTTGGAAAACAATTTCTTCGAATTCAATGCCAAATACTACAGACAAAAATCTGGGACTGCCATGGGCACGAAAGTGGCCCCCTCATACGCCAACCTTGTCATGGGATATTTGGAAACCACTCTCTACCGCAAAGTTCTAGACAAATACGGCAACCACTTCTACCAACACATAGAAAAGAACTGGAAGAGATATCTGGACGACTGCTTCCTCCTCTGGCATGAAAGTATAGATAGACTGATTGAGTTTAAAACCCTTCTGAATAGACTCAACACTAACTTACAATTCACAATGGATTACAGCCATGAACAACTCCCTTTCCTCGACATCCTCATAAAAAAACAACAACAAAATAGAAACAGACATATACTACAAACCCACAGACGCCAAACAATACCTTCCTTTTAACTCGTGCCACCCTAGACACACCAAAATGGCAATTCCTTATAACCTAGCCAGAAGGATCTGCACAATAGTTTCAGATAAATACACATGCTACACACGACTAGAAGAATTAAAAAACACACTTATCAGCAGAAACTACCCACCATCCCTAATCAACAATGGATTCCATCGTGCCCTAAAACTCGACATCCAGGAACTCAGACACCCCACACCCAGGAATGACCCGCAACAGAAAACTCTACCATACATCTCCACACACAACCTCCTCAACAATGAAGCACTCGACACCATCCTCCAGAACATTCCTTTACTAAAAAGAGACTCAAGAATGAACAAAATCCTCCAAACACACAACATCATAAAGAGCAAAAGACAACCCTAAACCATAAAAAAGAAAGAAATATTTTTCTTCCTAATAATCGTCTTTTTCTCCCTGTTATCATATATATATATATATATATATATATATATATATATATATATATATATAATAAATGAAGAATTAGAAATAGAAGCCAGGAATATCCATCATCAGTGGTCTACTAGCCATCATAATTCTTCGCATTACAGACCATATGCCTCCGGCTAGGGTGATACAATAACTAAAATAAGTTATTGGGATAAAAAGAATTGGGTGGAGAAAGAGAGACAGGTAAATAAACACGAATGGTGAGGCAACGTAAAGAGAGGAAAAATGAAAAAATCAAGTCAATAATTCATTTTGAACACAAGAACTTGCAAATATTGACGAGAAGGCAATGACACATCTTGATGTGGTAGGACCAATAACACTGTTAGAACTCATTGTAATCCTGAAGAGATAAATCCAACGATATCAGGCGATGAGATCTATTGTTTTTGTTGTAGGCTTTCATCAATTTGGATTTCGTTGACGAAATATCGGTGAAATGGATCTATAGTATCGAGACTAATAATATGGAGTTACATAACTACTATTTATTCGTCACTATATCGATTTATCATGATCAATCAACCTTCTGAAACAATCGTAAAACAATGAAATATTTAAGCACTTTATGATTTAATTGTTCAACACACATACACACATACATACACGCACAAACACACACAACCACACATCCACACATCCACACACACACACACTCTCTCTCTCTCTCTCTATCACACACACACACACATATATATACAAAAAAAAGTAGACAGAAACAACAAAGCAAACAGTACACTACAAAGAAGAAATGCATTAGGTTAACGCTTGATATAGTTGCAAAAGACTGATTTTTAATGTTTCGGACACTAGTCCTTCATCAGAAGATAGAATGAGAAATAAAAGAGGAAATAAAAAAAAATAGAAAGTGAGAAGAGGCAGGAACGGAAATATTATTTTGAGATAAAGCAAGTGTGTATTCAGTCAGCCAAAATGGCTGACTGAATATATGTATATATTGCAGAATATTTTCAGAATGTAAATATTATGATTTTGTTTTTCGTTTAATTGTCATTTACCGCAAATTATCGCAACTATACGGATGTCTTTGTATTTTAGGGATTCTTATTTAGTCATTTATCGTCTATTTATCCATATCTGGCAGTCCATACCCGCCTCTCTCTCTCTCTGTCCCTGTATCTATATAGAAACACCTATGTAGCGCTATCTTTAAGATAACGGGTTCGCGTTAGTATGTCTGCATGTATGTATGTTCGCATGTATATATGTCTATGTACACACACATAAACGCACACACACACACACACATATTTATATATACGAGTATATTAGAGAGTTAGGGAGAGTCCAGGCCCGCTGTCGAAACGGCAAGAGCTCAGTCGGCAGGCGCCAACTCTCTCTAATATGTGTGCGTGTGTGTGTGTAATTATCAAAGAGTGTTGGTGGTGGTGGTGGTTGATTTAGAGTAACAATGTTTCTGTTGTTGGTGGTGTTGGTAGTGGTGGTGGTGGTGGTGGTGGTGGTGGTGGTGGTGGTGGTGGTATTGATGGTTATGATCATGAAGCATATGGCGATGGTTGCGGTGACGTTGGTGATAGTAGTGGTTGTTGTTATGGTGACGCTGGTAGTGATGTAGTTGGTGGTCCTTTGATAATGTGTTGGGATGTTAAACATAATGTTTGATCATGGAAGT
>OZ024741.1:277091207-277111207 GCA_964016885.1 Eledone cirrhosa | reverse complement strand
ACTTATATATAAACATATACATGCATACATACACTTATGTATACACACACACACATATATGAGTGTGAGTGTATCTCTCTCTCTCTCTCTCTCTATATATATATATATATATAATATATATATATATATATAATATATATATAAATGTATATAAATAAATATATATTTACACATATATATATATATATACAAATGTATATAAATAAATATATATATATATACATACATACACATACCCCCCCCTCCTCAACATATATATATATATATATATACACACACACACAGTGGGTCAATATAAAGACGGGCTAGATAGATCGATAACAGAAAATATATAATTCATTCGGATAGTCCAGTACATGGTGTGCGGCGGACGTTATAAATATTTATTAACAGGCGCCCGCCCCTGTCACTGTGTGAGAGCGTGCATATGTGTGTGTGTTTGTGTTTGCATGTGTCTACGCATGTGTGAGCCACTGTGGACGAAGGCGGATGTATGTGTACGCATGCGTGTGTGTATGTGTGTGTGCATGTATGTGTGTGTGTATGTATGTATGCACACATGTGTGCGTGCCACAGTGGACGAAGGCGCGTGTATGTGTGTGTGTGTGTGCGTGCGTGTGTGTGTGTGCGTGTGCGTGTGTGTGTACCTGTGTTAGCTATAGTGGACGAAGGCGCATGTATGTGTATGTATGTGTGTGTAAGTGTGTGCATGTATGCACGCATGTGTGCATGTCACAGTGGACGAAGGCAAGTGTATGTGTGTATATATGTGTGTGTGTATATGTGTGTGTGTGTGTGTGTGTGTGTGTGTGTGTGTGTGTGTGTACCTGTGTAAGCTATAGTGGACGTAGACGTATGTATGTGTGTATGTGTGGGGGGTGTCTGTATTTCAGCGCGCGCGCGTTCTAGTAGGTCCTTGTGCGTTAACGGATATGTGTGTACATATATCTCTATGCGTATGTGTGTATGTTGTGTGTGTGTGTGTGTGTGTGAGCATGAGTATGAGTATTTATAGGCAACTATATAACTAAATCGATATCCTATTTTCCGCTGGTCTTTCCTTTATACTACATCCTATATATATCCTACATTATAGCTTTCTCCTCTATTCTACATAGTATAGATCACCTATATTAAATAGCATTCTTCCCTATTCTACAGATATCCTACATTACATAGCTCCCTTTCCTATTCTACAGATATCCTACATTACACAGCTCTCTCTCCTATTCTACAGATATCCTACATTACACAGCTCTCTCTCCTATTCTACAGATATCCTACATTACACAGCTCTCTCTCCTATTCTACAGATATCCTACATTACACAGCTCTCTCTCCTATTCTACAGATATCCTACAATACACAGCTCTCTCTCTCCTATTCTACAAATATCCTACATTACACAGCTCTCTCCCCTATTCTACAGATATCCTACATTACACAGCTCTCTCTCCTATTCTACAGATATCCTACATTACACAGCTCTCTCCCCTATTCTACAAATATCCTACATTACACAGCTCTCTCTCCTATTCTACAGATATCCTACATTACACAGCTCTCTCTCCTATTCTACAGATATCCTACATTACACAGCTCTCTCCCCTATTCTACAGATATCCTACATTACACAGCTCTCTCTCCTATTCTACAGATATCCTACATTACACAGCTCGCTTTCCTATTCTACAGATATCATACATTACACAGCTCTCTCTCCTATTCTACAGATATCCTACATTACACAGCTCTCTTCCCTATTCTACAGATATCCTACATTACACAGCTCTCTCCCCTATTCTACAGATATCCTACATTACACAGCTCTCTCCCCTATTCTACAGATATCCTACATTACACAGCTCTCTCCCCTATTCTACAGATATCCTACATTACACAGCTCTCTTCCCTATTCTGCAGATATCCTACAATACACAGCTCTCTTCCATATTCTACAGATATCCTACATTACACAGCTCTCTTCCCTATTCTACAGATATCCTACATTACACAGCTCTCTCCCCTATTCTACAGATATCCTACATTACACAGCTCTCTTCCCTACTCTACAGATATCCTACATTACACAGCTCTCTCCCCTATTCTACAGATATCCTACATTACACAGCTCTCTCCCCTATTCTACAGATATCCTACATTACACAGCTCTCTCCCCTATTCTACAGATATCCTACATTACACAGCTCTCTTCCCTACTCTACAGATATCCTACATTACACAGCTCTCTTCCCTATTCTACAGATATCCTACATTACACAGCTCTCTTCCCTATTCTACAGATATCCTACATTACACAGCTCTCTCCCCTATTCTACAGATATCCTACATTACACAGCTCTCTTCCCTATTCTACAGATATCCTACATTACACAGCTCTCTCCCCTATTCTACAGATATCCTACATTACACAGCTCTCTTCCCTACTCTACAGATATCCTAAATTACACAGCTCTCTCTCCTGTTCTACAGATATCCTACATTACACAGCTCTCTCCCCTGTTCTACAGATATCCTACAATACACAGCTCTCTTCCCTATTCTACAGATATCCTACAATACACAGCTCTCTCCCCTATTCTACAGATATCCTACATTACACAGCTCTCTTCCCTATTCTACAGATATCCTACAATACACAGCTCTCTTCCATATTCTACAGATATCCTACATTACACAGCTCTCTTCCCTATTCTACAGATATCCTACATTACACAGCTCTCTCCCCTATTCTACAGATATCCTACATTACACAGCTCTCTTCCCTACTCTACAGATATCCTAAATTACACAGCTCTCTCTCCTGTTCTACAGATATCCTACATTACACAGCTCTCTCCCCTGTTCTACAGATATCCTACAATACACAGCTCTCTTCCCTATTCTACAGATATCCTACAATACACAGCTCTCTCCCCTATTCTACAGATATCCTACATTACACAGCTCTCTTCCCTATTCTACAGATATCCTACAATACACAGCTCTCTTCCATATTCTACAGATATCCTACATTACACAGCTCTCTTCCCTATTCTACAGATATCCTACAATACACAGCTCTCTTCCATATTCTACAGATATCCTACATTACACAGCTCTCTTCTCTATTCTACAGATATCCTACATTACATAGCTCTCTCCCCTATTCTACAGATATCCTACAATACACAGCTCTCTCCTCTATACTATATACAATAGATACCCTACATTACATAGCCCTCTCCTCTATACTATATACAATAGATGCCTTATATTACACAGCTTTCTCTTAAACTATATAAATAGATATCCTACATTACATAGCTCTCTCTATATACATACAATAACTGTTCTACATTACGTAGCTCTCTCCTCTATACTACATAGTATAGATCTCCTATATTACACAACTCTCTCCTCTATACTTTATTCTATAGATATCCTATATTACATTACACTATATATATTATATACTATAGGTATCTTATATTACATAACTCTCTCTGTATATATTACATACAATAGACATCCTACATTACATAACTCTCTATAAATGTTACATACTATAGCTATCCTATATTACATAGCTCTCTCCCTATATATATTACATCTAATATATATCCTCATTATATGGTGGATTGGCAGTATCGGTAGAGGGTCAGACGCCATGCTTTGACGCATAGAGTTACGGCCCTTGCCATTCTGAGTTCAAATCCCGTCGAGGTTAACTTTGCCTTTCATCCTTACGGGGTCGATTAAATAAAGTACCAGTAATACACTGGGTAATTGATGGCCTTGTGCCAAAAAGTAGAACCAATTATATAGCTCCCTCTCTCTCTCTGTGGTGGTGTTGGGGATGGTGTAGGTGATGCTGGTGGTAGGGATGGTAGTAAAAGCGTTGTTGGTGTTGATGGTGATTAGAGTAGCGGTGGTGATGGTGGCACCGGTGGTGGTTGTGGTGGTGGAGGTACAGGTGCTGGTGGTGGTGCTGGTGGTGGTGGTGATAGAGATGGCGGTGGTGGTGATAGTGGTGGTGCTTTTACTAGTGGTGATATTGGTGGTAATAGTAGTAGTGCTGCTGGTGGTGGTGGTGGTGGTGGTAGTGGTGGTGATAGTGCTGGTGGTGATAGTGCTGGTGGTGGTGGTTGTGCTGGTGGTGGTCTTTCTGTCCGTAATACGAGTACATCGCTTCCGTTATAACGTCGGACAAAATGCTTTACGGTCTTTGTTCCGAATCACCATTTTGAGGTCTTTAAATCCAGCTGAGATCGGCATTGCGTTTCAGTTTCCCGGGTCGATAAATAAACTCAATTCTTTCACCATCTCCCTTTCTCATTTCTTTTTCACTTTTTCTCACTTCTCTCTCTCTCTCTCTCTCTCTCTCTCTCTCTCTCTCTCTCTCTCTCTCTCTCCGTCTCTCTCTCCGTCTCTCTCTCTCCCCTCTCTGTCTCCATTTCTTCCTGTCCCCTTCCTGCAGCTACCATCTTCTACAACTCTTCTTATTTACCTCAGGGGTTTGATAAAAGAAAATAGAAGTCCAGTGCAGGAGTTAATTTAAACGATTTTCTCTTCCCTTCAAATAGTTCGCCTTGCGCCAAAAATTTGTAACCACTTTTATAAAACAATATCTAGTGAGAGCAAAAAAAGGAAAAGAAAACAAAACAACAGTTGGCTAAGTTGTGACCTTGATGCCATTCTCATAAACATCAGCAATATGTATTACTTGTAAAACGAGAGGTCGGAAAATCGATTATTCCGGTCAGTAGGAATATTTCTGTAGAACTCCTACTGACTGCCACTGTAACAGCACAACTGTTGCATCAGAGTTGGACCCCAACTTGTTGCTAAACAACCTCACACTTGCAACATGCAGCTGTTCCCTTTGAAATAGTCTTGGAGAAAAGGGATGCAAATGCGTAGGAATGTAGAACTGGTGTCGCTACTGCGTCAGAAAATCTCGTGCGCGTGCATGCGCGTAAAAGACGATGCATGTTTGCGTGTATTTCTATGTGTGAGTATGTATATGTTTCTGTGTGCTTCTGTCTGTGTTTACGTCTGTGTGTATGTGTAGGCGTGTTTGAATGTGTGTCAGCGTGCGCGTCCGTTTTAGGATCAATGTCGAGATTGTTTAACAGAATGCAATTTATACATTCATACATAAACTCTTGCCCAAATACACACACACAAACACACACACAGACACACATATATATATGTATGTGTACATAGATATATACATACAAACATACATACACGAAACTAAACATGCATACACACATTCAAACATGCATACATATATATATATATATATATATATATATATATATATATATATATATATGTATAAGCATACATATATGCATACAAACATACATGCATGAAATTATACATGCATACACACATACATGCATACATGCTTAGTTACATACATACATAAAAAAGGATAAAGATCCCATAATTCCTTGTGGTGTCGTGGAGGCACGGTCAAACGGCGTGTCTAGGGCGCATACATACATACATACATACATACATACATACATATTTACATACATACATGTATATATGCATGTGTGTGCGCGTATGAGTGCATATGTATGTACGTGTATGTATATGTGCATTATTTATATATAAATATATCTACATACACATACGCACTCAAACATATATATGTATGTGTATGTGTGTTCGTGTATGTAAGTGTGTATGTATGCATGTGAGCGAATGTATGTGCATATATATATATATATATATATATATATATATATAGTGCTCGATACTTAGGGTATATGAAAAGAGTCCGAACTTTTCGGATCTAGCTGTGGGGTCCTGACTCTTTTCATATATATATATATATATATATATATATATATATATATATATATATATATATATAGAGAGAGAGAGAGAGAGAGAGAGAGTATAGAAGAGCTTCTACAGGACTAGAAGTGTTTCATTCGTGAGAAATCATCAGGAAGGTTCCTGATGATTTCTCACGAATGAAACAGTTCTAGTCCTATAGAAGCTCTTCTATACTAGAACTGTGCTATGTATTGAGTACCTTACTTACTGTGGTTACCTCCGATTCAACCCGGAATAACATATATATATATGTTGGCTTCTTGGTCACAATAATTTCTATACTTTTCATTTATATATATATATATATATAGTGACGATACATAAGTCAATTGCATGAACTCATAATCCTTTATTTACTGCTATATATATTTCGATGATAGCCATTGAATGGCTATGACCTCATCAGGCAGTTAGTCAGTTCTTAGATATGCCAGCTCTGTGTTTATAGTGTTGATGGTATCAGAGCCTTGTGACATATATATATATATATATATATATATATATATATATATATATATATATATATATATATATATATATGGTGGCTGCCAACTTGTTTTCGAGTACGGCCACTACTTTATATCCATGTAGGAGAACCCCTACCGACGCGCTGAACGAGTGTGACTTTTTAGTCCAGCCAGCGACTTGAAAACTCTGGTACAAACACTACACCTGTGACAATTATTGACACATAGTGCTGGACCCATGGTACCATGTGATGACAAGTGCAGAGAGATCTCCAGATATAAAGCAATGCCTGTGCCGTGAAGCTTTTATAGTGAGCAAAGGCACTGCACAAAGCCAGTCCCACTCTCTTAACCAAGATGATATTTACCAAAAAGAAGAACAAGTCAACATCATTGGATACCATCAGGGTTGCAGGTGTTATATCAGAGTTTTCCTTCTCCTAGAATTCTGCCTTGACAAAGGCTAAGGGGTCATATATATATACATACATACATACATACATATATATGCATATGTTACACACAAACACTCACACACACACACACACATGTATATATGTGTGTGTGTGTGTGTGTGTGTGAGAATGTGTGTGTTTGCGTGTGTAAGTGTACATGTTTGTTTGAGTGTGTGGGAAAAGTGGATATTTCTTGCCCTGTATGTATTGAAACAAGTTAATAATTAAACTATGACCCCCCCCCCCCAAAAAAAAGCTAAAGATTAAAGTGTCAACAGATTAATGGGGAGTTAATCCTATAATTATATATTATATAAGATACATGGGTTAATCTGGTTGCCTTACCTGTAGATAAATTTGCACATATATATATATGTGTGTTTGTGTATGTATTTAAATATATATATATATATATATATATACATAAATATATATGTGTGTGTGTGTATGTGTATCCCGGGTTCAATCGGGGGTAACCACAGTAAGTAAGGTACTCAATACATAGCAGACTATAAATATTTAATATAGAAGTGGCTTCTACAGGACTAGAACTGTTTCATTCGAAGGAAATCATGAATTGGTTTTCCTGATGATTTCCTTCGAATA
The DNA here is from genome assembly GCA_964016885.1 of Eledone cirrhosa. Classification (NCBI taxonomy): domain Eukaryota; kingdom Metazoa; phylum Mollusca; class Cephalopoda; order Octopoda; family Eledonidae; genus Eledone; species Eledone cirrhosa. The sequence continues at coordinate 277,103,817 of OZ024741.1, read as the reverse complement.
AAACAGTTCGAATAAAACAGTTCTATATATATATATATGTATATATATATATATATATATATAAGTGGTAACTCAACAGTTAGTTCACCGTACCGAGAACAATTGTTTGGTATGGTCAACTAACTGTTGTGTTACCACTTCTACCTAACTGGTCCCATGGACTGAGTGCTCTACCACTACGGATATTACCTTCCAGTGTTCTACTTATATATATATATATATATATATATATATATATATATAGATGCATGTATACACACACACACGTATACATATATGCATACATACACACGCACACACACACACACACATACACACACACACACACACACACACACACACACACACACACACACACACACACACACACACACACACACACACACACACACACACACACACACACACATATATATATATATATATATACTATGTTAAGGTATCATAAAATATATAATATGTATGATAATTATGTTTCTCAGTAGAAAAGTTCAATGGGCGTTTGTCCAGAACATCAATAATTCAAATTATATGATATATGTATATGTGTGTGTAAATATATATATATATATATATATATATATATATATATAATTGGTGTGGGATGCTTATAAGGTACGTAAGCGGTAGGCTGTTTGAGCATTCGATGCTCTTACAGAGCAGAGTATGATATCACATAAGAAACGGAGAATCAGTGGTGCGACGAATAAGATTTATTAGACATATTACAATCGTTTCTCTGGCGACCAGCTAGAGGCACTTCGATGCAATGATCGAACCTGACTCTGAAATCGCAAGATCCTCAGATACGTCTCGATTCTTCGACAGAGAAACGATTGTCTAATAAATTTTATTCGTCGCACCACTGATTCTCCGTTTCTTATGTTATATATATATATATATATATATATATATATATATATATATGTATATATATATATATATATATATATATATATATATATAGAGAGAGAGAGAGAGAGAGAGAGAGAAAAGGCCATATAACGTAAGAGAAACACATAGTATTTTCTACATATATATATATATATATATATATATAAAGCATATAATATTGGATGTGTGTGAACAGTGGCTATTTCTGTGTACACAGCACACAATACACACAAAAAAAAAGATGGCGTAAGACAGAACAAAAGAGTGACACAAAATAAGAAATTAGTCACCGAGGAGGTCACAGAATGTGTGACGAATGAGCTTTGACAATATATAAAAAACCATCCGGTTATTGAACCAATTAACCGGAAATTTGTAATAAATTGAAGTGAAAATAAACAGGTGCGTGTGTTTTTATTGGCACATGACTCTCCCAAATAACAACATCTGTTTCAACACACGTTCAGATAAGAAATGTAGATAGATATATTTCTTTATTAGCCACAAGGGTGTTCAAGAAAAAGGAACAAAACAAGGACACATGCCGGAGATTTTACATACAATCGTGTAAAAATATTGAAACAAACAAATTTAACAATCGAAATCCCCAATGGGGGGGGGGGGGGGCGCCACAAATGGGTTGTTTAATACCCCGTAGATAGAAGAACCCTCAACTTCAGGAGCGTGTTGTGCAAGAGCTTCTTTCTTCCTTTTGCTCTCTTCTTCAACCTACAGGTTTATATACAGAGAAGGCCCAATCACTCGGGTCATTTTTGCCACATTCACCCACCTTTCAGTAAATTTACTGGGATGCAGTGCCTCTCTCTTCACTCTGATTCTCCTTCTAAAGTGGTTCCTAAAGAAGGGAATGAGTTGTTGTCCGGAGAGAAAGGCATCTGTCCTCAGTCCTCTCAATCTCGTCCACCATATAACCTCTTTCACCATAGCCACTACACAGAGGAAAACTGCCTCTCTTTCGTTTTTGAAAGAAGTTGGCAGTTTGATCCTTACTAAGGACTCGGCAGTCAACTGGATTTGTCCCATACGCGACTGCAGTTGTTCTGCGTAGTTCCACAGGTCTGTTACGCCCGGGAAGTGTACAATTGCGTGCAAGACAGTTACAATGTCCTGCCCGCATCTTGGACACGTCCTCTTGGAAGGAACCCGTCCGTGCTTGTAGATCATGTCACGAACTGATAGAGATAGATAGATAGACAGATAGCTAGATAGATAGATAGATAGATAGATAGATAGATAGATAGATAGATAGATAGATAGATAGATAGATAGATAGATTTCTTTATTAGCCACAAGGGCGCAACAAGAAAGGGGACAATACAAAGACATGCCGGGGATTTTACATACAGTCGTGTAAAAAATATAAAAACAAACAATTTCAACAATCGAAATCCCCAATAGGGGGGAGGCGCCACATATGGGTTGTTTAATACCCCGTCGATAGAACAACCCTCAACTCAAGGAGCGTGTTGTGCAAGTGCTCCTTTCTTCCTTTTGCTCTCTTCCTCAACCTACAGGCTTATAAACAGAGAAGGCCCAATCACTCGGGCCATTTTCGCTTCATTCACCCACCTTTCAGTAAATTTACTGGGGTGCAGTGCCTCTCTCTCCACCCTGATTCTCCTTCTAAAGTGATACTTAAAGAATGGAATCAATTGTTGTCCGGAGAGAAAGGCATCTGTCCTCAGTCCTCTCAACCTCGTCCACCATATAACTTCTTTCACCATAGCCACCGTACAGAGGAAAACCGCCTCTCTTTCGTTTTTGAAAGAATCTGGCGGTTTGATCCTTACTATGAACCCGTCCGTGCTTGTAGATCATGTCACGAACTGATAGAGATAGATAGATAGACAGATAGCTAGATAGATAGATAGGTAGATAGATAGATAGATAGATAGATAGATAGATAGATAGATAGATAGATAGATATATTTCTTTATTAGCCACAGGGGCACAAAAGAAGGGGACAAATACAAAGGGGGAAGTTTACATACAATAAAAACGTGTAAAATGTTATCACAGATGGAATTTAAAAGTTAGTCGATTTTCCCCAATAGAGGGAGACAGTTTATAGATAGATAGATAGATAGATAGATAAATTTCTATTTATTTGCCACGAGGGCACAAAAGAAGGGGACATTTACACAGTGGGGGAGTTTACATAAATCGAGTAAAGAAAAAAGGAATAACAATAATAATATAACAATAAAAAGTCCTCAAAAGGGAGGGGGCGTGTTGGGGATTGCACATACCCCCGAAAAGTGTGCAACTCTTTTCGCGGGGGAAGCCCAGAGAGGAGGCGCTCCCCCTTTCCTCTTCACTTCTTCACCTACAGAACAATGTAGAGAGAAGGCCCATTTACACGGGCCATTCTCGCTTCTTTCACCCACCTTTCATAAAACTGTCTGGGACCAAGCACTTCTCTCTCCATCCTGATTCTTCTTCCGAAGTGGTATCGGAAGAAGTAAACCAGGTGATGGCCGGAGAGAAAGTCACCCGACCTCAGACCTTTCAGGCGCGTCCACCACACAACCTCTTTCATCATGGCTATTACGCACAGAAAGACCGCCTCTGCTTCATTTCTGAAGGGAGGAGGCGGCTTGATGTTCACCACAGACTCGGCGGTTAATCGAATCGGCGCCACACGCGACAGCAGTCGTTCGACGTAGCCCCACAGATCGGCAACGCCCGGGCAGTGTACCAGTGCATGCGCAACGGTTTCCTCGTCGCGCACGCATCTGGGACAGATCTTTTTCGCGGGATCCCTGCCCGGGCGCCCGTGTCTGTAGAGCTTTTCTCGAACGGGCAGAGCCCCCCGGTAACACTGCCAGGCTAGGGACCTCTGGAAGTTGTCCATGGGTCCCGGGCCGAAAGTTCTACCGAACAGGCTGGCCAGTTCGTCCTCCTCCATGCCTAGCGACTCTCCAAGGGTGTCGTCGCCCCTGCTAGCCACCAACCCTCTATAGAATGTCGAGGTGGATTCTCCACTGACAGTCGGGTCCGCTTGCCAGATAGCCGTGAGCGCCTGGGCACACTCGGTGTGCCAGTTGCCCAGTTTTCTCGGTCTTTGCTTCACCCAGGATTGCAGTTCGGTGAGCGAGACGAGCTGTGGGAAGGCTCGCCTCACAAACGGGGCCCACACCGGCTGACCGTTGAGGAATACCTGTAGATGCCGTAGCCTCAATGCGTGCCTACGCATCAACAGCCACGGCATACCCAGCCCTCCTTTCGAAGGGTGCTGGCAGCAGATGGATCTCCTCACCATGGGAGGCCGCTTCTTCCAGAGGAACTGGAAGAGCATGCGTTCCATGATGGTGAGCTTTTCCTTGGGGCAAGGCACGACGGTCAGGCGGTAGTAGATGACGGACGCTATGTAAGCGTTCGTCACCTCCGCCCGACCTTTCAGTGATAGTTTGCACTTGGCCCACTTCTGGGTCAGCGCAAACACCCTGCTCGTCACCTCGCCCCAATTCTTCTCCACCTGGAGGTCCGGTCCGAACCAGACCCCGAGCAGCTTCACCGGGCCCTCCGTCCACCGCCCGACGACACCGTCTAACGGCATCGGTTTGCCCCTCCACGTTCCGAGTTGCAAACCGACTGACTTGTCCTGGTTCAGCTTAGCCCCCGTCAGCCTTTCGTATTCCTCCAGTAGGGTGGCGATCGCCCCGATTTCCGAGGCGTCCGCCACCATTACTGTTACGTCGTCGGCATAGGCCGAGACCGCTTTGTGCAATCCCGGTTCCAGGGGTATGCCCCGCAGCAACTCCAACTTCCGCAGCAGTGGCTCGAGAGTCAATACGTACAGAAGGGAGGAGAGGGGGCACCCCTGTCTGATGGATCGGGTGATTTGAAACGGCTCCGAGAGGTAGCCGTTTACTTTAATTCTAGAGTAGATGTTGCCACTGTGCATGGCAGAAATCCAGCCCCTGAAAACGGGTCCGAAGCCCGCCGCCGCTAGCACCGCATCCAGGTAACCATGGTCGACCCTATCGAACGCCTTAGATTGATCCAAGTTGATCAGGGCCCCACCAAAGCCGGGTTCGTAGCCAACCCTCTCTATGATGTATCGCATGAGGTGGAGGTTGTCGTGAATGGACCTGGACGGGATAGCGCATGTCTGCGCGTCTCCCACCAAACCACCCACCACAAGCGCCAACCTCTTCGCCAACACCTTGGCCAAAATCTGTAACTCTGCATTCAGCAGAGTTATGGGCCTAAAGTTACTTAAGTCGTCCCCCTTGCTCTCGTCCTTCCTCACTAGCGTGACCACGCCCTTGGTCACAGAACAGGGAATTCTCCCGTTCTGTTGCCAGTTGCAATAGACAGCCTCGAGGAGTTCGGAGAACAAGACCGGCATAGCTAAATAAAGTTCGTATGGTAGACCATCGAGACCCGGGGATTTGCGTCTGCTGCATTGGCTGAGCGCTTCCCCGATTTCAGTGGCTGTGATTGGCCCTTCGCAGCACTCCGCTTCGCCGCTCGAAAGACGCGGTAGACCGTCGAGGTATGGACCGAAGTCCACATCCCCGTCCGGCCCCCCGCCACCTCCGAACAGTCGAGCAAAGTGCCTTTGAAAGGTCTCGCACATTCGCTCAGGTTCAAGGATCACCCGTCCATCCTGGTCTCGCAAAGACCGAATGGTGGATTTAATCCCACTCTTGGCTTCTGTCACGCGGGCCCAGCTAACAGCTTTGGTCCCCTCGTTTCCTAAAGCACGTATTTTACTTCGGACAACGCAGCCTTCGTGCTTCGCGTCAAAGAACTGGCTCAATGCCGTTCTCGTCGCTAACACTCTGGCTACGTCTCCGCTCCTAATCGCCTCTTCTAGTTTATCTGTTAACTCCCTTTCCCTCCTATTTCTATTCGCCGCTAGTTCCTTACTGTAACCTATCGAACTTACTCTAATCTCTCTCTTTAGAGATATCCACCACCTACTGTTGACGATCGCTCCCGTCAACCGCATCTTAACTAAGCTACTAATCCGGTTTCTGTAATCTTTCTTTGTCGGTAAGGACAAGTTCATCTTCCAGTAACCGGGACCCTGTCTATGCGTTCTATCAAGGTTGACCACGCAGGTCACTAATTTGTGATCTGAATAGCCAACCATGATCAGTTCTGGACAACTAAATACGTCCCTATCCTTACTCCTAACCAAAAACCTATCTAGGTACGATCTAGATTGTCCACTGCGGTTTGCCCAGGTCCAGGTTGGCGCAGTTGGACAATCTAGTCGAAATCTATCGACCAGGTCGAATCGATCGAGTAACCCCTTGAGGCTGCTACACCCCCCTCTATCGGGACATGCCCCTGCATAGTCCCAACGCGCATCTAGGATTCCATTCCAGTCCCCCACTAAAAGCAGGGAACGCGACGTTCCTAGAAAAGTCTCCAGACGTTGGAAGAAGTCGGCTCTCTCCGCCCCGAAGGGAGCATAAAGACCGACCAGTCTGAAAGCCCCGCCTTCACCACCTCCGACGTCCAGCACCAGTAATCGACCCCCCGGGTCCGAGTGAACAATCTGTACGTCGAGAGTCAGACGTTTATCCAGCAGTACGGCAACTCCCCCCCCCCCCCCCCGCCTCCGGGTTGACAGAGAGATGCGTGCATCTCAAAGTCATCGAAGGCGGGCGCCAGCTGTCTCACGCTGCTGATCCGACTCTCGCAAACAACCATCACATCTATACTTTGTGACCTGAGGTCACTTAGAAGCTTTGCTTGCTTCCAAGCTGAGCTCAGGCCACGCGCGTTCAAACAGCCAACTCTCAATTGATCTATTTTGGTGTTGAAAGTGAAGAAAGAAAAGCACTTACCTCTCCGGGTTGCGTAATTTCCATGGCATCAGGTGTGTTGGGTGGAGGGATGTTTTGTGGTGGTGTGGGGGTACACGTGTGTGGTGGGGTTGGGGTATTTGGAGTTGTGTCAGGGAGAGGGGCGGTTATGGGGAAATCTTTCAAGAGGACGCGATTCAACGGTTTTAAACAGGGGGGGGCTCACGTCCCGTCTAAATTGTTCTTTTAAGGAACGATAAAGGTCCAGAGGGACCTTTATCATTTTTAAATGGGTGAAGTTCTCTGTTGAGATAAAGTTTGGCCCTTCGGTCTGCACCATAGGGTTATTGTTTATTAATTTAACCAGTTTTTTGTTTTCTTTATTTATATATGTGTATTGCAACGTCTTTTTTTGTGATGCTGTCAATGTTTCGGAGAGGGGAGGCGCAGATTTATTTTTGTTTGTTGAGGGTGGGGTGTTTTTGATTGGAGTTGGTGTTTGTGTGTGGGTTATTTGTGGTGTGCTGGGTGTGTGTTTTCTTTTTTTTCTTTTAACTTGTCTGAAGGCTTCTCCTCCTTCTTCTTCAGAAGTTGGGGGAAACTCTTCAGCGCTAGGTGGGAGGGACGTGTTGTGTGGTTGTTTTTTTTTTGCGGGAGGGGTAGATTTGTTACTGTTTTTTTTATTATTTGTTTGGAATGGGTTTTGTGGTGGTGGTGGTGGTAATGTTTGTGTCGTGCTTGTGGTTGGTAATGGTGGTGGTGATGTTTGTGTTGTGGTTGGTGGTGGTGATTTTTGTGTCGTGCTTGTGTTTGGTGCTGATGGTGGTGATGTTTGTGTTGTGTTTGTGGTTGGTGGTGTCTGTATTTTGTTTGCTGTGTGTGGTATTAGTGTATTTTTGGAGGTGGGTGGTGCTGGTGTACTGTTTGTGGTGGGTGTGGGCAATAGTCCTTTTTGGGGGATACGTTTCGGGCAGTTAGCCTTAACGTGTCCCCTTTCCATGCATAAATAGCATGCTGGTCTTCTCCCCTCTACAATTATGTCTATTGGGGTAAGGTCATCCAGCCAGATGCGATCCGGGATTTGTGCTATTCTTTCGGGCCTCATTTGGACTAGTATGTCGAGGCCCATTCCCAGGAACGCATCTCCAGTTGCCTTCCCCATTGACAGCATAGTGTCTTCGCCCATATCAATGAAGCCAGCAATAGCCCACCAGAAGTCCATTGTGGGCAGCATTGTTTTTACTTTTATTCTCTGTGTTCTTCTACCCATGTAGGAGGGATAGAAGCTATATGTTGTCGACGAGAGTGGGCTTAGGGAAAGCTGAACCGCCGTTTCTTTGTCTCTTGTTAGGACCGAAATGCTGCCATAGAGTCGGTCCTTTCGTATGAAGAGAATATTCTTCATATAGTCTTTTAGGACTAACTCTATTTCCATTTGGCTGGGCTGTGCTGGCTTTCTTGACTGGTTTAGTATAGTTCTGTATATAACTGTGTTTTCTGCTCTGGCTTTCTTAAATTCTGGGGGGGGGGGGGAGTTAATGGAAAACATTCCGTTCTCCCCCAAAACAATATGTTTCTTTGCTTCGGCCAGTTTTTCTCTGGCGGCAGTTAGGTCAATTGGTGTGTATGTAATGGATTGCTTTGTTTTCTGGGCGAAAGTTGCCCTGTCGTTATTTGTATTATTTTCTGTTTGTTTGTTTTCTGTTTGCTCATTTTCCTTAACATTTGTTTTTTCATTTTGTTTGTTTGTTTCAATGTCTAATTTTGTTGTAATTATTTTTTGTTCTTCAGACTTGGGGGGCGTGGCAGAGCTAATGGCAGACATGTCTGCCATCTTTTCCGCCATGCTGCCAAGAAAGAAATTTTTCGGCAAAATAGATATTTATTTTACCCCCTAAAAAGGGGGTAAATGCAAAAATGTTTCCCTAAATAACAGGGGTTAGTGTTCCAAATGTGTTGCACTAAAAAATTTATCCGGTACTTACAATAGTAAGGGTAAATCCCGATGGAATAGCGGAGCCGATGCGAAGCGTGTCTTACTCTATCAAGATAGATAGATAGATAGATAGATAGGTAAACAGACAGACAGATAGATAGAACAAAGACAACATAATTTAGTGGATGTATGTTTGATAATGATCAAAGGAAATATGAAAGGAAATTATGTAACTTTTTAAAAATCAATCCAAAATGAAATGCAGTGCAACAATGAGCTGAGTGACAAGAGGAGAAAGATTACGGATAATCGAGGACTTATGATCTTTACATAGAATTTGTTATTATTATTATTATTATTTTTTTTTTGTAAACACCATCATTGTTTACGAGTAATGAGCTAGTATACATATATAGTGCAAGGTCAACCTTGAAATATAGCGAAAACAAACACGGGAAACTTGACAAAATCTATTATACGCTTGTAATATTAGTACATTCACACACACGCATACGTGTACACACACACACACATACACACACACACACACGCCCCCCCCCCCCCACACACACACATATATATATACGTGTATCTAAATATATATATATATATATATATACTTCGTTTATGAATTTGTTTGCAAGATTCCTTATCTGAAAACGTGTGTTGAAATAGATATTGTTATACTTTGGGAGGGTCATGCTGCCAATAAAAACACACGCACCTGTTGATTTTCACTTCAATTTGTTATAAATTTCCGGTTGGTTGGTTTGATAACCGGATGGTTGTTTATATTGTCAAAGCTCTTTCGTAAACCATTCTGTGACCTCCTCAGTGAGTAGGTTTTTATTTTGTGTCCCTCCTTTTTTCTGTCCTACACCATCTTGAACAAAGGAGAAACACAAAATAGAAACCTAGTCAATGAGGAGGTCACAGAATGTGTGACGAAAGAGCTTTGACAATATATAAACAACCATCCGGTTATCGAACCAACCATCCAACTGGAAATTTATAATAAATAATTGAAGTGAAACCCAACAGGTGCCTGTGTGTTTTTATTGGCAGCATGACCCTCCCAAAGTAAAACAATACACACACACACACACACACACACACACACACATATATATATATATATATATGTACACACACACACACACACACATATATATATATATACATATATGTCATACAAAAGTATGTTTGTCACTAGTATACAGACATCGCAATGACAAGATTGTCAAAATATATCTAATTCCGAGAAACGTATATATATAGAATAACTTAATCAAAATTATCGACGGTTGGCATACTAGTAAAGCCACCTAATCCAAGACAACGTCAACACACACACACACACACACACACACACACATATATATATATATATATATATATATATATATATATATATATATATATATATATATATATATATATGAAAACAGGGAGAAAAAGACGAAAAAGACGATTATTAGGAAGAAAAAAATATTTTTTTCCCTTTTTATTAATTTCTCTTTTTTCTGGGTTAGATAATGATTAAAACGAAATATTTTACTTTGTGTGAAGTGTTAAGGTATTAGTTGATTTATTTATTAATTAACATGTATATATATATATATACATATACATATACATATATATATATATATATATATATATATATATATATATATATAAGTTTTAATATAGATGAGATTCAAACTTTTATACTCTGCAATGTATTGAGTACCTTACTTACTGTGGTTACCTCCGATTCAACCCGGAATAACGTACTATATATATATATATATATATATATATAATTAGTCCCTAATCAGTGATTTGCCAACCATCATTGGTATTTCATCGCATTATGGTTGGCAAATAACTGATCAGGGACTAATTTTATAATATGTAATCCATGTGCAACCATGCAGTATTCTTCTCCCCTTGTTTTTCATATATATATATATATATATATATATATATATATATATATATATATATATATTATATTATATTATATTATATTATGTTTTGCGAAATTATATATATTATATATCTATAAATATATAATAATATATCACGTTTTGTGAGGGGCAGTAAATAAAATGCCATTTTCATATATCATACATCAGCATACATCACTTATAAAGCGAGAGGTCGGAAAATCGATTTTCCCGGTAAGTAGAAAGATTTCTCCAGAACTCCTACTGACTGCCACTGTAACAGTACAACTGTTGCATCAGAATTGATCCTCAACTTGTTGCTAAACAACCTCACACTTGCAACATGCAGCTGTTCCCTTTGAAATAGTCTTGGAGAAAAGGGATGCAAATGCGTAGGAATGTAGAACTGGTGTCGCTACTGCGTCAGAAAATCTCGTGTGCGTGCATGCACGTGATAGAAAATGGATGCATGTTTGTGATGGTGCGAGCGTATATGTGTGATCGTATGTGTGCGAACGCGCGTGTGTCGCGTGCATGTAGGAGAGAGAGGCTAAATTTTGGTTTCTAATTTAGGCACAAGATCAGCAATTTCGAGGGGAGGGGGAACGGTTGATTACATTAATCGCGTATCTGTCTGCTAATTTAATTTATCAACTTTGGAAGGTACATGTAGATCTCGGCAGGGTTTGAATTAAGAACGCAAAAAGTTGGAACAAATACTGCAAAACATTTTGTCGGACGCTCTAACGATTCTGCCAATTTATTGCCCTGGAGGGGAAAAATTAGTGAAAGAACGTGAGTAAAATGTGTAATATGTCTCTCAATGGTGACTGCACATTTCATTTGAACAGGTGTAGGAAGGGAACTACTATTGCTCCATCTACTGGTTGATAACTCTACGCTCCAGCGTAGGGAAGAGCCCCGTGAGAGTAATCCTGAACAGAATGGTGTCGATTATTGAGGGCGGTGGATTAGCAGTATCGATAGAGGGTCGGACGCCATGCTTTGACACATAGAGTTATGGCCCTTGCCATTCTGAGTTCAAATCCCGCCGAGGTTAACTTTGCCTTTCATCCTTACGGGGTCGATAAAATAAAGTACCAGTAATGTACTAGGTAATTGCTGGCCTTGTGCCAAAAGAAGAAACAATTATTACAGGGGAAAGGGTAGTGGATAGGCAGAATCGGTACAGCGTCGGACACCATGCTTTGCGGCAGAGCGTTACGTCCCTTTACATTCTGAGTTCAAATCAAGCAGAGGTTAACTTTGCCTTTCATCCTTACGGATTCGATAAATAAAGTACCAGTAATGCACTGGGATCGATTTAATCGACTTTCCCCTCCCCTTCAAATTACTGGCCTTGTGCTATTACAGGAAAAACACACCAGAGGCTCAATGTGGATCTAGGACCAACAGAAGTCTCACTGATATGGTATTTTGTTTACCAGAGAGCCCCAACAGATAAGTGGGCAACAAAAGAAATAACGTCTGTCGACCTTAACAAACTCTTGGTCATTGCGAGCAGGAAAGCTCTGTGGCATATCAGAGAATGAATTAGATTTCCCCCCATCCTCCCCCATAATTCTTCAGCATGGTCATCAAACTACAGGGGGGTCAACGAATTCTCAAAACCTTTCTCGGTAGAAAACGGTGCAAAGCAGGATTGCGTTCTCACACCGTCTCTCGTCACCGACTTCTTCGGTTACGATGCTCGTAAGTACCCATAGAGGACCTCGATGAAGAGGACGATCTCTGCATCCAATAACGCACCGATTACCGTCTGTTCAACTTAAATACACTACAATGGAGCAAATTATATGTTATCAACTCATCGCCAGCGATATTTCCAATGTTGCCTATACTCAGTCAACCCTGCAATGTGGAACACTCTGTTTTGCACAATAAATACACACAGTTGGACATATTGTTTTGTATGGTCCCTTAACTTATGGTAGAGTCGTATGGGCGCCACGGAACATACTGCGTATTTTGGGGGCATGTTAAACATGGCGGAGCTCATCTCCTCTTCAGGTTTGAACACAGCTGAATTCTTCCAGAGAGAG
>OZ024741.1:277076207-277083707 GCA_964016885.1 Eledone cirrhosa | reverse complement strand
AGTCAACAAAAGTAGAGAGGTTTATTTTTAGTTAGGTACTTCTCCTGCAGTTACTTCATATATATATATATATATATATATATATATCAATAATAAATCAATAATAAATCAATAATACGATTTGTTTTTGTTGATTTTTTATCTTAAATCAAGACAGGCAAACTGTAATATTATTATTAGTATATTTCAATCTAGCTAACTTGGTCATTTATAATACAAACATGAATATGTTGGTATTTGTGTTTATCAAATATATTAATTTATATTAACATGTATTACACGGCTCAGAAATACTCTTTCTTTGAGCTATTTCATTGTAAAAGACTACCTGAGTTTTGAACTCATTATTATTGATTTATCACTGCTCCTTCGTTGAGCTGAATTTAGCCCCATGCAAACGGCTGTTATTTCTAGCAGCACGAGTATGAGACTAGCTAGACACTGGATAACCGCGTGAAATTACCTCGTGCGTTAAACAGTCTTTTTAAATATTTTGAAGTGGAACATACCAATTTTTATAGTGCTTGCTGAGGAGATCAAAATGCGGTATTTCTTCCACTTTTTCATTATTCGAAACATATTTGGATTTTAAGGCTTAAACCTGTCTACGGAACAGGTTTGCTTTTGAAATTTAAATTTGTCCAAGCACCACGGCCATTGCCAATACGATTTGTTTTTGTTGATTTTTTATCTTAAATCAAGACAGGCAAACTGTAATATTATTATTAGTATATTTCAATCTAGCTAACTTGGTCATTTACAATACAAACATGAATATGTTGGTATTTGTGTTTATCAAATATATTAATTTATATTAATTTATATTAACATATATATATATATATATATATATATATATATATATATCTACTATATGAATTGGAAGTGGTCGGACGTTGTATATTTAAGTAAGTAGGTGTAGTCGGATAAACGTCGAAACGGCTTGGTGGAATGCAGCGAAAATTTTCACAGTTATGCAGAAGGACCCGAGGAGGCGTTGGGTCGACCTTTATGGTACAGGCTTCCATGGTTACGGAGAAAATCGATGAAACAGGAATTTCCCATTCCGATTGAACTGAGAGTAATCTGTGAACGCAGAAGTCAATATTTCGAGAAACGTTCCAACCGAACGAAACCAGGAAGACGATATTTTGGTTCGTGAAGACGTTCCCTGGCAATGAACGGAAAAAAAGCGAGGATAATACGTCGTTATGTGGAGCGAGAAGAACAATTTCATGCAAAGACAAGACCAAGTTTATGGTATAAATGGAGTCGTTAGACTAATATTCTATTTAACATAACAGAATGATTTCTAGCCCCGGAGTTTAAGAATGATGTAAATAAAGTTGAAAACGAAAATGACAGAGGTTATTAAAATAGTAAAAGTAAATAGTGAAGATTTAGGTCACTACATACGTATGCACCGACGGGCATACACATACATACGCACACACAAATTCATACCCTCCCACAAACGCACACACACGAGCGCGCGCGTGTATAAACCTTATGCATTTCTACAGTATTTTCACCAAACTTAAGACATAGGTTACTTATGTACTCCGGATGGTCATGGGCACTTTCACTTTTACGGATATTGATTATAGGGCCTCCCGGCAGATAACCCCCCTTAACCACTTCCTTGGAGTCGACTGAAGCACTGCAGTGCAATGCAACAAAACATCATAACTTCTGGAGTTCGCAACCGATTTTCACAAAACTTGACACATGGGCTACGTTTGTCCTACAGATGAATGTGAACTCTCAGAATTGGCATATATTGAGTAGGGGACCCATGGGGGCAGGAACCCTCTTTTGGAAAAAGCCGATGATTTTGTAAAAATATAGTTTTCGAAGTAGCACTGAAGTATTGACATAAATGGAATACACAACTGCTATTTAATACCCGAGCAACGCCGGGTACCTCTGTTAGTATATATATATATATATATATATATATATATATATATATATATATATATATATATATATAATAATCAAAATGTCAAGTCTAAAACACATTGTTTCTGACAAGTGCCATATGGCCAGTAATTCAAGTTCTTAGGAATAACTCCGAGTATTCATTATAGAATTAAAAAACGATTGACACATACTTAAATATATCAAGCATTAAGACTTGATATATTTAAGTATTGTGTGTGTGTTATTATTGCTGTTGTTTATACATATGATCAAAAAGGCCCATCTTGTCACAAATTTGTCAAGTTAATTCTACCAACCCACCTGAAACCGTTCCAGTTTCTATGAAAACAAAACAACAACAAAATAAAGATTAAAGGAACATTTGATTTAAAATGTTTATATTTATTTTTAAAACACTTGCCTACGTAAAGAGGGTGATTGATTGGCAGAATCAGTAGATCGTTGGATTGGCAGTATCAGTTGAGCGTTGGATTGGCAGTATCAGTTGAGCGTTGGATTGGCAGTAACAATTGAGCGTTGGATAGACTGTATCAGTTGGACGTTGGATTGGCAGTATCAGTTGAGCGTTGTTGGAAGTATCAGTTGAGCGTTGGATTGGCAGTATCAGTTGAGCGTTGTGTTGGCAGTATCAGTTGAGTGTTGGATTGGCAATAACAATTGAGCGTTGGATTGGCAGTACCAGTTGAGCGTTGGATTGGCAGTATCAGTTGAGCGTTGGATTGGCAGTAACAATTGAGCGTTGGATTGGCAGTACCAGTTGAGCGCTGAACAAATCCCGTCGAGATTAGCTTTACTTTTCATCCTTAGGGGTCGATAAAATAAATTACCAGTATCGCAATGGGATTGATCTAATCGACTTTTCCCTCCCCCAAAATTGTTGGCCTTGTGCTTAAATCAGAAACAATTATAATTGTACGTAAGAAGGGTGCTGGATTGGCAGAATCAGTAGAGCGTTGGACAAAAGACTTTGCGGTATTTAGTAACGATTTTCTATGATCTGAGTTAAACTCCCGTAGAGGTAAATTTTGTTTCTCACCCTTCCGGGGCCGATTTAATAGAGTACCAGTTAAGTACTGGGGTTGATATAATCAACTTTTCCTTTCTCCAGAAATTACTGACCTTAGGCCAAAAATTAGAATCTAATATAATTCTTGATCAGAACCAACCCCTTTCTTAAGTTTTGAACTAAACGGCACCTTAGTAATAAAATAAAAATTGATGAGATTTAGTAATATAACTATTACTAAATCTCATAAAATTTTTATATATTGAAAAAAAACAAACAATTGGGAATCATAGGCAGTTCTATGTGTGTGTGTGTGTGTGTATATATATATATGTACGTGTCCCTATGTATATATGCATGTGTGTGTATGTATGTATGTATGTATGTATGTATGTATTGCAGTAATAAGATGTACAGGGAGGCTGTACGAAAGTTTTAGTGGGGACATGTTTTGTATTGTTACCGTACAAAACTAATCATTACATATACTATATTGATAGACTGAGTGTTATGTGGCGAAACACAGACCCACACACATAGACACACGCACGCACCCTTTCACACACACACACATGTATATATATTTACAAATGTGTGTTATATAAGTGTGTGCGTGTCAGTGTGTGTATGCGTGCGCATACACACACACACACACACACACACACACACACACACACACACACACACACACACACACACATATATATATATATATATATATATATATATATATATATATATATATATATATATATATTGTATTGATTTTTATACATTATTGATTTTTATACATTCAATTTTGCTCTGATACTTACATAGAGCACTCTTCACTTCTATGACCTTTTCTGTTTTCAACGGAAATTTCAATATATATATATATATATATATATATATATGTATATATATACAATATAAAGAAATACACAGATACATGCAGAATACAATGAAGGAATTTGGATATGGTATATCTTATTAATTATATCTAATGTTTTTTCTTTCTTTATAATGTGTTATGTATATATATATATATATATATATATATATATACATGTATGTATTTATATGTTTGTATTTATATATATATATATATATATATATATATATATATATATATACATATATTATGGAATACTGTTGGCTTTTTGCTACAATATTTTTTATACCTTTCATTTATATATATATATATATATATATACATGTATGTATTTATATATATATATATATATATATATATATATATATATATATATATATATATATATATATATATATATACATGTATGTATATATATATATATATATATATACATGTATGTATATATATATATATATATATATACATGTATGTATATATATATATATATATATATATATATATATATATATATATATATATATATATATGCAAAAGTTCTATTTAAAATTGTTGGGATACAACAAGTAAATATTTTTATAACTGATATAAAGCACTCGACAAGTATTTGGAGTAGATATACGATATTAATAAATGGAAACTATATTTATAAAACCATATTTATTTCATTATACATATTTCAGGGATACCAAATTAAATTATGGTATACCTTCATCAGACAAAATACAATATATAACAGTTTTACAAATAAGCTTTGACGTACCCTATTAAAATCCAACCATTTTTGGAAGTCATCCGGATGACTTCCAAAAACAATGGCATACCATAATTTAATTTGGTATCCCTGAAATATGTATAATGAAATAAATATGGTTTTATAAATATAGTTTCCATTTATTAATATCGTATATATATATATATATATATATATATATATATATATATATATATATATATATATATATATATATATACAGACATACGCCAGTTCAATCGTGCCGTCCTGTCCCGTACACGGCTCATGCACTGCACACTGCATGATGCACGTTAATCGAAGCCAAAGCTCTGAAGCGACATCAGATCTACATTCCTACATGTTGCATTCCATCTGTCATGGCAACAGGCGGTAGGCGGGGCATTGTGTAGTAGCTAGGGGTTGGGAAGCTGCGGGGCGGGAACATTATAAAGACGCCGGGGGAGGCGGGACAGATGAACGGCCTGCTGATCGTTTGATGTCGGCCGTTTTTATTGGGATTGTAAGTATATAAATATGTATTTATATGTATTTATATGTGTTCATATGTGTTTATATGTGTTTGTATGTGTTTATATGTATTTATATGTGTTTGTATGTGTTTATATGTGTTTGTATGTGTTTATATGTGTTTGTATGTGTTTATATGTGTTTATATGTGTTTATATGTGTTTGTATGTGTTTATATGTGTTTATATGTGTTTGTATGTGTTTATATGTGTTTATATGTGTTTGTATGTGTTTATATGTGTTTATATGTGTTTGTATGTGTTTATATGTGTTTATATGTGTTTATATGTGTTTGTATGTGTTTATATGTGTTTGTATGTGTTTATATGTGTTTATATGTGTTTATATGTGTTTGTATGTGTTTATATGTGTTTGTATGTGTTTATATGTGTTTATATGTGTTTGTATGTGTTTATATGTGTTTATATGTGTTTATATGTGTTTGTATGTGTTTATATGTGTTTATATGTGTTTGTATGTGTTTATATGTGTTCGACTATATATCATTATTTCGGATTGGCAGAATCGGTAGAGCGTCAGACACCATGTTTGCAACAAAGAGTTATGGCCCTTTACGTTCTGAGTTCAAATCTTAACTTTGGTTAACTTTGCCTTTCATCAAGGTTAACTTTGCCTTTCATCCTTACGGAGGTCGATAAAATAAAGCAGAAGTAATGCACTGTGGGTAATTGCTGGATTGTGCCAAAAGTAGAAACATTTATTTCGCGTATCTCTATTAATGTATGTATACTTGTGTGTCCGCACACGCACACACACACACACACACACAGACATACACACACAGACACACACACACACACACACATATATATATATACCAAGAATATATATATACCAAGATTTTTACGAAGAGATTAGGCAAGTTTGAAAATTCAAAATATATTGAAAAAAAAATATGTATATAATTGTTTCTACTTTAGGCACAAGGCCAGCAATTACCCAGTGCGTTACTGGTACTTTATTTTATCGACCCCGTAAGGATGAAAGGCAAAGTCAACCTCGGCGGGATTTGAACTCAGATCGTAAAGAGAGGTAACTATGCTGGAAAGCATGGCATCCGACCCTCTACCGATACTGCCAATCCACCCCCCCGTGTATATAATGTATGTATGTATGTATGTATATACGCATGCACTCACACGCATATACATATACTTACACACACAAACACATACACACTCACACACGCACACAC
The DNA here is from genome assembly GCA_964016885.1 of Eledone cirrhosa. Classification (NCBI taxonomy): domain Eukaryota; kingdom Metazoa; phylum Mollusca; class Cephalopoda; order Octopoda; family Eledonidae; genus Eledone; species Eledone cirrhosa. The sequence continues at coordinate 277,077,403 of OZ024741.1, read as the reverse complement.
ACACGCGCATTATATATATATATATATGCATATATACAAGGTGTCCTAAAAATATATACACATATATATTAGAATGCTGTTGAAGTGTGTATACATATTTTTGGGACACCCTGTATATATATATATATATATATAATTATTATTATTATTATTAATATTATTATTAGATTGAACGGTCACCTTTCGGAACCGTTCAACATCATGCGCTCGGTCCGCCAAGGATGTGCCCTCTCGTCCCTCTTGTACGTATTGACTCTCGAGCCATTACTGCACAAACTGGAGACGTTGAGGGGTATCCCGCGCGAACTAGGATGCGGAAGATCCATGTCAGCATATGCGGACGATGTCACCGTACTGGTGTCGAACGCCAAACACATCGAGGCGATCGGCACTACACTAAGAGAATACGAAGCGGTGACAGGAGCAATGATCAACCAGGAAAAGTCAGTGGGCCTGCAGCTCGGCACCTGGAGAGGCAGGTCCATGCCGTCCAACAGCGTCATCGGGCGCTGGACGGACGGACCGGTTAAATTGCTAGGGGTCTGGTTCGGTCGAGACCTCCAGACGGACAAAAACTGGGACGAGGTGACGAGCAGAATGGCTTCTCTCACCCAGAAATGGGCGGAGAGGAAGCTATCCCTGAAAGGTTGAGCGGAGGTGGCTAACGCGTACATCGCGTCCGTCATCTACTACCGCCTGACCGTCGTACCTTGTCCTAAGCCCCGCCTGACTGCGCTGGAGCGTTTGCTCTTTCGCTTTTTGTAGAAGGGACGCGCTCCGATGGTCAGGCGGTTCATCTGCTGTCAACACCCGCTGCGCGGGGGGCTGGGCATGCCGTGGTGGATGATGCGCAGACACACACTCAGGCTACGACATCGCCACCTCTTCTTCGACGGTGATCAGGTGTGGTCGCCGTTTGCTAGACGCGTCTTTCCCCAGCTCGTCTCCTTGACGGAGCTGCAGTCCTGGGTCAAGCGAAGACCGAGAGGGAGCGCTTGGTGACTGGAATGTCTTCAGGCGCTCACAGCCCTCGACCAATCGGGCAATGTGATAGGTGGAAACTCCACCTCGGCGTTCTATAGAGGATTAGTGGAGGGGAAGAGCGACGACGTACTTGGGGAAACTCTAGGCTTCGATGAAAATCAACTAGCCAATCTTTTCGGAAGAACTTTCGGGTCGGGGCCTATGGACAACTT
>OZ024741.1:277063707-277066207 GCA_964016885.1 Eledone cirrhosa | reverse complement strand
TCTTGGTTAAGAGAGTGGGACTGGCTTTGTGCAGTGCCTTTGCTCACTATAAAAGCTTCACGGCACAGGCATTGCTTTATATCTGGAGCTCTCTCTGCACTTGTCATCACATGGTACCAAGGGCCCAGCACTATGTGTCAATAATTGTCACAAGTGTAGTGTTTGTGCCAGAGTTTTCAAGTCGCTGGCTGGACTAAAAAGTCACACTCGTTCAGCGCATCGGTAGGGGTTCTCCTACATGGATATAAAGTAGTGGCCGTACTCGAAAACGAGTTGGCAGCCACCATATATGTATGTATATGTGTATGTATGTGTATATAAATGTATGTATGTCTATATATGTATATATATGTATATATATAAGAATTGAAATACTAGAGTGTGTTGGAGTTAAACACCCTCTTCGTATTATAGAAATGACAGTAAAGGTATAGCTCAATGTAATTAAACAGAGCCGAAGAATTATGAAAATAAACCAAAGAAGCCTTCAATACATCTAAAGTCTTTATTAGCCAACAATATTTCGTCCTATTAAGGATTCATCAGGGCAATTAAAGCTATAAGAAGCACTATCAGCCAATACAAGCCGAAAACTCAGAAGAATATGGAGTGTACAAAGATTAAATCATAGGAAAATAATCGGGTAAAATTAACAAGTGAAAATTGCTAAGGAAGTAAGTAACATTTTGAACCATATTACAAATATAGTCCAATGCAAAAACTAGAGCTAAGACAGAGGTGGTGATATAGAGCAGGAATTATTGTACTATATATAATATAATATAATATAATATAATATAATATAATATAATATAATATAATATAATTAATAATTATAATAATAATAATGTTAAAAGGCCCAATATACATATATATATATATATACATGTGTACACATATATACATATATATCGATACACATTTCCATCAATAGAAGCACAAACTAACCCTTATTAAGAGTTTAAATATAAATAAGAATAATAATAATAAAAATAAAAATACAAATGAAAAATTCAAATGAAAATAAAATTAAAATATAATACATATAATATTTACAGTATAAAATGAAGAATAAATGATTAAAAGTAAGCATAAAATATGTATATATATATGTATGTATATATATGTGTATGTAGATATATATATATGTATGTATGTATGTATGTATGTATGTATGTATGTATGTATGTATGTATATATGTATGTATGTATATGTGTATGTATGTATATATGTATGTATGTATGTATGTATATATATATGACCCCTTAGCCTTTGTCAAGGCAGAATTCTAGGAGAAGGAAAACTCTGATATAACACCTGCAACCCTGATGGTATCCAATGATGTTGACTTATTCTTCTTTTTGGTAAATATCATCTTGGGTTAAGAGAGTGGGACTGGCTTTGTGCAGTGCCTTTGCTCACTATAAAAGCTTCACGGCACAGGCATTGCTTTGTATCTGGGATCTCTCTGCACTTGTCGTCACATGGTACCATGGGCATAGCACAATGTGTCAATAATTGTCACAAGTGTAGTGTTTGTACCAGAGTTTTCAAGTCGCTGGCTGGACTAAAAAGTCACACTCATTCAGCGCATCGGTAGGGGTTCTCCTACATGGATATAAAGTAGTGGCCGTACTCGAAAACGAGTTGGCAGCCACCATGTGTGCTTATATGTATGTATGTATGTTTGTAGGTATGTTTGTTTGTATGTATGTGTGTGTGTGTATGTATGTTTATATGCATATATGTATGTATGTATGTGTGTGTATACATGTATGTATGTATCAAAGGCATATATTGAGTTAGAAACTCAAAATAGTCTCTTACAATAAATTAGCTCTAGGAAAGAGATTTTTCCGAGCCGTATAATATAACTGAACAAAAAAGAAAAACGAAAACTGACATATGTGTTCAAATCGTAAGGGACCAGATTCACTAAGGTGAAAAGAATACTACCTAAAGACAATAGGGTTTGCCAGACTCAATTTAAGAATAAATCAAGAAAATAAATACAAAAAAAGATTTAGTAGTTACCACAATTCTGGTTTGTATTTATTTTCTTGATTTATTCTTAAATTGAGTCTGGCAAACCCTATTGTCTTTAGGTAGTATTCTTTTCACCTTAGTGAATCTGGTCCCTTACGATTTGAACACATATGTATGTCTGTGTTCGTTTTTCTTTTTTGTATGTATGTAGGTATGTATGTGAAGGCTCCTAGTTTAGTGGTTAGAGTGTTTTGCTCACGATCTTGCCGTGAGTTCGATTTCCAGTGACGTGTTGTGTCCTTGAGCAAGACACTTTATTTCACGATGCTCAAGCCCACTCAGCTGGAATGAATTGTAACTGTCATACAAAGGGTCATGGCTTGTCATGCACTGTGTCATGCTGAATCTCCCCAAGAAATACGTCAAGGGTGCACGTGTCTGTAGAATGCTCATTCACTTGCACACAAACATAACGACCAAGCTATTCTGTTGTTCGAACAAATGGAATATTCA
>OZ024741.1:277053707-277056207 GCA_964016885.1 Eledone cirrhosa | reverse complement strand
ACAGCAACAAAACTAACCCCCCCCCCAAAAAAAAAAAACATTACACAGCCATAATCATGGCAAATAAAGAACTCTTAGAACATATAAAGCAGCAAGCAGCAGACAGACATTACGGAAAAAATTACTACACCCCACCAACACCAAGAACTCTCCCGAAAAACATAAACATCAATGAAATCAAAATAGAACATTACAGACTGTTAAAAGTAAAATTCCCCAACGCAGTTGGAGACTTCAGAGGGACGGTTACCAAGAGGATATACACCGACATCCTCTTGGAAACACCCATGACCAGCCAAAGGGACGGTTCTACTGTCCCTTCACCACACGATCAAGGTCAGTGATCCTTTCTCACTTACCCCGTTTCTCATCCAGCATGGCCGTACTTAGAATAGGCAGTATAAATGTACGTGGTCTGTGGTCATCTTGGAAGCAGGGTCATCTGCTCAACGACCTCAGGTCACTAAAAATAGATGTGGTGGCCATCAGCGAGACCAGAATCTCCGAAGCACGAGCCTTCGTACCGATCTTCGGCGGCTACGATGTATACGCATCTCCCAGCCGTCCAGGAGGGAGAGGGTCGTGCTTTTTCGGATCTCGCTATACGGGCCATCTTCCTGGACCCAGAAGGTAAGTCGGTGGTGCTGGACGTGACCGGCAGCGAAGGCAATGCTTTCAGGCTAGTAGCCGTCTACGCCCCAAAAGGGGCAGGGCGGGCAGATTTCTTCAGACGTCTAGAGACCTTTCTTGGACGTCCCGCTCCTTAGTGTGCGACTGGAACGGTATCTTAGATGTACGCTGGGATTATGTGGGGCTAGAAGACAGGGCAGGAGGGTGTAAAAGCCTCAATAACCTGCTCAGACGTTTTGAACTGTCTGACAGGTATAGACTGGATTATCCGAATGTGCCAACGTAGACATGGGCAAACGGCATCGGGTCATCCAGATCGTATTTAGATAGGGTATTCTGTAGGGAAACAGACAAGGCTAGTGTAGGCTGTCGACAATTTAAAGTAGTCGATTACACGGACCACAAATTTGTGATCTGTGAAGTTAACTTAGATAGACTCCGTAGGCAAGGGCCCGGCTACTGGAAGCTGAACGCGTCGTTCCCGGCGCGCAAAGCTTAGAGAGACCGGATTAGCGAATTAGTTAAGCGTGCGTTGACGGGTGCGATCGTCAACAACAGGTGGTGGTTTACCCTGAAAAGGGCTATTAGAGTAGAATCGATAAGGTTTAGCAAAGGAGTAGTGATAGAGGAAAATAGAGTTAGAAAGCTAGAAGAGGCATTTAGGACAGGCATCGCAACCGACATGCTTGTGGCGAGATTGGCACTCTACCAATTCTTCAACGCAAAGCATGAAGGTTGCGTTGTCAGAGCTAGAGTGCGTGGTCTAAGACACGAGGAGAAGAAAGCCGTTCAATGGGCCCGGGTGGTGGAGGCGCGACGTGGCAACACGTCCACAATTCGGTCTTTTCCTGATCAAAACGGGCGCATGTTACTCGAACCCGAGCAGATGTGTGCGGCTTTTAAACAGCACTTTGCTCAATTGTTCGGGAGCGGTGGCGGGACTGATTGGAGTATGGACTTCGGTGCATACTCGCTGGACTGCCGCGGCTCTCGACGACCGCAACGCAGTGCTGCGAAAACCCGATAACAGCAGGTGAAATACGGTAAGCGATGTCTGACTGCACGAGGGGGAAATCGCCAGGTTTGGATGGTCTGCCCTACGAGCTTTATGCGTATATGCCAGAATTGTTCGGCGACCTCTTGGCAGATGTCTACTGCAACTGGCAGCAGAACGGGACATTCCCAGTTTTGTGAGCCGGGGAGCGGTGGCGCTGCTGAGAAAAAACCCGAACAAGGGGGACGTTATAGACAACTTCAGGCCCTTAACTCTGTTAAACGCAGAGTTTAAGATTTTGGCCAAGGAGTTAGCAAAGAGATTGGCGCTTGTCGTCGGTGATCTGGTGGGAGAGGCGCACACATGCACCATTCCGGACAGATCCATCCACGACAGCCTCCATCTCATGCGATACATCATAGAGAGGTGGTTAAGGAACTTGGATCAATCTAAGGCATCTGATAGGATCGACAATCGGTACTTGGCTGCGGCCGGCTTCGGGACCATTTTTAGGGTCTGGATCGCTGCGATGCACAGCGACATCTGCTCGATTGTGAGGGTGAATGGTCACCTGTCGCAGCCTTTCAGCATCATGCACTCGGTCCTCCAGGGTTGCCCCCTCTCGTCCCTCTTGTACGTACTGGCTCTCGAGCCGTTACTGCACAAACTGGAGACGATGAAGGGGGTCCCACGTGAACTGGGATGCGGGAGATCCGTGTCAGCTTACGCTGACGATGTCACCCTGGTGGCGTCGAGCACCAAACACGTCCAGATGCTCGGCACCACTCTCAAGGAATACGAAGCGGTGGCAGGAGCAAAGATAAACCAGGAAAAGTCGGTGGGCCTGCAACTCGGCACCTGGAGAGGCAAGACAGC
>OZ024741.1:277006207-277048707 GCA_964016885.1 Eledone cirrhosa | reverse complement strand
CACTACTACCTCCACTACCACTCCAATGCCACTACTATCACCACTATTTTCATTACAACACACACCACCACCATTTCCACCTCCAGCACCACTACTACCTCCACTACCACTCCAATGCCACTAAAATCACCACTATTTTCACTATAACACTCACCACCATCATTTCTACCTCCAGCACCACTACTATCGCCACTGCCACTCCAATGCCACTACTATCACCATAATTTTCACTACAACACACACCACCACCATTGCCACCTCCAGCACCACTACTATCGCCACTACCACTCCAATGCCACTACTATCACCACTATTCTCACTACAACACACACCACCACCATTTCCACCTCCAGCACCACTACTACCTCCACTACCACTCCAATGCCACTACTATCACCACTATTTTCACTACAACACACACCACCACCATTTCCACCTCCAGCACCACTACTACCTCCACTACCACTACTATCACCACTATTTTCACTACAACACACAACACTACCATTTCCACCTCCAGCACCACTACTATCTCCACTACCACTCCAATGCCACTACTATCACCACTATTTTCACTACAACACACGCCACCACCATTGCCACCTCCAGCACCACTACTATCGCCACTACCACTCCAATGCCACTACTATCACCACTATTTTCACTACAACACACACCACCATTGCCACCTCCAGCACCACTACTATCGCCACTACCACTCCAATGCCACTACTATCACCACTATTTTCACTACAACACACACCACCACCATTTCCACCTCCAGCACCACTACTATCTCCACTACCACTCCAATGCCACTACTATCGCCACTATTTTCACTACAACACACACCACCACCATTGCCACCTCCAGCACCACTACTATCTCCACTACCACTCCAATGCCACTACTATCACCACTATTCTCACTACAACACACACCACCACCATTTCCACCTCCAGCACCACTCCTACCTCCACTACCACTCCAATGCCCGTACTATCACTACTATTTTCACTACAACACACACCACCACCATTTCCACCTCCAGCACCACTACTACCTCCACTACCACTCCAATGCCACTACTATCACTACTATTTTCACTACAACACACACCACGACCATTTCCACCTCAAGCACCATTACTATCTCGACTACCACTCCAATGCCACTACTATCACCACTATTTTCATTACAACACACACCACCACCATTTCCACCTCCAGCAACACTACTATCTCCACTACCACTCCAATGCCACTATTATCACCACTATTTTCACTACAACACACACCACCACCATCATCACCTCCAACACCACTACTATATCCGCTACCACCAACACCATTAACATCACCACCTTCGTCACTACCACTATCTCTACTAACACCTATACCAGCAGCAACTTCACCAATACCACAACTACTATCACCTACACCATCACTGCTACTACCATGTCTACTACCACCAACACAACCACCACTACCACCTCCGCCTCCGTATTAGCACCCAACTAATACTCACAGCAATTTTATCCCGATCATCTAGCACTGATATCATCTCCACCACCACCACCACCACGTACACCACCACCAACCCCACCAGCACCACCACCAACACCACCTACACCACCAACACCACCACGTACACCACCACGTACACCACCAACACCACCAACACCACCACGTACACCACCACCAACTCCACCAACACCACCACCAACATCACCAACACCACCACCAACACCACCAACACCACCAACACCACCACCAACACCACCAACACCACCACCAACACCACCAACACCACCAACACCACCACCAACACCTCCAACACCACCAACACCACCACCAACACCACCACCAACACCACCAACACGACCAAGACCACCACCAACACCACTAACACCACCACCAAACCACTACTACCAACCCCACCACTACTACCAACCCCACCACCACTACCAACCCCACCACCACCACCACCACCATCACCATTACCACTACCACAGCCGCCACCACCATTACCAACCCTCTCCCACCACCGCTACCACCACCACCACCAGCAACACCACCATTACCAACACCACCACTAACACCACCACTACCTACCGATACAACCCCCCCCCCCACCCACCCACCCACACACACACACACCAACATCACCACCAACACCACCACTATAAACACCACCACCATCCCCACCTACCCCACCAACCCCACCAACAACACCACCAACACTACCACTACCAACACCACCACCATCCCCACCACCCCACCAACCCCACCAACACCACCACCAACACCACCACTACCTACACCACCACCATCCATGCCTACCCCACCAACCCCACCAACAACACCACCAACACAACCACTACCAACACCACCACCATCCCTACCACCCCACCAACACCACCACTAACACCACCACTACCACCACCACCACCACCATCCCCACCTACCACACCAACCCACCAACATCACCACCAACACAACCACTACCAACACCACCACCATCCCCACCACCCCACCAACACCACCACTAACACCACCACTACCAACACCACCTCCATCCCCACCACCCCACCAACCCCACCAACACCACCACTAACACCACCACTACCAACACCACCAACATGCCCAGCACCCCACCAACCCCACCAACAACACCACCAACACAACCACTACCAACACCACCACCATCCCCACCTACCCCACCACCCCACCAACACCACCACCATCCCCACCACCCCACCAACACCACCACTAACACCACCACTACCAACACCAACACCATCCACCCCACCAACCCCACCAACATCACCACCAACACAACCACTACCAACACCATCACCATCCCCACCACCCCACCAACCCCACCAACACCACCACTAACACCACCACTACCAACACCACCAACATGCCCCCCACCAACCCCACCAACAACACCACCAACACAACCACTACCAACACCACCACCACCCCACCACCCCACCAACACCACCACTAACACCACCACTACCAACACCAACACCATCCCCACCTATCCCACCAACCCCACCAACATCACCACCAACACAACCACTACCAACACCAACACCATCCCCACCTACCCCACCAACCCCACCAACATCACCACCAACACAACCACTACCAACACCACCACCATCCCCACCACCCCACCAACCCCACCAACACCACCACTAACACCACCACTACCAACATCATCAGCAACAACAGCAATACAACTTTGTGTGCTCAAAGAAATAAGTGTCAAGCACTATTGTAATGGGGGATAATGTGGTTTCTTTCTTACACATGAGATTGTCGATGTCTTAGGTTGTTGTCGTTCGCCTGATCGAGATCATAGATCAGTGATTAGTTTCTAGGGTTCACCGTGAGGAGGTTGACAGCTGGGCCCCAAGGGAATTGGAAGGACTGGAAGTAGGGTCACACATTTTGAAACAAGCCCAGGGCGCTAAACACAGACACTGGCTCTGGTTACAAACAGTCTCATCAAACCTTTCGGCAAATCGAAACATAATTGTTTGGGACAAAAATAGCATTGTCGTTTGTAAGTATAGCAGTCGCCTGTCCTACGAATGTGAAGATTTCAGTGACAATCAACTCGGTAGAAGAAAGAAAGCTTTTATTGACAACTGCTTTTATCTTCTGTTTCTGGTTGAAAATTTACATTTGTGTTCATAACTATTAAATCACATGGTTGTTGTGTTAACTAAGTATGTGAATAATAATCCGGAAATAGTGTGGTTTTCACACAAAGATAGAAGCCATCTCTCTCTCTCTCTCTCTCTCTCTCTCTCTCTCTCTCTCTCTCTCTCTCTCTCTCTCTCTCTCTCTCTTCCTCTCTCTCTCTATCCTCTCTCTCTCCGCACCATTCTCTCTCTCCCTACATCACTCTCTCTCTCTCACTCTCTTTCTTTCTCCATCACTTTCTTGCACTCTCTCTGTCTCGTTCCATCGTTCCCCTCTTGCTGTCTCTGAGAGAATGCTAGAAGAGAATATGAAAATAGGGGTGGAAGTGGGGGAGAGGGTGCTGGTGAGGTTATGATTAAATGTAGTGGAAAGCGGATTGCCACCATCACCACCACCACCACCACCACCACCACCACCACCACCACTACCAACAACACTAACTTTATAAACCATCTTTAACATGGAACCACACCACCATACACACGCACGCAAAGAGAATCACGTAGACACCACAGTCTCGGATGTTTCTATATATATATATATATATATATATATATATTATAGTATAATATTTTATATATTTATATATATATATAATATTATGTAATTGTTTCTACTATTGGCACAAGGCCAGCAATTACCCAGTACATTACTGGTACTTTATTTTATCGACCCCGTAAGGATGAAAGGCAAAGTCAACCTTGGCAGGATTTGAACTCAGATCGTAAAGGGAGGTAACTATGCTATAATATTATATATATATGTGTGTATATATAATATAATATTATATATATATGTATATATATATATAGACAGCCATCGTCATGTCCCCACCATATCTATATTGAATGGAGATCAACAATCCATCACCACCACCACCACCACCACCACCACCGATAAATACACCCCCCCCCCCCCTCTATTAAGCCTCATCGATTTAATCTACCTCAGCGACATCAGACATACATTCCAATACTTGTTACTTGCTGCATCAACAGGCAACCACAAACGCCGCCTCTCCTCCCTGAATGGTGTGGTGTGGTGTGGTTCCTTGAATGATGTAGAGTGGTGTGGTGTATTGTGATGTGGTGTGGTGTGGTGTTGTGTGGAGTGCTATGACGTGGTATTGTGTGGTGTGGTATAGTGTGTTGGTGTGGCGTGGTATAGCATAATGTGGTATGGTGTGTTGATGTGGCGTGGAGTGGTGTTGTGTGGGATAGAATGGCATGGTGTGGAGTGGTATAGTGTGGTATAGTGTGTTGGTGTGGCGTGGTCTGGTGTTGTGTGGTATGGTGTGTTGATGTGGCGTGGTGTGGTGTTGTGTGGGATGGTATGGCATGGTGTGGAGTGGTATAGTGTGGTATAGTGTGTTGGTGTGGCGTGGTCTGGTGTTGTGTGGTATGGTGTATTGATGTGGCGTGGTGTGGTGTTGTGTGAGATGGTATGGTATGGTGTGGAGTGGTATAGTGTGGTATAGTGTGTTGGTGTGGCGTGGTCTGGTGTTGTGTGGTATGGTGTATTGATGTGGCGTGGTGTGGTGTTGTGTGGGATGGTATGGTGTGGAGTGGTATAGTGTGTTGGTGTGGCGTGGTCTGGTGTTGTAGTGTCGTGGTATTTCGCTATGGTGGTGTGGTATATTGTGATGTGGTGTGGTGTAGTGTGGTATAGTGTGGTATGGTGTGTTGGTGTGGCGTTGTCTGGTGTTGTAGTGTTGTGGTATTACGGTATGGTGGTGTGGTATATTGTGATGTGGTGTGGTGTAGTGTGGTATAGTGTGGTATGGTGTGTTGGTGTGGCGTGGTCTGGTGTTGTAGTGTTGTGGTATTACGGTATGGTGGTGTGGTATATTGTGATGTGGTGTGGTGTAGTGTGGTATAGTGTGGTATGGTGTGTTGGTGTGGCGTGGTCTGGTGTTGTGTGGTATGGTGTATTGATGTGGCGTGGTGTGGTGTTGTGTGGGATGGTATGGTGTGGAGTGGTATAGTGTGTTGGTGTGGCGTGGTCTGGTGTTGTAGTGTCGTGGTATTTCGCTATGGTGGTGTGGTATATTGTGATGTGGTGTGGTGTAGTGTGGTATAGTGTGGTATGGTGTGTTGGTGTGGCGTTGTCTGGTGTTGTAGTGTTGTGGTATTACGGTATGGTGGTGTGGTATATTGTGATGTGGTGTGGTGTAGTGTGGTATAGTGTGGTATGGTGTGTTGGTGTGGCGTGGTCTGGTGTTGTAGTGTTGTGGTATTACGGTATGGTGGTGTGGTATATTGTGATGTGGTGTGGTGTAGTGTGGTATAGTGTGGTATGGTGTGTTGGTGTGGCGTGGTCTGGTGTTGTAGTGTTGTGGTATTACGGTATGGTGGTGTGGTATATTGTGATGTGGTGTAGTGAGGCATAGTGTGGTATTGTGTGTTGGTAGTGTGATATTTACTTGTGGTGTGATTTTATGTAGTGTGGTGTGTTGCTGTAATCTGGTGCTGTGGGGTGGTATGTTGGTATGACGGGGTGTGGTGTGATGTAGTGTAGTGTGGTGTATTGTTATGTGGTGTGGTGTGTTGATATAATGCGGTGTGATGTATTGTGGTGCTGTGGTGTAGTGTGATGTAATGTGCTGTAATGATGTAAGGCATGTAACAGTTAAGGGGATAAAAGATGAATTTCCACTTGGATAGGACGGGACGCATGCCTATCTCTCACTTCTCAAATAACAATCCAACAGAATCTTAGCCATTGTCGATAGTTGCTAGTTTGACCTAACTGAGTCAAGTAGAATGAAGTGTACTGGGCCAAATCATGTGTTTCAACATGTGTATGTATGTGTGTGTATGTGTGTGTGTGTATGTATGTGTGTGTATGTGGGTGTGTATGTATGTGTGTGTGTGCGTATATGCAGTATGCACACACACACACACACACACACAAACACATTTATACATACATACATACATATGTATGTATGTTTTTCTGGTTTTATAATTTATGTCTGTCTGTTTGTCTGTCTGTCTGTATGTATGTATCTATTTATCTATATATGTATGTATGTATGTATGTATGTATGTATGTATCTATGTATCTATGTATCTATGTATGTATGTATGTATGTATGTATGTATGTATGTATGTATGTATTGTCAGGTCACCAGTTGGTGCTACTGGTAACATGTATCCCAGTACAACCTGTCTCATGGTCGGGTCGTTGGCGACTAAACTGGCAACCCCACCAAGGTTTCTTGGTGAGGAGGGTGACTTTGGACATCCTGCAGGACTAAAAACAAAACCTGTCAAAGGGCAAAGGAGCTCTTAAGAGTCAATGGCCATCCATAATCACCGGGAGAGATGACCCCTTAGCCTTTGTCAAGGCAGAATTCTAGGAGAAGGAAAACTCTGATATAACACCTGCAACCTTGATGGTATCCAATGATGTTGACTTGTTCTTCTTTTTGGTAAATATCATCTTGGTTAAGAGAGTGGGACTGGCTTTGTGCAGTGCCTTTGCTCACTATAAAAGCTTCACGGCACAGGCATTGCTTTATATCTGGAGATCTTTCTGCACTTGTCATCACATGGTACCATGGGTCCAGCACTATGTGTCAATAATTGTAACAAGTGTAGTGTTTGTACCAGAGTTTTCAAGTCGCTGGCTGGACTAAAAAGTCACACTTGTTCAGCGCATCGGTAGGGGTTCTCCTACATGGATATAAAGTAGTGGCCGTACTCGAAAACGAGTTGGCAGCCACCATGTATGGATGAGGGAGCTTATAGATAGGACAACACACGCTGTCTTTTCGTGGGGTAAGTTTTTAATTAATTTTTGTATTCTGAAACATCAAAATACAACAATTTGTTGGTCACTGGACTCGGGAATGTCACGACAGAAGTTTGTGGAAGTTACACAAATATTTTAGTATATTTTAGCAGAGCAATCCTTATTTATATTTTACATTTTACATTTACTTACATCTCAATATAACATGGCTAAAATTCAAATTTTGCAAAGAGAAGAAAACGGTCAAATGAACTAGATACATCTCACTGTCCCCCGCCACCACAATAACGTCTACACTCTCTCCCCACCATCACATGTCATTACCCTATCTAGACTAAAGTCATCGACTTGTTGTCAAACTCTCTACTCTCTGTTGAATGTGTATATATATATATATGTATGTATATGTGTGTATATACATCACTCAGTCAAACGACCAGATTTCAACCCCAACATCTACAACAACAACACCAGCACTAATGTTTACAGCAACAACAGCTTCAGAATGAACTGAAATGAACATTTACAACAACAACAACAACAGCGGCATCAAAAGATAAAAAAAAAGAAAAAGAAGGGAAAAAAACCCACTCAAAATAACAAAACACACACACACACGCACACAACACAACAACATCAACTGCCACCACCACCACTACCGCCGCCGCCATCACCATCACCAGCGACCGGGCCTTAAGAAAACCTTAATAATAATTTTTCTGCTTTTGGCACGGATCCAGCGACTGGCTCAGCGCATCACTGGTACTCTCTTTTGTTGACTCCGTGGGGATGAAAGGCAAGGTTGACCTCGGCGGGATTTGAGCTCAGAGCGTGGAGGGCCGTGACTCTATGCTGTAAAGCAATTATAATAATACTGGACGATCGGCTTCAACTATACAAACTCTTGAAAGTCAACAGTTGACATAATCTTGTAATCTTGTATCAGTAATGACGGTAATATATATATATATATATGTGTGTGTGTGTGTGTAAGTGAGTAGAGTAGCGTGTGTGTATTTGTTTGTATGTATGAGTGTTGTTGTGTGCGCGCATATGTATGCGCGTGTGTGTATGTCGTACGTATAAGTGTCAATAAGTGATTTTTTTTTTTTTTTTTGCGCGCGGGGACATAGAAATAATCGGGCTGGATGCCCGATCGCGCAGTTAAACCACTGGGAGTGAAGAACCCCTAGCCCTTGTCAGGGCATTCTTCTAGGAGAAGGCATCTCAGGAAACTGGGTTAACTCCGACATAAAACCTGCGGCTCAGTAGTTACCGATGATGTTGATCTTTACTTCTTTTCGAGTTATAGCTACTGTCGCTCAGAGAGTGGGATTGGCTCAGTGCACAGTATTTCCTCACTTTAAAAATATTCGTTACGCACAGGCATTGCACGAGTGCATTAATAATTATTAATAGTGTACTATTATTATTATTATTATTATTATTATTATTATTATTATTATTATTACTATTATTATTACTTTTTTTTTTTTTTTCCAATTCAATGATGTTCCAGAACAATATAAAAGAGATAATTAGCAATTTAGGTTCTGGAACATAAAAGATCATTGGCAATAAGGGCAGGGGCCCCAGGTTATCACAGCCTGGGCCCGCTCGTCATCGTGCCATTGTAATAGAGCCAAACAAGGCATTTAGTCTTGGCTGTTGGAACGTACGGACGCTGCTTGACAGGGATTCCTTGGGGCGTCCTGAACGAAGGACCGCTCTTGTTGCAAAGGAGCTTCGACGTTACGATCTTGACATCGTGGCTTTATCTGAGACGAGGCTAGCTGGAGATGGTCATCTTACGGAATTTTGTGGAGAATATACATTCTTCTGGAAAGGAAGAGATGAAGGAACCAGAAGAGAGGCTGGGGTAGCATTTGCTGTTAAGACTGTGCTTGTGAACAAATTAGAAGAATTAGTAGAGATTAGTGATCGTCTTATGTCCATGAGAGTTCCACTGGACAAGGGAAGATATGCTACCCTGGTGAGTGTGTATGCTCCAACTATGAGTTCGGTCGATGAGGAAAAGGTGTCCTTTTACCATGCCTTGAAAGGTGTTTTAAGAAATATCCCTCAGGCAGACAAAGTCATCGTGCTTGGTGACTTTAATGCTAGAGTGGGTAGGGATTTTAACACATGGAATGTAATCGGAAGGCATGGGGTGGGAAAGTGTAACAGCAATGGTATGCTCCTGCTGCAGATGTGTGAGGAGCTGGATCTGTGTGTTACCAACACCATGTTCCAACAAAAGAACAAATTGAAGACCACATGGATGCATCCTGCATCTAAGGAATGGCATCTTTTGGACTACGTCCTAGTCAGGATGCGTGACAGACAGGATGTGCAGTGTGTTCGTGTTCTTCGTGGAGCTGAGTGCTGGACGGACCACCGCCTGGTACACGCAAAAGTGAAACTAATCACTAAACGTAAAATCCGGGCTCCTGGTGTTGCCCTGCCCAAAAGATTGAATGCTGCTCGTCTTAAGGATAAAAATGTGAAGAGGACATTGGAAGAAGAGATGCAGGCTGCAGATCTTGGTGAGGATTGGCCGACCCTTAAAAAGTCGGTTTATGATGTAGGCAGGCGTGTTCTGGGATCGGCGCAGAGGAAACATCAGGACTGGTTTGATGAGAATGATGTACATATAGAAGACTTGTTGGCTGATAAGAGGCGTGCTCTGTCACGTTACTTGACGGCAAAACCACAGGAGAGGAATACGTTGCATGAGGAGCTCAGGGATGTAAAATCACGTGTTAGGCGGAGTCTTTCTCAGATGAAGGATCAGTGGTGGAGTGAGAAGGCTGGTGAGATACAAACTGCGTCTGATTCCAATAACACAAAGTTGTTGTACAGTGTCTTGCGTGAGGTTTATGGACCGTCTTCTTCTCTGGTGACACCGCTTCGCAGCAAGGATGGCAAAGAACTTCTTCGTGACTCACAGGGAATTCTACGAAGGTGGCGAGAGCACTTTGATGATCTTTTGAATCAGCCGTCTGTCGTCAGTGAAGATTTCCTCAATCTCATTCCAGAAAGTTCTGTGAAAGTAGCTCTCGCAGAACCTCCGACGCTTGTGGAGGTTGCAGTGGCTATTTCGAAGCTGAACAGTGGAAGATCTCCAGGTATGGAAGGCATACATGCTGAGCTCCTACAATATGGTGGTGAGAGACTCCTGCAACATCTTCACTCTTTGTTTGGCAGGATATGGGCTAATGAATCCGTACCTGAGGACTGGAGAGATGCAGTAATGGTGGTCTTGTACAAGGGAAAGGGTAACAGGAACGATTGTGGGAACTACAGAGGTATATCATTGCTTTCTGTCGTAGGGAAAGTTTTATGTAGGGTGCTTCTGGACCGTCTGCTGACACACATTGCAGATTGTGTTCTTCCTGAAAGTCAATCTGGTTTTCGTGCTGGACGCGGCACTACTGATATGATCTTCTCAGCTAGACAGCTCCAGGAGAAGTGCATGGAACAAGGCTTAGATCTGTATCAGGTTTTTGTCGATCTGACAAAAGCTTTCGATACTGTTAACAGAGATGCATTATGGAAGGTTCTCCAGAAACTTGGTTGCCCTGATAAGTTCCTTGCTTTAGTTAGGTCTTTCTATGACGACATGAAGGCTTGGGTTAATGTCGGGGGTAACATGTCGGAGCCTATCTCAGTAAAAAATGGAGTGAAACAGGGGGATATTCCAGCACCGACCCTGTTTGCCATATACTTTGCAATGGTTTTCTGTATTACATTCAGGAATTGCGAGCATGGTGTTTACATCCGATATCGAACCTCAGGCAGCATATTTAACATCAGGCGCTTTGCTGCGAAGACAAAAGTATTTACATCAATCATAAGAGACCTCTTGTATGCAGATGATTGCGATCTTGTAGCGCACACAGTGAGTGATATGCAGCACATTTTGAATGCATTTTCTGACGCTTGCACTGCCCTAGGTCTGACTGTCAGTTTCAAGAAAACCGTCGTCATGTACCAACTGTCAATCGATACAGCAACCTTGACAGTGAAATCTCACTTAGGATTAGGAAAGCAAGTGATGCTTTCGGAAAGCTAGAAAGGCGACTCTGGGGTTGGCGAGACATATGCAGGAGGACAAAGGTAAAGGTGTACAGGGCATGTGTGCTCTCTTGTCTTCTTTATGCCTGCGAGACCTGGGTCACATATCGACACCACCTTAAGCAATTGGAGCGTTTCCATCAGATGTGTCTCAGACGGATCCATGGCGTTCACTGGAGGGACCACATCAGTGATGTCGAGATTTTGGAAAGCTCTATGTGTGACAGTATAGAAGCTCTTGTGCTTAAGCAACGACTCCGTTGGAGTGGTCACCTTGCCAGGATGAAGGATTCTAGAATACCAAAACAACTCTTTTATGGAGAGTTGGTTAAAGGAAAACGATCGCCACATAAACCAAAAAAGAGGTATAAGGATTCCTTGAAAGCCTCTCTGAAAGACGCTAACATCTCTGCTGATACATGGGAGAATATTGCTGCTGATCGTAATAAATGGAGAAAGACTGTATATGAGGGAAAAGTTGCCTTTGAGGCATCTCGAATCGCATACGAGAAAGTAAAGCGGGATGTGAGGAAGGGCATTGCTGTTGCACTTCCAGACGGCGAGGGTCCGCCTATGGTGCTGACATGCAGCGTATGTGCGAGACTCTGCCTAAGCAAAGCTGGACTCGAAAGTCATCTTCACAGTCATAAAGTAAGACCAGTGGTTGACTACCAGGCTGCTGTTGGAGATGCTACACATCATGCTTGCCAAACATGTGGTAGAGAATGTAAATCAGCAGGAGGGCTCAAGCGACATGCAAAAGTACACGAACTCCAACCACAGCCGACTATTCCCAGTGAATGTTTTGGTTGCCGACTCTGTGCAAGACATTTTAGATCATTGGCTGGGCTAAAAAGCCACATTCGATCGCAGCGCTGTTAGTTGCTATCGTGTGTGTGTGTGTGTGTAGATATGCTTATGTGTGTGCGGGTGTGTGTATATATATATGTATATATTATTATTATTGTTGTTGTCGTTATTATTATTGTTGTTGTTATTATTATTATTATTATTATTGTTATTAATGTATGTGTGTGTATATGTGTGTGTGAGTGTGTGTGTGTGTATATGTGTATGTATATGTATATATATATATATATTTCTTTTTTTTTTTTTTCTTTCTATTTATTTATTATTATTATTATTATTTTATTTTTTTTTTCCTCGTGCAATGGCCATACTCGATAACGAGGGGGCAGCCATCATGTATGTATGTATGTATGTATGTATGTATGTATGTATGTATGTATGTATGTATGTATGTATGTATGTATCTATATCGTTGCATGGGTGGTGGATATGATTATCTTTATGAGGAGAACTTCAATATTAATGCTTTTACAACTTTCCTACTATACTGCAAATATTTTCGATCACATACATATATTATTATTATTTGGCAGTATCGGTAGAGGGTCGGACGCCATGCTTTTCAGCACAGAGTTACGGCCCTTTACGGTTTGAGTTCAAATTCTACCGAGGTTAACTTTGCCTTTCATTCTTACGGGGTCGATAAAATAAAGTACCAGTAATACACTGGGCTCGATTTGATCGACTTTCCCCTCCCCTTCAAATTGCTGGCCTTGTGCCTATAGAAGAAACCATTCTTATTATTTTGTAATAATGGTTGCTGATTTAGGCACAAGGCCAGTAATTACCCAGTACATTACTGGTACTTTATTTTATCGACCCCGTAGGGATGAAAGGCAAAGTTAACCTCGGCGGGATTTGAACTCAGAATGGCAAAGGCCGTAACTCTATACGTCAAAGCATGGCGTCCGACCCTCGAGCGATACTGCCAATCCACCGCCGTTGCTGATTTAGGCACGTCTGGTCAACGTCTACAAAGCTTCTCCGCGAGACGAGCTACGAAATCAGTGATTCTTCCATGGTTAATTGTATGTAGGATGCTCTAGGGTGAGCTCCGCAAACAATCTCTTCATCTTTGCTCCGGAGAGCCGAACAAAAAATATTGTATACTCTGAGGCTCTAACTATGTAATTTAAATATTTTCTGTTACTTGGAATTTCCATTATGGTTGTACAAATTATTGTTTGTTAAAAAATTTGCTCTCTGTTCAGCCTTTAAAGTACTGGCTGCTGAACTGGGGAATCCTAAAAACTATTCAAACCCAACATCAGAGCACGTTAACCCCCCCCCCCTCGCTGACTTGAGAGGGCGTGCGGTATCTTGGCACTGGAGTGTAGGGGGATTCCTGAAAATATAAAATGCCGGTATACCTAGCTGGACGCCAGCCGGACGGGCCAGATAGTATATTATAAAGCTGACGGCTGAATGTATGTAACAAACTTTTCGCCAAACGGCTGGACTAAAAAGCACCAAATTTACACCACAGATGTAACTTTTTCCAAGTAAGAAAGTGAGGGTATTTTTGTCTTCTAAATTTCGTTAAAAGATTAAAGATATTTTATCGGTTATTTAAATATTCACTTCTTTAAAATTTTAAAATGACAACACTTCCGGTTATACGACATTCCTCACTCTTTCTTAGTCTGTCTTTTTAGATAAATACATAGCTATAACGTCGCGCCCTTATAATATGTCTCTGTATGTCTGACTGTCTGCATTAGATACATAGCTACAACGACGTACGCTTATAATATCTGTCTGTCTGGCTGCCTGTCTGCATTGACTTCGCTTCTAACCAACTTTTAATTAATTCAGTGCAAAGATACCGCACGCCCTCTCAATAATTGGTTATATATATATATATATATATATATATATATATATATATATATATATATATATATATATATATATATATATATATATATATATATATATATATATATATCACCTTGATCACCTTGACTGACCAGTCTGTCGGGCGCCAACCGGCGCCGCTGGTCACAGCACGTCGTGCTGTTTTAGCCATAAGATAACGCCATCCCACTGGCTGGGCGGGCAGGCTGGTACTCATTTCTACACTGAGTAAACTGGAGCAACGTGAAATAAAGTGTCTTGCTCAAGGAAACAACACATCACCCGGTCCGAGAATTGAACTCACTATATATATATATATATATATATATATATATATATATATATATATATATATATATATAGTGACGAAACATAAGTCAATTGCATGAACTCATAATCCTTTATTTACTGCTATATATTTCGATGATAGCTATTGAATGGCTATTAGTCAGACCTCATCAGGCAGTTAGTCAGTTCTTAGATATGCTAGCTCTGTGTTTATGGAGCCTTGGGACATATATATATATATATATATATATATATATATATATATATATATATATATATATATATATATATATATATATATATATATATATAATTAGTAATAATTATTTCTACTTTTGCCACAAGGCCAGCAAATTACCCAGTACATTACTGGTACTTTATTTTATCGACCCCGTAAGGATGAAAAGCAAAGTTATAATAATAAATGTGAAGACTAAAATCCAAAGGGGGCTCGATAAGGATAAATATATATCAAATATATAAGAACCTTAGAGCAAATATTGTTCTCATTGCTGACGTATTATCTTCGCTTTTTTCCGTTCAATGCCAGGGAACGTCTTCACGAACCAAAGTATCGTCTTCCTGTTTTCCTTCGGTTGCAACATTTCTCGAAATATTTACTTCTGCGTTCACAGATTGATTTTTTTAGTTTCAGAAGTAGTTCTCGTTAAGGGTGAAAGCAGCGATTCTTTGCTTAAACTTTAATCTGTTATTTTAATATATATATATATATATATATATATATATATATATATATATATATATATATATATATATATATATATATAATATAATTATATATTCGTTTACAGATATTTTTGCATACACAAAAACAAAATATAAACAAACGTATTTATTTCACGAAAGCACATACGGCTTATCGTCATTGTTACTGCCGATATGCTACCCAAAATGTCCCAGCCTGGCCGCAAGATCAGATTTTCCAAAAGAAAAAAATGTTACTAGTGCAACAAAGAGACTAAACTTCGCGATAACCATCAACAAAGCTCAGGGTCAAACCCTAAAAGTGGCTGGCCTTCATCTGGGAAAACCATGCTTCTCCCATGGTCAATTGTATGTAGGATGCTCTAGGTTGAGCTCGCCAAACAATCCCTTCATCTTTGGTCCCGAGGGCCGAACAAAAACTATTGTATACTCTGAGGCTCTAACAATGCAATTTATGTATTTTCTGATACTTGGAATTTCCATTATGGTTGTACAAATTATTGTAAAGTTTGTAAAAAAATTTGTTCTCTGTTCAGCCTTTATTGTTGTAACTATCAATTTTCTTTAACGTACTGGCTGCTGAACTGGGGAATTCTAAAAACTATTCAAACCCAACATCAGAGCACGTTAAGACCCCACCCACCCTCGCTGACTTGGGAGGGCGTGCGGTATTTTTGCACTGGAGTGGAGGGGGGATTCCTGAAAATAAAATGCCGGTATACCTAGCCGGCGCCAGCTGGACGGGCCAGCTAGTATATATATATGTATATATATGTAATATGCATATATAACTAACGGCTCTTAGTAAAAGTCAAGATGGGTGCGGAGAGGGAAAGGGTGAAGAGACAAGGAGAGAGGAGAGTGAGAAAAGCGACAGACAGATACAATGAGATTAAAAAGAGAGAGAGTGAGTTGAGAGAGAAAGAAAGCAAGAAGAAGAAGAAGATCATAGCTTCTGTACATATACATAATGCATATAAACACATGCACACACACATACACATGTTTAAAAACATGATTTGGCCCAGTACACTTCATTCTACTTGACTCAGTTAGGTCAAACTAGCAACTATCGACAATGGCTAAGATTGTGTTGGATTGTTATTTGTGAAGTGAGAGATAAGCATCGTCCTATCCAGGTGGAAATTCATTTCTCATCCACTTTTTCATGCCTTACGTATGAACACACCACATCCCTCAATTATACCGCACCACAGCACATTACACGGCACAACACACGGCTCCACTCCACACCACACTTACCCACCACCCCACACCACATACCATAACACTCCCCCACACAACACCACAGCACATCTTGCCACACTTCACCATATCACACCGCCCTGTAGTACATAACACCACCAGCATACACCACACATCCCAACACTACAGCACAACATACCACACAACACAACACTATACCATACCACACCACACAACACTACACCACACCACACTACACTATACCACATCACAATACACCCACCATACCATAGCAACACGACACTACAACACCAGAACACGCTACACCATACCACACTATGCTATACCACGCCACACCTACACACTATACCACACCATAGCATACCACGCCACACCATAACACGCCACACCACTCCACACAACACCACACCACAGCACCACAATACATCACACCGCATTATATCAACACACCACACCATACAACAATACACCACACTACATTACATCACACCACACCCCGTCATACCAACATACCACCCCACAGCACTAGATTACAGCAACACACCACACTACATAAAATCACACCACAAGTAAATATCACACTACCAACACACAATACCACACTATGCCTCACTACACCACATCACAATATACCACACCACCATACCGTAATACCACAACCCTACAACACCAGACCACGCCACACCAACACACCATACCACACTATACCACACTACACCACACCACATCACAATATACCACACCACCATACCGTAATACCACAACCCTACAACACCAGACCAGACCACGCCACACCAACACACCATACCACACTATACCACACTACACCACACCACATCACAATATACCACACCACCATACCGTAATACCACAACACTACAACACCAGACCAGACCACGCCACACCAACACACCATACCACACTATACCACACTACACCACACCACATCACAATATACCACACCACCATACTGTAATACCACAACACTACAACACCAGACCAGACCACGCCACACCAACACACCATACCACACTATACCACACTACACCACACCACTTAACAATATACCACACCACCATAACAAAATACCACGACACTACAACACCCCATACCACACCATATCATACCACGCCACACTTCATCACAATATACCACACCATACCACACCACCCTACACCACACCACATCACAATATACCACACTACCATACCGTAATACCACGCCACACCAACACCCCATACCACACCATATCATACCGCACCACACTACATCACAATATACCACACCATACCACACCACACTACACCACACCACATCACAATATACCACACCACCATACCGTAATACCACAACACTACAACACCAGACCACGCCACACCAACACACTATACCACACTATGCTATACCACTCCACACCACACCATACAATACCATCCCACACAACACCACACCACGCCACATCAACACACCATACCACACAACACCAGACCACGCCACACCAACACACTATACCACACTATACCACTCCACACCATACCATTCTATCCCACACAACACCACACCACACCACACCATTCAGGGAGGAGAGGCGGCGTTTGTGGTTGCCTGTTGATGCAGCAAGTAACAAGTATTGGAATGTATGTCTGATGTCGCTGAGGTAGATTAAATCGATGAGGCTTAATAGAGGGGGGGGGGGTGTATTTATCGGTGGTGGTGGTGGTGGTGGTGGTGGTGATGGATTGTTGATCTCCATTCAATATAGATATGGTGGGGACATGACGATGGCTGTCTATATATATATATACATATATATATATCTGTCACTGTGTGTGTATGTGTATGTATATTTGTACGATGTATATTTGTAAATGTATGTTTGAGTGTTTAATGGGGATGATCATATTATAGATTGCTTAAAAAGTTACCGGTGTTGGTATTAGTAGTGGTTGTGGTGGTGGTGGTGGTGGTAGTGGTGGTGGTGGTGGTGATGGTAGTAGTGGTGATGGTGGTGGTGGTGGTGGTGGTGGTGGTGCTGTTGATGCTGTGGTTGTTGTTGGTGGTGGTGGTGGTGGTGGCGTGATGGTGGTGATGTAATGTTGAATACTGGTGTTGGTTGTGGTTGTATTGGTGACGATAATATTGTGGGGGGGGGGACGATGACGATAACATTGATTATGGTGGTGATGGTGGTGTTGGTGATGGTGGTGTTGGTGACGGTGGTGTTGGTGACGGTGGTGTTGGTGATGGAGGTGTTGGTGATTGTGGAGTTGGTGATGGTGGAGTTGGTGATGGTGGAGTTGGTGATGGTGGTGTTGGTGGTGTTGGTGGTGTTGGTGTTGGTGGTGTTAGTGTTGGTGGTGTTGGTGATGGTGATGTTGGTGATGGTGATGGTGATGGTGGTGTTGGTGTTGGTGGTGTTGGTGATGGTGGTGTTGGTGATGGTGATGTTGGTGTTGGTGGAGTTGGTGATGGTGGAGTTGGTGATGGTGGTGTTGGTGGTGTTGGTGATGGTGATGTTGGTGATGGTGATGGTGGTGTTGGTGTTGGTGGTGTTAGTGTTGGTGGTGTTGGTGATGGTGATGTTGGTGATGGTGATGGTGGTGGAGTTGGTGATGGTGGAGTTGGTGATGGTGGTGTTGGTGGTGTTGGTGATGGTGATGTTGGTGATGGTGATGGTGGTGTTGGTGTTGGTGGTGGTGGTGTTAGTGTTGGTGGTGTTGGTGATGGTGATGTTGGTGATGGTGATGGTGATGGTGGTGTTGGTGTTGGTGGTGTTGGTGATGGTGGTGTTGGTGATGGTGATGTTGGTGTTGGTGGAGTTGGTGATGGTGGAGTTGGTGATGGTGGTGTTGGTGGTGTTGGTGGTGTTGGTGATGTTGGTGATGGTGAGGGTGGTGTTGGTGTTGGTGTTGGTGGTGTTAGTGTTGGTGGTGTTGGTGATGGTGATGTTGGTGATGGTGATGGTGATGGTGGTGTTGGTGGTGTTGGTGATGGTGGTGTTGGTGATGGTGATGTTGGTGATGGTGATGGTGATGGTGGTGTTGGTGTTGGTGGTGTTGGTGGTGTTGGTGGTGTTGGCGCTGGTAGTGATGATGGTGTTAGGGATGGTCGTGTCGGTGATGGTGGTGTTGGTGTTGGTGGAGTTGGCGTTGGTAGTGATGATGGTGGAGTTGGCGGTGGTAGTGATGATGGTGTTAGGGATGGTCGTGTCGGTGATGCTGGGGTTGATGAAGATGTTGGTTCGATGCTGAAGTAATACACTTTCCCGCCATGCCATCCCCAACTAAATCCCCGACCACTGACGTGGTCAATATCTCCTAATTCTACCCAATCCCACCCCTCCAGTCCCCTTAGTTGGACAAATGGTAGCAACAGCCCCGCTTATAGGACACAATCACTTGTAAAGACAACTTCTGAACATGGGCCAAATAAACCCCAAATGTTAAAGTATATCCAGGTTGATGGGGCGCACATGGGAAAATGAAAATAATAGAGCACGACATGTAGTGTGGCAAATAATGGTCGACATGACAGGTGCAATGTGCAATGTGTCCGATAACGGAAGAGCCGAACTCCCACTGTCATCACGTTCATCTCTCTCGCCCTCTCCATCTCTTTGTATTGTGAGAAAATGGGGTCCCACGTGCTGGCCGTCCCATAGTTCCGGCGGACAGAATGGAGAAGGCGTTTCCCCGGGGGATGGTAAGGGAGATGCGCTGGAAGAGCCATTCCGGGTGGGATATTTTGATATCCATGGTGCGAGGGTGGGATATCTTGTACTTACTGTAGAACAGAAGTTGTCAAAGTGGGTGCTACCGTCACCCGTGGGGCGTTGAGAAAATCCAAGGGGCACTGTGGCTAAGGGGTGGGGCTGTAGAAAAAAAGGGGACTTTGGGAGGAACGAAGAGGCTATAAGTGTCATTCTGTCCCTGCAAGTGAATATTATTATATCGCGCCGAGGTTAACTTTGCTTTTCATCCTTATGGGGTCGATAACATAAAGTACCAGTAATACACTGCGTAATTGCTGGCCTTGTGCCAACAGTAGAAACAATTATTATAGTATTGTATACATTTGGTATAATAGTATATTAAATATCAAATAATATATATTATGTATAAATATTGTAAAATAAAAAAATATATATTTATTTATACATAGTATATATTATTTATTATATATAAATTAACGATTTTATTTATTATATATTTATTTACAATTTACGTGTAAGCAGGTCTCTCTGTAAATAGGGTTGGGTGGCCCGGTTGGCATGTTTGAGAACCCCTGCTGTAGAATGTCAGAAGGAAATGTTCAGATACACTCTTAAATACTGATTTCTGATTTAGGCACAAGGTAAACAATTTTAAGGGAGAAGGCAAAAGTCGATTAGATCGATCCTAGTGTGTTATTGATGCATAATTCATCGACTTCGGATGGATGAAAGAAAAAATTAAACTCGTCGAGATTTGAACTCAGAACGTAAAGGGATGTAACCATATGCCGCAAAACATGTTGTCCGACGTTCTACCGATTCTATCAAATGGTGTCTGTTATGACGAGTTCGACCTCCAGATAAAAGAGATGTGACTAAGAATATGTACTCTTAAATTGGCTGTATCCTACTTACTCTATCCTCTAGACTTGCATATGTTGCTTTGTTGTTCTGTGAGTGTGTGTGTGTGTGTGTGTGCGTGCATTGGATTTCCGTCGATCCGACAACGAGCGTCCCAGTTGTTTTGAATCACGGAACAGCCTGCTTGGGAAATTAAAGTGCAAGTGGCTGAGCATTCCTCTGACACGTGAAGAACCCTTAAAGTAGATATCAGAGAGGTTCAGCATGGTACAGGTTGTGTGACAAGGTTGGCTCCTGCAACATGAAATAAATTGTTTTTTTCAAGGACACAATGCATCGCCGGGAATCAAAATCACGACTTTACGATTGTGAGCTGAAAACCCTAACCAGGAAACCACGTGACCTGACTGTGTAATAATTAGTCAGCAAACAAAACATCATTAACGATCAAGCAACCAAATAAAAGCCTCGGATATTCATTCCATCTGCAAAAAGTATATATTGTTTAGTGCATGTTAACATACTTAATGGTATAGTATGGTATGGGCCGGTAACTCCTAATGAAGTCATAGCAGTGCCGCATTGTTGACATACAGCGTTTCTTACGGCAATTTTTAAAAACTGACGGAGCCCATCCCTTGTCCTGGTCTTAATACAACAGATTTCTTCCAGAGACGGATAGAAAGTGAGAGAATGGAAGTTTGAAAGATATAAAGAGGAAGAATCGACCCTAGTACTAGACTGGTACTTTTTATCGACCTCAAATGGACGAAAGGCAAAACTTAATATTGTAAGCTAAAATACAATTGTAATCATTTGAAATTATACCCGTAATGAAGAAGAAATTCATTAGAGATAATAACAATTTTTAGCAATTGGAACATGGTGCGTGTGTTTCTTATTGGCAACATGACCCTCCCAAAGCATAACATTATATATATATATATATATATATATATATATATATATATATATATATATAATATATTTAGAAACACACAGATACATGCGGACACACACATATACATGAATGCATCCACACCCAACCGTGAGTTAATGGTGCCAACCTTACCGATGTTGCTCAATGAATGACTGGGACAGACCAATCCGGTTGAATTAGACTGAACCAGTATCAGAGTTAAAAATACATTATGAAGAGAGAAGAAACATTTAGATATAATTAGTAATAAAATGTATCATACCTAAACTGTTCCTAGATTCCTCGACTACGTAGTTTCGTGGTATAAACAAAAACAATACATCATAAAGATATAGAGTCCTTGCGAGGTCTGCCGACTTATCAAGAGGATACCTCATTTTACTAGCTTCAAGAACGCGTCTACACGACGTGAGAAAGAATCCCAAAAGGCGGAGGGAGAGATAGTCACGCGATATAACGGTCGAGAAACAGAGCTAAGCCTCTTATAACCCCGAAGAAAATACCACGGAGGCGGAGGGGGTATTTATATCGAAGCCGTAGAAGAGGTGGTGAAGGAGGCGAGAAGTATGAGTAATGGCAGCTTTCCAGCAGTCACCACACTTCAAAGATTACTCGACCAGAGGGAGTTATGAACAATATATTTAGAAACACACAGATACATGCGGACACACACATATACATGAATGCATCCATACCCAACCGCGAGTTAATGGTGCCAACCTTACCGATGTTGCTCAATGAATGACTGGGACAGACCAATCCGGTTGAATTAGACTGAACCAGTATCAGAGTTAAAAATACATTATGAAGAGAGAAGAAACATTTAGATATAATTAGTAATAAAATGTATCATACCTAAACTGTTCCTAGATTCCTCGACTACGTAGTTTCGTGGCATAAAGGGTATGATACATTTTATTACTAATTATATCTAAATGTTTCTTCTCTCTTCATAATGTATTTTTAACTCTGATACTGGTTCAGTCTAATTCAACCGGATTGGTCTGTCCCAGTCATTCATTGAGCAACATCGGTAAGGTTGGCACCATTAACTCACGGTTGGGTGTGGATGCATTCATGTATATGTGTGTGTGTTACACAACACTTAGTTCACCATACCGAGAACAATTGTTTCACCTTAGCGAATCCTCAGATTATTACTATTGGCAGTATCGGTAGAGGGTCGGACGTCATGCTTTGCAACAAAGAGTTACGGCCCTTTATGATTTGAGTTCAAATCCCGCCGAGGTTAACTTTGTCTTTCATCCTTACAGGGTCGATAAAATAAAGTACCAGTAATGCACTGGGATAATTGCTGGCCTTGTGCCAAAAGTAAAAACAATTACTATATATATATATATCTATATATATAAAGTTATAGTTCCTGTCTGATTGTTTGTTTGTTTGTTTGTTTGTTTGTTCACGAACTCCTCCTATGGTTTTGGAGATAGACCCCCATAACCATATATATTCTGAAACTACACTGCCCAGCGTACTTGGATAAGTATATTTCATTTTAATCAAAGGGTTCCCCGAGGGCACAAAACCCCGCACAAAGACCCGCTGAAAATGTTTTCCTTTCGAATTATATGAAATTTAAACGACAAGATATGATGCCTATTCACAACATTTCAGCAAATTTTAATAATATTAAGATACCCTAATGAAGGTTAAACCCCCTATAGTGAAAATTTTGGAAGCCCATAACTTGAGTATTGGAACTTTGAATTTCTAATTTGAAAATAATGCTTTACACAAAAATGAAATGATCAAGATTTGATTGAATTGATATTTTGAAAAAAATTATTTACGAGAAACGAAATAGGAATAAGATTTAATAATGTAATTTTGATTTGATATATTACAAAAAATAATGTTTTCCAATTTTTCATGCATTACATTTTACATTGAAATGCAGAGTTTTTTTCCATAAATTATATCACTGATTTAAGATCAATCATCATTTTCTTACAAAAGAAAAATGTGTGAAACGCAGCAAGGCGAGGGTAATTCGGCTAGTATATATATATATATATATGTGTGTGTGTGTGTGTGTGTGTGTGTGTGTGTGTGTGTGTGTGTGTGTGTGTGTGTGTGTGACTGTGTGTGTGTCTAATTATCTAATTATCTATCTATCTATCTATCTCCCTGGCCTGGCAGTGCTACCGAGGAGCTCTACCAGTTCGAGACAAGCTCTACAGACATGGGCGCCCGGGCAGTGATCCTGCAAAAAAGATCTGTTCGAGGTGCGTGCGAGACGAAGAAACCGTCGCGCACGCATTCATACACTGCCCGGGCGTCACCGACCTGTGGGGCTATGTAGAACGACTATTGTCGCGGGTGGGACCAATCCGGTTGACCACCGAGTCCATTGTCATGATCAAACCACCACCCTTCTTCAAAAACGAAGGAGAGGCGGTTTTCCTTTGTGTGATAGCTATGGCGAAAGAGGTTGTATGGTGGGCAAGGCTGAAAGGGCTGAGGTCAGATACCTTTCTCTCCGGCCAACAACTGATTCTTTTTTTCAAATACCACTTTGGAAGAAGAATCAGGATGGAGAGAGAGGTGCTGTACCCCAGCAAGTTTTATGAAAGGTGGGTGAAAGTGGCGAGAATGGCCCGAGTGAATGGGCCTTCTCTCTATATCAGCCTGTAGGTTGAGGAAAAGGAGGAAGAGAGGAAAGGAGTACAAACTCTTCGTACTCCGGAGATGAGGGTTGCACATTTTTTCGGGGGTATGTGTTACCCATATGAACTGTCTCCCCCTATTGAGGAAAATCGTCTAATTTTTAAATTGCATTTGTGATAATATTTTACACGTTTTTATTGTATGTAAACTTCGTGCCCCTGTGGTTAATAAAGAAACATATCTATATATATATATATTCACACGGTGATGAAGTGTTGTGTGACGAATTCCATGTGCTGGAATGTTTATCTGATGTCGCTACAATGGACTGGACCAATGAGCATCGATGAGAACTGATAGAGATGGGAGTAGAGGGGGACTTGTAGATTAGTCAGGTAGGGGAGGGCTTAGTCAGGTACTAGATTATTATTCATCAGGATTAAGTACATAAGGTAAAAAGATGAAGATCTCTCTCTCTCACACACACACACACACACACACACACATATATATATATATATATACATATATATGTACATATGGGTTATATAGAACATTAATAATAATATTAGATTCGTATGCATGTTTACATTTATATATCAAGTGGGCAAGGGCGAGAAATAAAATTCTAGTTTCATTTTAAATATTCGGCAAGGCCAGCCGTAAATCGGTCGTATGCAAATGAGGCTACTCAGCCTATGTGTACTTAAGAAAATACTATATACTTTCAACCGTTCAACAGATTGGCAGAGGTATATAGTGCTGATGAAGCGTAATGACCCAGAAACATGTTGATTGTTCTTCAAAGCCAGTGTTGAACAAACGGATGACGATTTGTCATCAGCACGGCACATCGAATATTATTATTAATGTTCGATATAACCCATACGTACATACATATGTGCATATATAGTATATATATATATATATATGTGTGTGTGTGTGTATACGTATGCATACTTACATTCATGTATCAGCTGTGCTAGGGCAAGAAATAAAATTCTAATTATATATATATATATATATATACATATATATATATATGTGTGTGTGTGTGTGTGTGTGTGTGTGTGTGTGTGTGTGTGTGTGTGTGTGTGTGTGTGTGAATGTGTATATCTGTAGATATTTTGTGTTGTCTACATGTTTCTGTGTGTTTTTGTGAAGAATGAAAATGGTGGGCGTAATGACTGTAAAGGTGTTGGTAATATTGAAAGCAATGGCTGCAGTGGGGTCAATAAATTGAATGTTACGAGGTTAATCAAAAGTAACGCAGCCCGGATGTAGTCTACTCACTCAAACCAGTAAATCAGTAAAATATTTCTGATAAAATCCACTAACCGCCATTTTCATCAAATCCCATTGTTACTTGCCTGGGGATGGTTACCTCCCTTGAGTGAAATCTTCTGTTTAATCATTAGTGTTAAATTCACACATACATATTATTACACTTATACATACATACACACATACAGGTATTTTACACTCACACATACACGTACATATGTATATATGTGTGCGTGTGTGAGCGTGTGAGAATATTCATATACATATAGAACGCATATATATCTATATATATCTATATATATATATATATATATATATATATGTCTCTAACAGTTTGTGATATTTTAATCATTTGATGCTGCAACAAGTATTGGAATGTTTCTCTCTCTGATGTCGCTGTCATTGACTGAATGGTTCAATGAGATTGAAGAATGGCTTAGTAGAGGGTGGTGATGGTCGTGGTGGAGGGGGTATGCATATTAGTCAGGAGGGGGTGGGGTGGTGGGTAGGGTGATGGATTGATGATCGGGAAGAGATTCAGTGGGAGATGATAGAATGTCTACCTTTCTCTCTGTGTTATATGTGTATATATATATATATATATATATATATATATATATATATATATATATATAGAGAGAGAGAGAGAGAGAGAGAGAGAGAGGGGGGGGATAGAGAGAGAGAGAGAGAGAGAGAGAGAGAGAGAGAGAGGGGAGAGAGATAGAGAGATAGAGAGAGAGAGAGAGAGAGAGAGAGATTTACTCATACATATATATATATTTATATATACATATATATATAAAATCATCTATCTGTCTAAGCAACCGTCCGGGTCGAAGACAAGTTGATGCTAGCAACAAGTGATGGAATGTCTCACTGGTGTCGCTGCAGTAGACTGTATCGATGAGATTCAAGGATGTTAGGTAGAGGGGTGGGGTGGAGACAGGCTAGTCGGGGTGGGGACTGGGGAGAGGAGGTTGATTATCATCGTGGTTAGGTAATAGACATGGTGGGAGGTGGAAAAGTGTTAATGTTTGAAGATAGGTCCATTGGAGTGTTTGGGTTCACTTTTTCCTCTGTGTTTGTGTGTGTGTTTGGATGGGGAAAATGTCTGTGTGTGTGTTTGTGTTTCTGCGTGTGTGTGTATGTTTGTGTATGTGTGTTTGTGTGTTTGTGTGTGTGTGTGAGGGTGTATGTGTGTATGGGTGTTTGTGTGTGTGTGTGAGTGTGTGTGTGTGTGTGTGTGTGTTTGTGTGTTTGTGTGTGTGTGTGTGATTGTCTGTCTGTTTGTGTATGTGTGTGAGTGTGTGTTTGTGCGAGTATTTATTCGAAAAGGTGGGAGAGGGACAGAGAAATAGAAAGAGATTGAAAGAGAAAGAGATAGGGGGGAGGGGGTTCTTGTGTGTGGTGAATAGGGGTGGCTGTGCTGGTGGTAGGGATGTTGCTGGTGATAGTGTTGGTGGTGGCAGTGTTGGTCATGTTGCTGGTGATAGTGTTGGTGGTGTTGTTGGTGGTGATGCTGATGGGAGTAGTGGAGGTGACTGGGATGTTGGTGGTGGTGGTGGTGGTGTGAATATTGATTTTGTTGTTGGTGCTAATAAGTTAAGAAATTCAAGGTTCAATCATGAGTATCTATGTTCAATCACATGACATGAAATTCAAAGTTCTAGACTTGTCAGATTGTTCACGTTCAATTTGACTAGAGTTAAGGATACTCGTGTCTGTGGAATATTCAGTCAATTACATGTAATATAACGGGTAGTTAATTCAATTAACGGAACAATTGAACAACTAATTGATCATCGTCGAAAAGAGGGAAGGCCCACACCATATATATATATATATATGAAACAAAAACAAAGAGCGCTTACATCATCAATTAATCTTTATTTGCTGACAGTATTTCGTCCTTGCATAATTGCAGGACTCATCAGAGCGTTATAAAGAGGAATTAGATCAATAGTATAAACTCTACCGACCTACATCACAAGAACGGTCCATATGTAGCACAGAGGACTAAGAAGAGTGGGGTGCTTGGACGACGCGTCACCGCTAGGAGCCGATACATATTAAGACCAAAATCAGTTACAATAATTAAAGATAAGGAAAAATAAAAGATAAGGAAATTAAAGATAAGAGATAAAACGTAAAGGGCCGAGTCTAGAAGTAAGGATAAAATAAAGATAACAATAAAGTGATGATAAGATGAGAAAATATAAAAAAATAATAAAAAATAATAAAAATAAAAATGAGAATAAAATATGAGAATAAAAATATGAGGTGATAAAAATAAAGATAAAAATAAAAATGAAACATAAAAGATAACACATGATATAAGCAATGCAAATAAATGCAAACAAATGTAGTTGTATACAGTAAAGGATTTCAGAGGTGACAGTTTAAGAATAATATCAACCAAAGTGAATGATGTAGGCAGAGTCAGATATAGCGGGAGCCAGATAAAGCGATCATATAGTGGAATTCCATGTATCCATCACAGTATGGCAACAAGTGTGATAGGTGGCGTTCAAATGCAATTTATCTGTGTTCACAGAACATATAGGTCGCTAAAGCAAAGCGTAGTGGAAGCAGATGAAAGCAGCCATCATGGATATCAGTAGAATATAACGTTTGTGTGTGTGTTTGTGTGTTTACATCGACCCACGTACATACGCACACACTCATATATAATATATATATATGTATATATATATATATATACATATATATATATATATATATATATATATATATATATATATATATATATATATATATATATATACATACATGTATCTACGTGTTCTATTCATTCGTGTTACCCCTTATGATTACAATACCATCCACTCCAGTATCATGTTGGGATCAATACTTCCGCATCATAGCTGTGGGGTTGTGAATCCATGCAATCCTTAGTATTGTTAGTTGGGGGAGGGTGGTCGGGGTGAGGTGGGGGTGTTAGTATTGTTAGTTGTGGGGTGGGCAGTGAAAACGAGGAGTGTGTTAGTGGTGTTAGTGGGGGATATGTGTGTTGGGGGGAGTGGGGAACAGGGAGGTCGAAAGCTAAAGGAATAGAGGTGGGGAGTTCAGGCCGGGGGGAGTGTGGGTCTGTAGGGTGAAGATGGTGCGTTGTTCGACCCTGAGGAGGGTGGCTGGTGTTCCGTGGCATTGGAGTAGGCCACAGACTGTGAGGTGGTGGGCGGAATGTCCAGGGGAGCCAAAGTGGCGGGCGATGGGGGAACTCCCGCCGAGACGAATATCCCGGAGGTGTTCGGTGAAACGGTCCGCCAGGTGACGTCCAGTCTGTCCGACGTAGGTTGCGCTACACTCCGTGCAGCGAAGTCCATAGACTAGGTTGGAGGAGGTGCAGCGGAAGGCGTGCCGGACAGAGAGAGAGAGAGTGGCCGTTGGGACCCTGGAAGGTTGGTGATGTGGGGACAGGTCTTGCAACGAGGCCTGGAACAGGGAAGGGAACGGGGGAGGGAGCTGCGGACGAGGAGGGTGCGGAGATTGCGTGCGCGTTTGAAGGAGGGGAGTGGGGGGGATGGGAAGATGTGGGAGGTGGAGGGGTTGGACTGGAGGCGTCGGAAGAGGCGGAGGATGGTGCGGTGGATGGGTAGGGTGGAGGTGTGGTAGGTGATTGGGAAGGGGAGACGGTGGGTGAGCGTGGGGTGAGGGTGGTGGAGCGGTGGACAGCACGGGCGCGAGTGAGGGCGGTGTGGTCGAGGGAGGGGGATAAGCTCTGCGGATGAAATGGCTGACAAGGGAAAGGGCCTGGGACTCGAAGTCAGCATCTCGGCTACAGAGGCGGCGGATCCTGAGAAGTTGGGAGTAGGGGATAGAGTGTTTAGTGTGTGTAGGGTGGGAGGAGGTGAAGTCGAGGTAGGAGTGGGAGTCGGTGGATTTGAAGAAGGCGGAGGTGACGAGGGAGTGGTGGGAGGGATCGATGGCGACGGAGATGTCTAAGAAGTGGACGTGGGTGGTGGAGATAGAGGTAGTGAAATGGAGGGAGGGGTGGAAGGAGCAGAAGAAGGAGAGAAAGGAGTCGAGCTGTTCTCGGGTGAGGGTCGTGGCTCCGATACAGTCGTCGATGTAACGACCGTACAGTTCGGGCGTGGGGCCGGTGTACTGGGCAAAGATTTGAGCCTCAACATGGCCAACGAAAAGGTTGGCATAGTTTGGGCCCATTCTTGTGCCCATGGCTACCTCCGTGACCTGTTGGTAAAACTCACCCGAGAAGGAGAAACAGTTGAGGGTGAGAACCAGCTCAGCGAGGCGAAGGAGGGTGGGGGTGGAGGGGATGGGGGAGGGGCGAAGGTCGTGGTAGTGCTTGAGGGCACGTAGGCCGTCGGCGTGGGAGATGACAGTATAAAGTAACTTGATATCTAGGGTGAAGAGGAAGGGCTGTGGGCCGGGTGGGAAGGTGAAGGAGTCGAATAGGCGAAGGGCGTGGTTGGTGTCGGAGATGTTGGAGGGGAGGATGGCGACGAGGGGGGCGAGGATGGAGTCAAGAAAGGCGAAGATGAGTTCTGTGGGGCAGTTGCAAGCGGAGATGATGGGGCGGCCGGGGTTGTCGGGTTTGTGGAGTTTGGGGAGGAAGTAAATAGTGGGGGTGCGGGGGGTGCGGACGATGAGGTGCGAAGCGGTGGGGTGGAGGAGGAGACAAGGTTTTGAATGGTGGAGGAAACTTGTTGGTAGAGGGGTGTGGGATCGGAGGGTAGAGGGCGGCAGAAGAGGGGGTTACGGAGCTGCCTGAGGGCTTCAGCCGTGTAGAGGTCAGCGCGCCACAGCACCACGGCGCTTCCCTTATATATATACAGGGTGGCCCAAAAATCGCGATACATAAAGAAAATAATTATGTTTTATAAGAAACAATTTATTCAAAATAAATAAATATGGTAACTTCAAAATTTCCTATGTATTGCGTCTTTTGGGCCTCTCTCTCTCTCTCTCTCTCTCTCTCTCTATATATATATATATATATATATATATATATATATATATATGTGAAGGCATGTGGCTGAGTGGTTAGAGAATTGGATTCGCAATCGTAAGGTTGTGAGTTCGATTCCTGGACCAGGCGATGCGTTATGTCCTTGAGCAAGACACTTTATTTCACGTTACTCCTTCTACCTGGAGTTGCGACCGATAGATAGTATTAGCAATTGGAAAGACCAACGGAAACATTGTTCCCTCGGTCCGATTTGACGAAAGTCGATCGTTCCTATATATATATATATATATATTAAAGAGTTAAACAATATTCAATGAGTATATCAAAGAATGAGTTTTACAGTAGATTGGAAGCACTCTATGGAAAATAATTTTATTAGAAGATTGAGATGGACAGCTTTTCATTTCGAAAATAAAGCTGCTGAAAGGAAAACCAACAACAATCATTTTGAATCTTTATTTAAATCAAGAAATGATCCTCCATACAACAAACTTCTGGAGGTTTTTTAAAGAGAAATGCTCGGTATAATCAAACAAATTAAATTTAGGAAAAACCTATATATAGGTCACCAATACCTTAGAACTCTAAAAGAAAAAATCACGAAAATAAAAAATGTTAACAAAGTATTGGTTAAATCTGACAAAACTATTAATTTATATGGGATAAACAAAGACGAATATAACAATTTGATTTTAAACGAACTTAGGAAAAATTACAAAAAAAGCCCCGGCTGAAGATCTTACTGAAATTAACGAAGAAGCCTACAAATTAATTACCAATTTAGGAATAGAAGGAAGAACCGAGCCATTTTTACCTAGACAGCCCAGGATTAACTTGAAGGATCACAAAAGAAACTTTGAGGAAGAGATGCCAGTTAGACTGATTGCTCCATCGAAATCGGATATTGGAGTAATCAGTAAAAACATCATAGATAGAATATTACCCACTCTTAAATTGAGATCTAATTTGAGCTTATGGAAAGATACAAACGAAGTCATAGAATGGTACAAGAATATAGAAGATAAGACAAACCATAAATTCATCCAGATGGACATTACTAGCTACTATTCTTCCATAACACCTAACCTTCTAAATAAGGCTCTTTCATATGCTTATTAGCATACTGATCTAACCACGGATGAAATAGACATAATACTAACAGCCAGAAGAACTCTTATTAACTTCAACAACGAATATTGGACCCGCTCAGATAGAGATAGAAATTTTGATATCACTATGGGGGCATCCGATTCCGAGCACATCACAGATCTTCTGGGAATTTTCATATTAAATATGATAAATAGAAAACTGCCGGAGATTACCGATGGTTTATATAGGGACGACATTTTATTTACCGTGGTCAAACACAACAATATGGAACTAAATAGAGTAAATAAAAGTATAATAGAATTCTTTAAAAAGTATGACCTTAAGTTAGAAGTAGAAAATGGTACCAGAATAGTTAATTTCCTAGACGTTACCTTTAACTTAAACACTGGCTTCTATTAGCCTTTTCATAAGCCCAATGAAAACTTAAACTATGTTAGTAACCATTCCAATCACCCTAAATCTGTAAATAAAAAGCTATAGTAAATAGTGTGCAAAAACGAATTAATAAAATATCAGCCAATAAAGCTACATTCGACGAAAACGCTGAATACTACAACAACGCGTTAAAAAGAGCAGGATATGTGAATAATATAGAATATGTAGATAATAATAATCCAAGTATTAATCTTAATAAAAATTATAACATATATAAGAAAAACTCTAATAATTATAATTCAAACACCCATACGCTAAATAAATCTAGGATAAGAACTAGAACTAAATCAGTCATATGGTCCCCCCCCCCCCGCTTCGGTCGCAGTCAAAACACCAATTGCAAAATTATTCTTTAATGCTTTGGACACCTCTTTCCCTACTCAACATAAATACCATTCCATTTTTAATAGACATACCATTAAATTCTCATATTCGACAACGATGAACATGGCCCAAAACATTGCCAAATTAAACACTAAAATCCTAAAATAAAACCAGCATAATGATCTTAATAATAGAGTTAACATAAATGATACTAAACCAAAATCTAATTGTAGAAATAAATCTGATTGCCCTTTGCAAAATAATTGTCTAGATAGTAACTTGGTTTATAAATGCACCGTAAAAACTGATCACAACACATACAACTACATAGGATCGATGACTTCTACATTTAAAGCCAGATTTGCGAACCATAAATGCTCCTTCTCGAACTCCAAGAGGAAATCATCCACGTCTTTATCACAGTTCATATGGTCATTAAAAGAGAGGAATTTAAAATACTCCATTCTTTGGACTAAACTTCGGAACTGTGGAGTATATCAAATAACTGCGCACTCTGTACAATGGAGACCCTGTTGATTATTAATAACTATGAGACCCTAATTAACAAAAAGAGTGAATTATTCTCTAGTTACCTCCACAAAGCTACGTCCATATTCTTAGCCTCCCACAAACCGAGAAAAAAAGAGAGAGAAACACTTAACCATTAAAAACTTGGTTCTCAGACGTATATAATCAACAGGGAAAAACATTAATGACCTTAAATATTACGTTATCTTATAATCTATCTATAGAAGAAATAACGCTTGAATGAAAAACACTTGTTCAATAACATGCCGGAACATTGATATACATAACATAATATTATAATTATTAATGTTGATCCATACCATTATTTCTTTATTTCTCTATCTTTATCTTCCTATCTAAGGTTTAAATTTTAGTTTAATATCCAACCCATACATTTTTATGGAACTTATTTCTAACTGTGAATTTTTCATGTGTTTTTGATTATTATTTATTTGAACTATGAATAATTAATGCATTTACACCCTGTTATATCGGTATATATTTAACATTGCATGCCTCAATCTATTATAATTTTTTCGTTATCATTTACCTAAAATATACTGGCTCATTAATAAATATCTATATACATAATCGTTAATTAAATATTTCTAACAATAAGTACTTCATAAGATTTACATACCATAAGTTGACAATTGATTCTTCGGTAAAGTTTATATTTAGGAAAATATTCAACAGTGTAAACTTTCCTTGCTTTTCTTATATATATATATTTAACTATAACACGTTTCGAACCTTATTATATAAAATTATAACCGTTATCATTTACCTAAAGTATACTGTATCAATAATACATAATTTATATCAATAATACCTAATTTATATCCATACAAACCTCCATATATCATTATATACATAATTTTTAGTTACATTTATTGATTATCATTGATTTTGAACTATGAATAATCAATGCATTTACACCCTTTTATATATACGTATATATCTAACCTTAGCATGCCTAAATCTATTATCTTTTTATATTTTAATTTTTATTTTCGTTATCATTTACCTAAAATATAAAGGCTCATTAAACGGAAAAAATGAAACGAAATTTCATTTCCCACTCTTAGTACGGCTGTTACTTAAATATAAGTATGTACACGTACATACATATATGTATACAGACGTACAGTAGTATGTATATATATATACATACATGCACACATTTATATATGTACGTATGGATTCACCAAACATTTATTATAATGCTCGGTGTGTTTGTAAACAAACATCCCGTATTAAGCCGCAGTGTCTAGCAACCACCGTTGCTCGTTTGTTCAACACTGACAAAGGGACGCTGTACTAGTTTCAAGCTTGTTAGCTATCGTCAGCAACGTATACCTTCCTGCCAGATTGTTGAACGTCCGAAAGTATATACTTTCCTTATCCATATTAACGGCTGAGTAGCCCAATTTGCATATCGAGTGGGTTAATCGGCCGGGTGCACCGAAAACGATAAACGGAAAAAATGAAACGAAATTTCATTTCCCACTCTTAGTACGGCTGTTACTTAAATATAAGTATGTATACGTACATACATATATGTATACAGACGTACAGTAGTATGTATATATATATATATATATATATATATATATACATACATGCACACATATATATATGTACGGGCTCATTAATATATATATATGCATATATATATATATATACATACATGCACACATATATATATGTACAGGCGCATTAATATATATATCCAGGTACCTTATAAATTTGACTTTCCGTATTTATTACTGTTGTGCGATATTGTGGCTTTTATTGGTTGTAACTTCTCTGTTTTTTAGCCTAAGAAAATATATATATGCCTATGTATATAATTACATGCATACATTTATTTTTTTAAATTAATTGAGTTCTTTACACGAGGAATTGATATTAGTTTTGAAATAACTAATTAACCCGCGTGTGTTTTATATTTTACTCTTAATTCGGCCGGAGATTTACATTCCCATTTGCCCTTTAAAGCATAACTTTCCATATTTACTACGGTTACGAGATGCGGTTTCTTATTCAGGTACAACCTCTGATTTTAGCTTAAGAAAATATCTATATGCGTGTGTAATTTATACACGCATATATTTATATTTTTTTAATTTCAATTGAGTTCTTAACACGTTGGATTGATAATGTTTTCGAATAAACTGATTAACCCGCGTGTATATTATATTTTTTTCCTCCTTTCGTGGATCGTAGTTGTCTCCCCTTCCCGCTTAGTGACGCTATAACACTTCCTCAGTCAAAAACTGCTGGAATTTCAAATTTGCCGGTCATTCGATGCGGGAAAGAGCAACTTAACGGACATGATTTTTAACCGTGGTAAGAAATGTTTTTCTTATATCAAGGTTTAATGGGCTTCCACTGATGATTTATAAGCGCCCACCTAAATATATTCTTACATGAATGTATATTGGGCTTCTACATAAACTGGAAATATTCTCCGAATTTGTAGAAAACTTATAATGAAACAATTGTTTGGAAAGAGAGATATATTTTAACTTTAATTATATCTCATAAAATAATACAACTGGCTTTTCCACATAATACATATTGTTAGCACCCCAAACACTTAAATTGGGTTTATATTAAAATATAACCTAATGTTTGTTGAGTGAGATGGTTACCAGTCAGAGATTAGCTTTAAACTATCTCTGTTATTGTATTAATATATATATATATATATATATATATATATATATATATATATATATATATATATATATATATATATATATATATATATATATATATGTATATATATATATATATATATATATATATATATATGTATATATATATATATATATATATATGTATATATACATAATAGTTATTTAAATATTTCTAACAATAAATACTTCATAAGATTTACATACTATATATGTTGACAATGAATATCTCCGGTAAAACTTACATTTAGAAAAATATTCGACAGTGTAAACTTTATTTTCCGCTGGTCAGCTAAATCCTTTAAAAGTTATCATCATAAAATTCTGAAGTTTAGAAATGTTAAAACGCTTATTGAATTCACAAAACTAATATATAACCTGCAATTTAAAAAAAACCTCCCTAAAATCCTGACTCTTCACCC
Source organism: Eledone cirrhosa (assembly GCA_964016885.1). Lineage (NCBI taxonomy): Eukaryota > Metazoa > Mollusca > Cephalopoda > Octopoda > Eledonidae > Eledone > Eledone cirrhosa. The sequence goes on along the minus strand of OZ024741.1, from coordinate 277,012,283 downwards.
TAAAATAGCATAAATTAAATATTTTCAAACCTAACCGTTTAACTTTCGGAAAATCTCCTTCTACATATATTCCCTCTCTATATATATATTACCTCAGCGGCTCTTATTGACCGCTTTCCCTGATAAATTGTAGTATCATACATTTTAAAATCTCTATAGCTGTTACATTAAGCAACGTTTTTCTTACTCACACATTCTCTACTGAATTTATTACGTTTTCGCATTTTCTCATTATTAGGGTATAAATGTTAAACTTTCTCTTAGGTTAATCACTACCTTGATTAAATCTTAACCATTTAACATCTCAGGGTATATCATATATCATTATATTTTGTCTGATGAGGACGTACTGTTGTACATCCGAAATATGTATAATAAAATGTAATTGATAAAAAGAACATCTATTTTATTAATATTTGTATTTTAATATATATATATATATATATATATATATATATATATATATATCAGTTGAAAATTGCAAACTTGACTGTCACCACACATTATGAACCTGAAGATTGCGAAAGCATGAAAGTACTTGTTCAATTAATATTTGACATTTAATTGTTTCTACATTAGGCACAAGGCCAGCAATTACCCAGTGCATTACTGGTACTTTATTTTATCGACCCCGTAAGGATGAAAGGCAAAGTTAACCTTGGCGGGATTTGAACTCAGAATGGCAAGGGCCGTAACTCTATACGTCAAAGCATGGTGTCCGACCCTCTACCGATACTGCCAATTCACCGCCCTAACATTTAATATTCTACCATACTATTTCATTCTAAAACCATTATAAATTTTAAAGGATTGTAAATAAAACGAGTAAATCAGACAAGGTTGGAATTCCTTTTATTAATATAATCTTCTATACACAATCATACACACCCGTGTATATCTATCTATCTATCTATCTATCTTGATAGAGTAAGACACGCTTGACATCGGCTCCGCTATTCCATCGGGATTTACCCTTACTATAGTAAGTACCGGATAAATTTTTCAGTGCAACACATTTGGAACACTAACCCCTGTTATTTAGGGAAACATTATTGCATTTACCCCCTTTTTAGGGGGTAAAATAAATATCTATTTTTTTGCCGAAAAATTTCTTTCTTGGCAGCATGGCGGAAAAGATGGCAGACATGTCTGCCATTAGCTCTGCCACGCCCCCCAAGTCTGAAGAACAAAAAATAATTACAACAAAATTAGACAACGAAACAAACAAGGAAAATGAAAAAACAAATGTTAAGGAAAATGAGCAAACGGAAAACAAACAAACAGAAAATAATACAAATAACAACAGGGCAACTTTCGCCCAGAAAACAAAACAATCCATAACATACACACCAATTGACTTAACTGCCGCCAGAGAAAAACTGGCCGAAGCGAAAAAACAAATAGTCTTGGGGGAGAACGGAATGTTTTCCATTAACTCCCCCCCCCCCCCCCCAGAATTCAAGAAAGCCAGAACAGAGAGCACAGTTCTCTTCAGAACTATATTGAACCAAACAAGAAAGCCAGCACAGCCCAGCCAAATGGAAATAGAGTTGGTCCTAAAAGACTATATGAAGAATATTCTCTTCATACGAAAGGACCGACTCTATGGCAGCATTTCGGTCTTAACAAAAGACAAGGAAACGGCGGAGAAGCTTTCCCTAAGCCCACTCTCATCGACAACATACAGCTTCTATCCCTCCTACATGGGTAGAAGAACACAGAGAGTAAAAGTAAAAACAATGCTGCCCACAATGGACTTCTGGTGGGCTATTGCTAGCTTCATAGACATGGGCGAAGACACAATGCTGTCAATGGGGAAGGCAACTGGAGATGCGTTCCTGGGAATGGGCCTCGACATACTAGTCCAAATGAGGCCCGAAAGAATAGCACAAATCCCGGATCGCATCTGGCTGGATGACCTTACCCCAATAGATATAATTGTAGAGGGGAGAAGACCAGCATGCTATTTATGCACGGAAAGGGGACACGTTAAGGCTAACTGCCCGAAACGTATCCCCCAAAAAGGACTATTGCCCACACCCACCACAAACAGTACACCAACACCACCCACCTCCAACAATACACTAATACCACACACAGCAAACAAAATACAGACACCACCAACCACAAACACAACACAAACATCACCACCACCAGCACCAGACACAAGCACGACACAAAAATCACCATCACCAACCACAACACAAACATCACCACCACCATCACCAACCACAAGCACGACACAAACATTACCACCACCACCACCACCACAAAACCCATTCCAAACAAATAATAAAAAAAACAGTAACAAATCTACCCCTCCCGCAAAAAAAAACAACCACACAACACGTCCCTCCCACCTAGCGCTGAAGAGTTTCCCCCAACTTCTGAAGAAGAAGGAGGAGAAGCCTTCAGACAAGTTAAAAGAAAAAAAAGAAAACACACACCCAGCACACCACAAATAACCCACACACAAACACCAACTCCAATCAAAAACACCCCACCCTCAACAAACAAAAATAAATCTGCGCCTCCCCTCTCCGAAACATTGACAGCATCACAAAAAAAGACGTTGCAATACACATATATAAATAAAGAAAACAAAAAACTGGTTAAATTAATAAACAATAACCCTATGGTACAGACCGAAGGGCCAAACTTTATCTCAACAGAGAACTTCACCCATTTAAAAATGATAAAGGTCCCTCTGGACCTTTATCGTTCCTTAAAAGAACAATTTAGACGGGACGTGAGCCCCCCCCCCCCCTGTTTAAAACCGTTAAATCGCGTCCTCTTGAAAGATTTCCCCATAACCGCCCCTCTCCCTGACACAACTCCAAATACCCCAAACCCCACCACACACGGGTACCCCCACACCACCACAAAACATCCCTCCACCCAACACACCTGATGCCATGGAAATTACACAACCCGGAGAGGTAGGTGCTTTTCTTTCTTCACTTTCAACACCAAAATAGATCAATTGAGAGTTGGCTGTTTGAACGCGCGTGGCCTGGGCTCAGCTTGGAAGCAAGCAAAGCTTCTAAGTGACCTCAGGTCACAAAGTATAGATGTGATGGTTGTTTGCGAGAGTCGGATCAGCAGCGTGAGACAGCTGGCGCCCGCCTTCGATGACTTTGAGATGCACGCATCTCTCTGTCAACCCGGAGGCGGGGGGGGGGGAGGGAGTTGCCGTACTGCTGGATAAACGTCTGGCTCTCGACGTACAGACTGTTCACTCGGACCCGGGGTGTCGATTACTGGTGCTGGACGTCGGAGGCGGCGAAGGAGGGGCTTTCAGACTGGTCGGTCTTTATGCCCCCTTCGGGGCGGAAAGAGCCGACTTCTTCCAGCGTCTGGAGACTTTTCTAGGAACGACGCGTTCCCTGCTTTTAGTGGGGGACTGGAATGGAATCCTAGATGCGCGTTGGGACTATGCAGGGGCATGTCCCGATAGAGGGGGGTGTAGCAGCCTCAAGGGGTTACTCGATCGATTCGACCTGGTCGATAGATTTCGACTAGATTGTCCAACTGCGCCAACCTGGACCTGGGCAAACCGCAGTGGACAATCTAGATCGTACCTAGATAGGTTTTTGGTTAGGAGTAAGGATAGGGACGTATTTAGTTGTCCAGAACTGATCATGGTTGGCTATTCAGATCACAAATTAGTGACCTGCGTGGTCAACCTTGATAGAACGCATAGACAGGGTCCCGGTTACTGGAAGATGAACTTGTCCTTGCCGGCAAAGAAAGATTACAGGAACCGGATTAGTAGCTTAGTTAAGATGCGGTTGACGGGAGCGATCGTCAACAGCAGGTGGTGGGTATCTCTAAAGAGAGAGATTAGAGTAAGTTCGATAGGTTACAGTAAGGAACTAGCGGCAAATAGAAATAGGAAGGAAAGGGAGTTAACAGATAAACTAGAAGAGGCGATTAGGAGCGGAGACGTGGCCAGAGTGTTAGCGGCGAGAACGGCGTTGAGCCAGTTCTTTGACGCGAAGCACGAAGGCTGCGTTGTCCGAAGTAAAATACGTGCTTTAGGAAACGAGGGGACCAAAGCTGTTAGCTGGGCCCGCGTGACAGGTCCATTCACGACAACCTCCACCTCATGCGATACATCGTAGAGAGGGTTGGCAACGAACCCGGCTTTGGTGGGGCCCTGATCAACTTGGATCAATCTAAGGCGTTCGATAGGGTCGACCATGGTTACCTGGATGCGGTGCTAGCGGCGGCGGGCTTCGGGCCCGTTTTCAGGGGCTGGATTTCTGCCATGCACAGTGGCAACATCTACTCTAGGATTAAAGTAAACGGCTACCTCTCGGAGCCGTTTCAAATCACCCGGTCCATCAGACAGGGGTGCCCCTCTCCTCCCTTCTGTACGTATTGACTCTCGAGCCACTGCTGCGGAAGTTGGAGTTGCTGCGGGGCATACCCCTGGAACCGGGATTGCACAAAGCGGTCTCGGCCTATGCCGACGACGTAACAGTAATGGTGGCGGACGCCTCGGAAATCGGGGCGATCGCCACCCTACTGGAGGAATACGAAAGGCTGACGGGGGCTAGGCTGAACCAGGACAAGTCAGTCGGTTTGCAACTCGGAACGTGGAGGGGCAAACCGATGCCGTTAGACGGTGTCGTCGGGCGGTGGACGGAGGGCCCGGTGAAGCTGCTCGGGGTCTGGTTCGGACCGGACCTCCAGGTGGAGAAGAATTGGGGCGAGGTGACGAGAAGGGTGTTTGCGCTGACCCAGAAGTGGGCCAAGTGCAAACTATCACTGAAAGGTCGGGCGGAGGTGACGAACGCTTACATAGCGTCCGTCATCTACTACCGCCTGACCGTCGTGCCTTGCCCCAAGGAAAAGCTCACCATCATGGAACGCATGCTCTTCCAGTTCCTCTGGAAGAAGCTGCCTCCCATGGTGAGGAGATCTATCTGCTGCCAGCACCCTTCGAAAGGAGGGCTGGGTATGCCGTGGCTGTTGATGCGTAGGCACGCATTGAGGCTACGGCATCTACAGGTATTCCTCAACGGTCAGCCGTCTCGCTCACCGAACTGCAATCCTGGGTGAAGCAAAGACCGAGAAAACTGGGCAACTGGCACACCGAGTGTGCCCAGGCGCTCACGGCTATCTGGCAAGCGGACCCGACTATCAGTGGAGAATCCACCTCGACATTCTATAGAGGGTTGGTGGCTAGCAAGGGCGACGACACCCTTGGAGAGTCGCTAGGCATGGAGGAGGACGAACTGGCCAGCCTGTTCGGTAGAGCTTTCGGCCCGGGACCCATGGACAACTTCCAGAGGTCCCTAGCCTGGCAGTGTTACCGGGGGGCTCTGCCCGTTCGAGAAAAGCTCTACAGACACGGGCGCCCGGGCAGGGATCCCGCGAAAAAGATCTGTCCCAGATGCGTGCGCGACGAGGAAACCGTTACGCATGCACTGGTACACTGCCCGGGCGTTGCCGATCTGTGGGGCTACGTCGAACGACTGCTGTCGCGTGTGGCGCCGATTCGATTAACCGCCGAGTCTGTGGTGAACATCAAGCCTCCTCCTCCCTTCAGAAATGAATCAGAGGCGGTCTTTCTGTGCGTAATAGCCATGATGAAAGAGGTTGTGTGGTGGACGCGCCTGAAAGGTCTGAGGTCGGGTGACTTTCTCTCCGGCCATCACCTGGTTTACTTCTTCCGATACCACTTCGGAAGAAGGATCAGGATGGAGAGAGAAGTGCTTGGCCCCAAACAGTTTTATGAAAGGTGGGTGAAAGAAGCGAGAATGGCCCGTGTAAATGGGCCTTCTCTCTACATTGTTCTGTAGGTGAAGAAGTGAAGAGGAAAGGGGGAGCGCCTCCTCTCTGGGCTTCCACCGCGAAAAGAGTTGCACACTTTTCGGGGGTATGTGCAATCCCCAACACGTCCCCTCCCTTTTGAGGACTTTTTATTGTTATATTATTATTGTTATTCCTTTTTTCTTTACTCGATTTATGTAAACTCCCCCACTGTGTAAATGTCCCCTTCTTTTGTGCCCTCGTGGCAAATAAATAGAAATCTATCTATCTATCTATCTATCTATCTATCTATCTA
>OZ024741.1:276988707-276991207 GCA_964016885.1 Eledone cirrhosa | reverse complement strand
CGGGGTGGGGTGGTGGGTAGGGTGAAGGATTGATGATTGGGAAGGGATTAACTATAGATATAGATTCAGTGGGAGATGATAGAATGTCTACCTTTCTCTCTGTGTGTGTATATATATATATATATATATATATATATATATATATATATATATATATATATATATATATGTATATATATATAACGAAAGAAATGTGGTAAGGAACCAGGTGGACCATAACGCACCAAAATACTCAATACTTAGTGTAGTAGAGTGGGTAATAGTCCAGAATTAGCCGTCGAAACGGCTTGAGCTCAGCTGTCGGGGTCCTACTCGTTCCTATATATATATATATATATATATATATATATATATATATATATATATATATATATATATACATTAAAATACATTAAAATATATGATAAACACGAAACGCGTTTACATTGCAACAGACAAAGTTAGCTATTAATGAAATAAACTAATTAAAGTGAATACAATTTGTGTCTCGATATAAGTCAATAAAGAGAAGCTTATATTGGCAACGGCCATGATTCCTGGACAGATTTAAATTTCAAAATCCAAACCTGTTCCGTAGACGAATTTGAACCTCGAAACCTAAATCCGTTTCGCAACGGTGGTATGTGAATTGAAAAATAAAGAGAATCGAAATGGAATAGAAATAAAAAGTGAAATACTCAAATCTTCTGTGCTTATCAACAGGAATCCAGTAAAATTAGTACATCTCACATCAAAAATTTTGCAGGTTTGACAACACGTGTGTAGCCAGGCCAAACTAGCCGTCTCCCATTCACGGTGCTAGAAATAACAGCCGTTTATGCGGGATTAAAGATCAGCTCTACAGTAAAGGAGCCATATACTATATTATATTTTGAGAATAAACTCTCAGTCGTTTACAATAATTAAGCTCCAGGAAAAGGGGCTTTTCCGAGCAGTTAAATACAACGGATTTAGGTTTCGAGCAGTTAAATACAACGGATTTAGGTTTCGAGCAGTTAAATACAACGGATTTAGGTTTCGAGGTTCAAATTCGTCTACGGAACAGGTTTGGATTTTGAAATTTAAATCTGTCCAGGAATCATGGCCGTTGCCAATATAAGCTTGTCTTTATTGACTTATATCGAGACAGACAAATTGTATTCACTTTAATTAGTTTATTTCATTAATAGCTAACTTTGTCTGTTGCAATGTAAACGCGTTTCGTGTTTATCATATATTTTAATGTATTTAACTGCTCGGAAAAGCCCCTTTTCCTGGAGCTTAATTATTGTAAACGACTGAGAGTTTATTCGCAAAATATAATATAGTATATATATATACACAGATTTATTCATATATATATATATAGACAGATTTATTCATATATATACATATATATAAAATCATATATAAAATCATATATCTGTCGAAGACAAGTGGTGGGATGTTGATGTAGCAACAACTGATGGAATGTCTCACTGGTGTCGCTGCAGTAGACTGTATCGATGAGATTCAAGGATGTTAGGTAGAAGGGTGGGGCGGAGACAGACTAGTCGGGGTGGGGACTGGGGAGAGGAGGTTGATTATCACCGTGGTTAGGTAATAGATATGGTGGGAGGTGGAAGGTGTTAATGTTTGAAGATAGGTTCATTGGAGTGTTTGGGTTCACTTTTTCCTGTGTCTGTTTGGATGGGAAAAATGTCGGTGTGTGTGTATGTGTGTGTGTGTGTATTTGTGTGTGTCTGTGTGTGTATGTGTGTTTGTGTGTTTGTGTGTGTGTGAGTGTGTGTGTGTGTATGTGTGTTTGTGTATTTGTGGGTGTGTGTGTGGGTGTTTGTGTGTTTGTGCGAGTATTTATTCGAAAAGGTGGGAGAGGGACAGAGAAATAGAAAGAGCGGGGGGGGGGGTCTTGTGTGTGGGGAATAGGGGTGGCTGTGCTGGTGGTGGTGATGTTGCTGGTGATAGTGTTGGTGGTGGTTGTGGGGGTGATGTTGCTGATGGTGATGTTGCTGGTGATAGTGTTGGTGGTGGCTGTGGGGGTGGCTGTGCCGGTGGTGGTGATGTTGCTGATGATAGTGTTGGTGGTGGCTGTGGGGGTGATGTTGCTGCTGGTGATGTTGCTGGTGATAGTGTTGGTGGTGGCTGTGGGGGTGATGTTGCTGCTGGTGGTGATGCTGGTGGGAGTAGTGGAGGTGACTGTGGTGTTGGTGGTGGTGGTGGTGGTGTGAATATTGATTTTGGTGTTGGTGCTAATAAGTTAAGAAATTCAAGGTTCAATCATGAGGATCTATGTTCAATCACATGACATGAAATTCAAAGTTCTAGACATGACAGATTGTTCACGTTCAATTTGACTAGAGTTAAGGATACTCGTGTCTGTGGAATATTCAGTCAATTACATGTAATATAACGGGTAGTTAATTCAATTAACGGAAGAACTGAACCACTAAATGATCATCGTCGAAAAGAGGGAAGGCCCACACCACATATATATATATATATATATATATATATATATATA
>OZ024741.1:276976207-276983707 GCA_964016885.1 Eledone cirrhosa | reverse complement strand
AGTACTCTGGTGCGTTATGGTCCATCTGGTCCTTATCTCATTTCCTTTGTTATATATATATATATATATATATATATATATATATATATATATATATATATATATACATGTATATATTATAAAGAAAGAAGAAATATTAGACATAATTATTAAGATAAACCATACCTAAATTTCCTCTTACACTGCATCTCTGTGATGTAGTGTTCTTGCATAATAAGCCACGAAACTACGTAGTCGAGGATAATGTGGAAATTTGAGTATGGTTTATCTTATTAATTATGTCTAATATTTCTTCTTTCTTTATAATGTATTATATAGCTCTGATATTGAATCAATCTAATCCATTCGGATTATTTTGTCCCGATTATTCATAGAGCAACAACGGTTAAGGTTGGCACCACACAAATTCAGGGATATATGTGGGTATATTCATGTATATGTATGTATTCGCACATGTGTGTGTTATTTCTTTATATTGTATATATATATATATATATATATATATATATATATATATATATATATATATATATATATATATATTTAACGAAGGAAATGTGGTAAGGAACCAGAAGTACTCACTACTTAGGGTAGTAGAGTGGGTAATAGGAACAAGTATGACCCCATACGTGTTCCTATATACACATATATATATATATATATATATATATATATATATATATATATATATATATATATATATATATATATATAGGAGAGAATACATAAAAAGAACATGTTTTCTCCTATATATTTTGAAGAGCCCGGAAAATTTCGTTAACCTCATATATTACAGGGAACAACGCGAGTCCTTTACTCCGTTGCTTCATTTGATATATATATATATGTGTGTGTGTGTGTGTGTGTGTGTGTTTGTGTGTGTGCGTGTGTGTGTGAAATAGAACCACGGTTCACACACTTAAATACAGGAATACAGTTATATAAGAGGCACAGCCAACTTCTGGCGTGCAATTTCGCACATTAAAGTATGATTACTCTTGAAAGACCAGTCTTTACAACTCTCTCTGTCGCTCTCTCTCAATTTCTCCCCCCCCCCCCTTCTCAGTTTGTGAGAGTGTACGTATTTAATTCATGTGAAATATACGGTGAACGTCTCTCGAAATAGATTACGACTTGGCAGTAACTTAGTGAGATCCAGCTTGACACATTGTGAGACAAGGCTGGCCCTTTTAATTAGAAAAAACTAATCACCTTTTCCAGCAATACTTCTGGTCAAATAACACACACACACACACACACGCACACACACACACACACACACACACACACACACACACACACACACACACACACACACACACATATATATATATATATATATATATATATATATATAACGAAGGAGGTGTGGTAAGGAACCAGATGGACCATAACGCACCAGAATACTCAATACTTAGGGTAGTAGAGTGGGTAATAGGCTAGTTATTTGCCACGCTAAAATTCTAATTTAGTCCAGAAATAGCCGTCGAAACGGCTTGAGTTCTGCCGTCGGAGACAAACATTTTCCTACACACACACACACAGACACATACATATATATATATATATATATATGAAAAACAATGGGAAGAAGAATACTGCATGGTTGCACATGTATTACATATTATAACATTAGTTTCTCATCAGTGATTTTGCCAACCATCATTGGTATTTCATCGCATTAAAAATCAGATACCTCAGGTTGGTGCGAGCAATAACTAAAATAAGCTATTGGGACAAGTGAAACGCGTAAAACGAGTGGGACAAGTAAACAACAGAAGGAAAAGCAAACCGAAGGTTGGAAAACAGCAAGCCACATGATAGTTATCGGATCAGCATAAGCTGGGTGAATTTCATGAGCGGTCAGAGAAGCAGACCGTACGCCGTGAGTGCGGTGTGAGAAAGAAGGAACCCCACTACTAGCGAACGGGAGGAAGTGAGAAGGGGAGAAACAGAGAGTGAGTGAGTGGAAGTGCGAGGAAGAGGTCAGTCGAGAGAAAACGTGTAACTGACAGAGAGGGTGAAAGAAGGTAGGAGAAACAGAGAGAACGGGGGAGCAGTAAGAGAGAAAGAGAGAAACAGATAATCGCAGTTTAGGTAAATATATATGAAAAACAAGGGGAAGAAGAATACTGCATGGTTGCACATGGATTACATATTATAAAATTAGTCCCTCATCAGTGATTTTGCCAACCATCATTGGTAATATATATACGTATTAGCAGGACAAATTAATTGCGTCCGTAGGCGGTATGCTAAGATGAGCACTTGATGCACGTGGGGAAGAGAGCATCAATAATAATAATTGTCTACATGTGAACAGATATCAGACGAGCTTCCGATTCCAGAGTCAGGATCGATCATTAATCGATCGTTCCTCGAGCTGAAAGGCAGTGAAACATATGGAATATGTAATTAAATATATATATATCATGCAACACTGATTCTTTGTTCCCTTGTATAATATTACGGCGCTAGAGGGTTTTGCAGCATAGAGTTACGGCTCTTTATGTTGTGAGTTCAAATCCCGGCGAGGTTAACTTTGCCTTTCATTCTTACGGGGTCGATAAAATAAAGTACCAATAATGCACTGGCAAAATTGCTGGCCTTGTGCCAAAAGTAGAAACAATTATTATTATCATATATATATATAATATATATATAAATATATATATATATATATATATATATATATATATATATATATATATATATATATATATATATATATAAATTAATAAAACCAATAAATAAAAACAAAGAACAAGTTCCTTATATTAAAAAATTCATCATTTTATGATCGTTTCTAGGATATATATGTGTGTTGGTATGTATATCATATAGATCTATGTAAAAATATTTCTTTCTTCTCATGTTTTATATATATATATATATATATATATATATATATATATATATATATTTATATATATATATATATATATATATATATATATATATATATATATATATATATATATATATATATATATATATATATATACAGGGTGGCCCAAAAGTCGCGATACATAAACAAAATAATTATGTTTTATAAGAAACAATTTATTCAAAATAAATAAATATGGTAACTTACAAATTTCCTATGTATTGCGACTTTTGGGCCTCGTTGTATATATATATATATATATATATATATGACAGTTTGTGATATTTTAATCATTTGATGCTGCAACAAGTATTGGAATGTTTCTCTCTCTGATGTCGCTGTCATTGACTGAATGGTTCAATGAGATTGAAGGATGGCTTAGTAGAGGGTGGTGATGGTCGTGGTGGAGGGGGTATGCATATTAGTCAGGAGGGGGTGGGGTGGTGGGTAGGGTGATGGATTGATGATCGGGAAGAGATTCAGTGGGAGATGATAGAATGTCTACCTTTCTCTCTGTGTTTATATGTGTATATATATGCACATACACATTCAATCTATGGAGACGTATATGGAAGTATATATTATATGCTCATGCAATTATACATTCATACACTGTGACCACACATATATATATACACATATATACATATATACAGATTTATTCATATATATATATATATATATATATATATATATATATATATATATAAAGAATGAATAATAACAGGTAGACATCATAAAAAGGTAATTTATTTCAGTGCTTACAAATGTTTCAACAGTAGGTATACAGCCTAGTCATGCTATTTACAAATTGGTAATTATATATATATATATATATATATATATATATATATATATAGTCAGATTTATTCATATATATATAGAGAGAGAGTGAGAGAGACAGATTTATTCATATATACACATATATAGACAGATTTATTCATATATACACATATATATAAAATCATCTATCTGTCTAAGCAACCGTCCGGGTCGAAGACAAGTGGTGGGATGTTGATGCTAGCAACAAGTGATGGAATGTCTCACTGGTGTCGCTGCAGTAGACTGTATCGATGCGATTCAAAGATGTTAGGTAGAGGGGTGGGGTGTAGACAGACTAGTCGGGGTGGGGACTGGGGAGAGGAGGTTGATTATCATCGTGGTTAGGTAATAGACATGGTGGGAGGTGGGAAAGTGTTAATGTTTGAAGATAGGTTCATTGGAGTGTTTGGGTTCACTTTTTCCTCTGTGTTTGTGTGTTTGTGTATGTGTGTTTGTGTGTTTGTGTATGTTTGTGTGTGTGTGTTTGTGTATGTTTGTGTATGTGTGTTTGTGTGTTTGTGTATGTTTGTGTGTGTGTATGTGTGTGCATGTGTTTGTGTGTGAGTGTGTGTGTGTGTGCGTGTGTGTGTGTGTGTATGTGTGTATGTGCGTTTCTGTGTGTTTGTGTGTTTGTGTGTGTGCGCGTGTGTATGTGTGTTTATGTGTTTGTGTGTGCATGTGTGAGTGCGTGTGTGTGTATCTGTGTTTGTGTGTTTGTGTGTGTGTATGTGTGTGAGTATGTGTGTGGGTGTGTTTGTGTGTTTGTGTCTGTGTGTGTGAATGTGTACGTGTGTGTATGTGTGTCTGTGTGTTTGTGTGTATGTGTGTGAGTGTGTGTGTGTTTGTGTATGTGTTTGTGTGTTTCTGTGTGTGTGTTTGTGTGTTTGTGTGTGTATGTGTGTGTGTATGTGTTTGTGTGTGTTGTGTGTGTGTGCATGTGTTTGTGTGTTTGTGTGTGTATGTGTGAGTGAGTGTATGTGTGTTTGTGTGTGTGTTTGTATGTGTGTGCGTGTGTTTGTGTGTGAGTGTGTGTGTGTGTGTGTGTGTGTTTGTGTGTTTCTGTGTGTTTGTGTGTTTGTGTGTGTGTGTGCGTGTGTGTACGTGTGTCTATGTGTTTGTGTGTATGTGTGTGAGTGTGTGTGTGTTTGTGTATGTGTTTGTGTGTTTGTGTGTTTGTGCGTTTGTGTGTGTGTGTATGTGTGTGAGTGTGTGTGTGTGTGTTTGTGTGTTTGTGTCTGTGTGTGTTTGAGTGTGTGCGTGTGTGTATGTGTGTTTGTGTGTATGTGTGTGTGTTTGTGTATGTGTTTGTGTGTTTGTGTGTGTGTGTGTATGTGTGTTTGTGTGTTTGTGTGTGTGTGTGTGTGAGTGTGTGTGTGTGTGTGTGTATGTAAGTGTGTGTGTGCGTGTGTGTATGTGTATCTGTGTGTTTGTGTGTATGTGTGTGTGTGTGTGTGTGTGTGTTTGTGTATGTGTTTGTGTGTTTGTGTGTTTGTGCGTGTGTGGGTATGTGTGTTTGTGTGTTTGTGTGAGTATGTGTGTGTGTATGTGTGTATGTGTGTTTGTGTGTATGTGTGTGTATGTGTATTTGTGTGTTTGTGTTTGTGTGTGTGCCTGTGTGCGCGTGTGTTTGTGCTAGTATTTATTCGAAAAGGTGGGAGAGGGACAGAGAAATAGAAAGAGAGAGAGGGATGGTTGTGCTGGTGGTGGTGGTTGATAGAGTTTGGTGGTGGCTCTGTTGGTCATGTTGTTGTTGGTGATAGTGCTGGTGGGAGTAGTGGATGTGACTGTGATGTTGGTGGTGGTGGTGTTTTTTATCTGATGAAAACACAAATATTATTGCATGATGATGTTTGTTTTTGAAATGCGCATAATAAAATACATGGAACTCCTTTAACCATCTTTTGATCTTATATATTATATATATATATATATATATATATATATATATATATATATGTCTCTAACAGTTTGTGATATTTTAATCATTTGATGCTGCAACAAGTATTGGAATGTTTCTCTCTCTGATGTCGCTGTCATTGACTGAATGGTTCAATGAGATTGAAGGATGGCTTAGTAGAGGGTGGTGATGGTCGTGGTGGAGGGGGTATGCATATTAGTCAGGACGAGGTGGGGTGGTGGGTAGGGTGAAGGATTGATGATTGGGAAGGGATTAACTATAGATATAGATTCAGTGGGAGTTGATAGAATGTCTACCTTTCTCTCTGTGTTTATATGTGTATATATATGCACATACACATTCAATCTATGGAGACGTATATGGAAGTATATATTATATGCTCATGCAATTATACATTCCTACACTGTGATCACACATATATATACACATATATACATATATATATATATACAGTTTTAATATAGATGAGATTCTACAAGACTAGAACTGTTTCATTCTTTAGAAATCATCAGGAATCTGGCTGTCCAAAATAAATGTTGTGGTATTTATATCTTTACTGGTGGTAGGAGAGGGTGGGGAGTGGGGTCGGTGGAGGTCATTGGTTGAAAGAAAAGGGAATTCATTAAAAGCTAATTCTTTAAGGCTATATATATATATATATATATATATATATATAGGTGTGTGTGTGTATGTGAATGTGTCTGTTGACACCTGAATTATAGCTTAAGAGAAACATGACAATAATGATAGGCACTCAATATTTGAACTGGTTCATAGAATCCTCTTGGCCTTTGTCACTCTAAGTAGAGCTTTAAAAAATTAGCATTTAAAGAATTTACCTTTTCTTTAAATCCATCACCCATGACCGACCCCCAACCATTTTATAGACACCTGAAATATAGGCATTGTTGGCCTAAGAGAAACTTAAAAATAAGGAGTGGCACCCAATATCTGAACTTGTTTATAGAATTCTTTCTGCTTTGTCACTCTAAATATAAATTATAGCCTTAAAGAATTAGCTTTTAATGAATTCCCTTTTCTTTCAACCAATGACCTCAACCCATCCCACTCCCCACACTCTCCTAACACCAGAAAATATGTAGATACCACAACATTTATTTTGGACAGCCAGATTCCTGATGATTTCTAAAGTATCAAACAGATCTAGTCCTGTAGAATCTCATCGATATTCAAACTTTTATACTCTGCTATGTATTGAGTACCTTACTTACTGTGGTTACCTCCGATTCAACCCGGAATAACTTACATATATATATATATATATATATATATATATATATATATATATATATATATATATATATATATATATATATATATATAATAGGAAAAAGTATGACCCCGACGGCAGAGCTCAAGCCGTTTCGACGGCTATTTCTATTATAGGATTATTCCTACTATTTAAACTCACCGAAAACTTTCGTGCATTCGGCGGTGGATTCTACCGGGATTGTGGGCTCCTCACCCTCAAAGGCTACAACCCCAGTAGAACAGGCCGGGTCCGTAAACAACTAATCAACTTCTTCCGAGACTGGGGATTTAAAATCACCCTACAAACGTCCCTAACCGGAGTCAATTTCCTGGACGTTACCCGTAACTTCGAATATGATCTGTACTACCCATACAGGAAACCAAACGACAACCTGCACTACATCCACCGCCTCTCTAACCATCCTAGCAACATCACCAATAACCTTGTTAAAAACATCTCCCTCCGCACATCTCGTTTGTCCGCTAATGAGCAGATATTCGACGAACACGCGCCTCATTGCAACCAGGCCCTCAAGCGGAGTGGCTTCCGGGAGGAAATATCCTTTTATCCAGCTTTCCTTAGCGGATCCAGCAGGCAACA
>OZ024741.1:276948707-276963707 GCA_964016885.1 Eledone cirrhosa | reverse complement strand
TACTTTCTAACACTATATATATTTGTATGTATATATATATAGGAGAGAATACATGAAAAGAACAGGCTTTCTCCTGTATATTTTGGAGAGCCCGGTGGACGTCTCTCGAAATAGATCCAGCTTGACACATTGTGTGACAAGGCTGGCCCTTTTAATTAGAAACAAGTAGTCACCTTTTCCAGCAATATGTCTGGTCAAATAACACACTCACACCCATCCACACAGACACACACAAACACACACACACAGGCACAGACACACACACACACATATATGTAGGTATTAGAGGGGGAAATTAATTGCGCCCGTAGGGGGTATGCCATGATGAGCACTCGATGAGCACGTGGGGAAGAGAGCATCAATAATAATAATAATTGTTTCTACTTTTTGGCACAAGGCCAGCAATTACACAAATAATAATAAAAGTAGTCTAGATGTGAACTCACGAGCTACTGATTCCAGAGTCGGGATCGATCGATCCTCGGGCTGAAAGGCGTCCATAAAATAAAGTACCAGTAATGCATTTGGAAAATTGGTGGCCTTGTGCTAAAATTAGAAACTATTATTATTATCATATATATATATGGTTGAGACTGTGTCGATGAGTGTGGGACTGAGAATGAATGAGACTAAAACAAAATATCTGGTAGAGAATCTTGAGAAGCCAGAGGGGATCACTAATGTAGGTGGGAAGCCGCTGGAATTGGTTGAGGACTTCCTGTATTTGGGAGCAAAGATTGGGAATACGGAAGATGATGTGGTTGAGAGGAAGAGCAAGGCCTGGGCGGCGTGTCACAGCTTGAGATCGGTGTGGAAGTCGGACCTTCGTAGAGACCTGAAAATCCGCCTCTTCATTTCTGTAGTGGAGTCTGTGCTGCTGTGTGGGTCTGAGACTTGGACACTGACAAAGAGACTCACTCAGATGGTGGATGGGTGCTACACGAGAATGCTGAGGATGGCTCTGAACATTAATCAGTATACACTGAGGATGAAAAACTCAGAGCTGTATGGGAGCATCCCAAAAGTCAGCTCAAAAGTGACACAGAGAAGACTGAGGTTGGCTGGACATGCTCACCGACATCCAGAGTTGACATTGCACTCAGTGCTCCTTTGGGAGCCCCTACATGGACACACTAGAAGAGGAAGACCAAGGTTAACATATGTTGATGCCCTAAGGACAGACACTGGTCTGTTGGAGATGCAGGATATGGCAGCGATAATGAGGGACAGAGACCGCTGGAGAAAACTCGTCCATGGATCTCGGGAATTTTACCCGCCTTGGATAGATATATATATATATATATATACAGGGTGACCCAAGAGTCGCAATACATAAACAAAATAATTGTTTTTTAAGAAACAATTTATTCAAAATAAATAAATATGGCAACTTAAAAATTTCCTATGTATTGCGACATTTGGGCCTCCCTGTGTGTATATATATATATATATATATATATATATATATATATATATATATATATATATATATATATGTATATATATATATAAAAGTTTGTCATTTATAAAACGAACGTTTGTGATATTTTAATCATTTGATGCTGCAACAAGTATTGGAATGTTTCTCTCTCTGATGTCGCTGTCATTGACTGAATGGTTCAATGAGATTGAAGGATGGGTTAGTAGAGGGTGGTGATGGTCGTGGTGGAGGGGGTATGCATATTAGTCTGGACGTGGTGGGGTGGTGGGTAGGGTGAAAGATTGTTGATAAGGAAGGGATTAACTATAGATATAGATTCAGTGGGAGTTGATAGAATGTCCACCTTTCTCTCTGTGTTTATATGTGTGTATATATATATATATATATATGCACATACACATTCAATCTAGGGAGACGTATATGAAGCATATATCATATGCAACGTAACGTGGTTCATTCCTCCCCATAATGCCGAGGTGGCAACAGCTATCTGGAAAATCTTCTTTAAACACTTTCCACTACAACACCGCTACCACAACATAATCAACAAAAACACCACCAAACTCTCCTACGGCACCACACCTGACTTCGCACAAAACATCGTCTCCTCAAACAACAAAAAACTCAACCCTATGGAAGAAATAACCTAGACATCAGTGGAGAGCCGACCAGGATGTGTAAGTGCTCTGATAGATCAACGTGCCCCCTCAACAACATATGCCGAGACCGTAACGTGACCTACCAGTGCAACGTGAGGACGGACACCTCCAACAAAGCTGAAAAAGGTCCAGAAATAGCCGTCGAAACGGCTTGAGCTCTGCCGTCGGGGTCATAATTTTTCCTATTCCCACTCTACTACCCTAAGTATTGAGTACTCTGGTGCGTTATGGTCCATCTGGTTCCTTATCATAATCCCTTTGTTATATATATATATATATATATATATATCAAGTAAGTATGTTTTTAAACAGTGAGCAGGTTTGAAATTAGAAAAATAGAATAGCTTTCACCGTATTTTTGACTAAAGGAATTTTAGCCTGATAATGGGGTTTAGAAGCCTCAGATAAATGGAAAAAGATATATATATATATATAAATATATATATATATATATATATATATATATATATATACAGACAGATTTATTCATATATATATGTGTAGAGAGAGAGAGACAGATTTATTCATATATATATATATATACATATATATAAAATCATATATCTGTCTAAGCAACCGTCCCGGTCGAAGACAAGTGGTGGGATGTTGATATAGCAACAAGTGATGGAATGTCTCACTGGTGTCGCTGCAGTAGACTGTATCGATGAGATTCAAGGATGTTAGGTAGAGGGGTGGGGTGGAGACAGACTAGTCGGGGTGGGGACTGGGGAGAGGAGGTTGATTATCATCGTGGTTAGGTAATAGACATGGTGGGAGGTGGAAGAGTGTTAATGTTTGAAGATAGGTTCATTGGAGTGTTTGGGTTCACTTTTTCGTGTGTCTGTTTGGATGGGAAAAATGTGTGTGTGTGTTTGTGTGTGTGTGAGTGTGTGTGTGTGTATGTGTGTTTGTGGGTGTGTGTGTGGGTGTTTGTGTGTTTGTGTGGGTGTGTGTGTATGTGTGTTTGTGTGTGTGTGTGTGCGTGCGTGTGTATATGTGTTTTTGTGTGTTTATGTGTGTTTGTGTGTGTATGTGCATGTGAGTGTGTGTTTGTGTGTGTGTGTGCATGTGTGTATGTGTGTGGGTGTGTTTGTGTGTGTGTTTGTGAGAGTGTGTGTGTGCTTATGTGTATGTGTGTGTGTGTTTTTGTGTGTGTGTGTGTGTGTGTGTGTGTGTGTGTATGTGTGTTTCTGTCTTTCTGTGTGTGTGTGTGTGTGTGTGTGTGTGTGTGTGTGGCTGTGTTTTTGTGCGTGTGTGTGTGAGTGTGTGTGTGGTTGGGCGAGTATTTATTCGAAAAGGTGGGAGAGGGACAGATAGATAGAAAGAGATTCGAAGAGAGAGAGAGAGAGGGCGGGGGTGTCTTGTGTGTGGTGAATAGGGGTGGTTGTGCTGGTGGTGGTGGTGTTGTTGTTGGTGATGGTGCTGGTGGGAGTAGTGGAGGTGACTGTGATGTTGGTGGTGGTGGTGGTGGTGTGAATATTGATTTTGGTGTTGGTGTTAATAAGTTAAGAAATTCAAGGTTCAATTATGAGGATCTATGTTCAATCACATGACATGAAATTCAAAGTTCTAGACTTGTCAGATTGTTCACGTTAAATTTGACTAGAGTTAAGGATACTCGTGTCTGTGGAATATTCAGTCAATTACATGTAATATAACGCGTAGTTAATTCAATTAACGGAACAACTGAACAACTAAATAATCATCGTCGAAAAGGAGGGAAGGCCCGCACCATATATATACATATATATATATGTAGGAGGTGAGTTTTATTGTAGTACAATAAAGTAATGCAGATATCGGATAAGAAGCACTCTACAGTTTGTAGGACTGGAGTATACATAATATATAAGATCAAAAGATGGTTAAAGGAGTTCCATATATTTTAATATGCGCATTTCAAAAACAAACATCATCATGCAATAATATTTGTGTTTTCATCAGATAAAACAGGAGGACATGTTATGAAGGCTAAAAAACACTTGTGGATAGTGCAGTTTTAAATCAACATATGTTGATATGTTGATTTAAAACTGCACTATCCACAAGTGTTTTTTAGCCTTCATATCATGTCCTCCTGTTTTATCTGATGAAAACACAAATATTATTGCATGATGATGTTTGTTTTTGAAATGCGCATAATAAAATACATGGAACTCCTTTAACCATCTTTTGATCTTATATATTATATATATATATATATATATATATATATATATATATATATATATATATATATATATATATATATATATGCCTCTAACAGTCTGTGATATTTTAATCATTTGATGCTGCAACAAGTATTGGAATGTTTCTCTCTCTGATGTCGCTGTCATTGACTGAATGGTTCAATGAGATTGAAGGATGGCTTAGTAGAGGATGGTGATGGTCGTGGTGGAGGGGGTATGCATATAAGTCAGGACGAGGTGGGGTGGTGGGTAGGGGGAAGGATTGATGATTGGGAAGGGATTAACTATAGATATAGATTCAGTGGGAGATGATAGAATGTCTACCTTTTCTGTGTGTTTATATGTGTATATATCTATATATGCACATACACATTCGATCTATGGAGACGTATATGAAGTATATATTATATGCTCATGCAATTATACATTCCTACACTGTGATCACACATATATATACACATATATACATATATATATATATATATATACAGTTTTAATATAGATGAGATTCGACAAGACTAGAACTGTTTCATTCTTTAGAAATCATCAGGAATCTGGCTGCCCAAAATAAATGTTGTGGTATTTATATCTTTAGTGGTGGTAGGAGAGGGTGGGGAGTGGGGTGGGTGGAGGTCATTGGTTGAAAGAAAAGGGAATTCATTAAAAGCTAATTCTTTAAGGCTATATATATATATATATATATATATATATATATATATATATATATATATATATAGGTGTGTGTGTGTATGTGAATGTGTCTGTTGACACCTGAATTATAGCTTAAGAGAAACATGACAATAATGATAGGCACTCAATATTTGAACTGGTTCATATAATCCTCTTGGCCTTTGTCACTCTAAGTAGAGCTTTAAAAAATTAGCTTTTAAAGAATTTCCCTTTTCTTTAAATCCATCACCCATGACCGACCCCCAACCATTTTATAGACACCTGAAATATAGGCATTGTTGGCCTAAGAGAAACTTAAAAATAAGGAGTGTCACGCAATATTTGAACTTGTTTATAGAATTCTTTCTGCTTTGTCACTCTAAATATAAATTATAGCCTTAAAGAATTAGCTTTTAATGAATTCCCTTTTCTTTCAACCAATGACCTCAACCCATCCCACTCCCCACCCTCTCCTAACACCAGAAAATATGTAGATACCACAACATTTATTTTGGACAGCCAGATTCCTGATGATTTCTAAAGTATCAAACAGATCTAGTCCTGTAGAATCTCATCGATATTCAAACTTTTATACTCTGCTATGTATTGAGTACCTTACTTACTGTGGTTACCTCCGATTCAACCCGGAATAACTTACATATATATATATATATATATATATATATATATATATAATAGGAAAAAGTATGACCCCGACGGCAGAGCTCAAGCCGTTTCGACGGCTATTTCTATTATAGGATTATTCCTACTATTTAAACTCACCGAAAACTTTCGTGCATTCGGCGGTGGATTCTACCGGGATTGTGGGCTCCTCACCCTCAAAGGGTACAACCCCAGTAGAACAGGCCGGGTCCGTAAACAACTAATCAACTTCTTCCGAGACTGGGGATTTAAAATCACCCTACAAACGTCCCTAACCGGAGTCAATTTCCTGGACGTTACCCTTAACTTCGAAAATGATCTGTACTACCCATACAGGAAACCAAACGACAACCTGCACTACATCCACCGCCTCTCTAACCATCCTAGAGACATCACCAATAACCTTGTTAAAAACATCTCCCTCCGCATATCTCGCTTGTCCGCTAATGAGCAGATATTCGACGAACACGCGCCTCATTGCAACCAGGCCCTCAAGCGGAGTGGCTTCCGGGAGGAAATATCCTTTTATCCAGCTTTCCTTAGCGGATCCAGCAGGCAACACCGCCGCTCACGCAATGTAACGTGGTTCAATCCTCCCCATAATGCCGAGGTGGCAACACCTATCTGGAAAAATCTTCTTTAAACACTTTCCACTACAACACCGCTACCACAACATAATCAACAAAAACACCACCAAACTCTCCTACAGCACCACACCTAACTTCGCACAAAACATCGTCTTCTCAAACAACAAAAAAACTCAACCCTATGGAAGAAATAACCTAGACATCAGTGGAGAGCCGACCAGGATGTGTAACTGTCCTGATAGATCAACGTGCCCCCTCAACAACATATGCCGAGACCGTAACGTGATCTACCAGTGCAACGTGAGGACGGACACCTCCAACAAAGCTGAAAAAGGTCCAGAAATAGCCGTCTAAACGGCTTGAGCTCTGCCGTCCGGGTCATAATTTTTCCTATTCCCACTCTACTACCCTAAGTATTGAGTACTCTGGTCCATCTCGTTCCTTATCACAATCCCTTTATTATATATATATACAGACAGATTTATTCATATATATATACATATATATATAGACAGATTTATTCATATATATATATATACATATATATAAAAGCATCTTTCTGTCTAAGCAACTGTCCCGGTCGAAGACAAGTGGTGGGATGTTGATGCTAGCAACAAGTGATGGAATATCCCACTGGTGTCGCTGTAGTAGACTGTATCGATGAGATTCAAGGATGTTAGATAGAGGGGTGGAGTGGAGACAGACTAGTCGGCGTGGGGACTGGGGAGAGGAGGTTGATTATCATCGTGGTTAGGTAATAGACATGGTGGGAGGTGGAAAAGTGTTAATGTTTGAAGATAGGTTCATTGGAGTGTTTGGGTTCACTTTTTCCTCTGTGTTTATTTCTTTGGATGGGGAAAATGTCTGTGTGTGTTTGTGTGTGTATGTGTATGTATGTGTGTGTGTTTGTGTGTGTGTGCGTGTGTGTATGTGTGTGTATGTGTATGTATGTGTGTGTGTTCGTGTGTGCGTGCGTGTGTGTATGTGTGTATGTGTGGGTGTTTGTGTGTGTGTGTGTGTGTGTGTGTTTGTGTGTGTGTGTGCGTGCGTGTATGTGTTTTTGTGTGTTTATATGTTTATGTGTGTGTGTTTGTGTGTGAGAGTGTGTGTGTGTATGTGTGTCTTTGTGTTTGGGTGAGTATTTATTCGAAAAGGTGCGAGAGGGACAGATAAATAGAAAGAGATTGGAAGAGAGAGAGAGAGAGAGAGAGAGAGAGAGAGAGAGAGAGAGAGAGAGAGAGAGAGAGGGGGCGGGGGTCTCTTGTGTGTGGTGAATAGGGGTGGCTGTGCTGGTGGTGGTGGTGTTGTTGTTGGTGATGGTGCTGGTGGGAGTAGTGGAGGTGACTGTAATGTTGGTGGTGGTGGTGTGAATATTGATTTTGGTGTTGGTGCTAATAAGTTAAGAAATTCAAGGTTCAATCAAGAGGATCTATGTTCAATCACATGACATGAAATTCAAAGGTCTAGACTTGACAGACTGTTCACGTTAAATTTGACTAGAGTTAAGGATACTCGTGTCTGTAGAATATTCAGTCAATTACATGTAATATAACGCGTAGTTAATTCAATTAACGGAACAATTGAACAACTAAATGATCATCCTCGAATAGGAGGGAAGGCCCGCACCATATATATATATACATATATATATACATATATATACATATATATATATATATATCCAAAATTAAGATAGATTAAAAGAATTCAATCAGAATCGAAATTATGGGTGTCAATCCTTAACGGAATGCGCCATATCGCCCGGAAAATAAGCTCTGGGACTTTGTAAGTACGAGCATTTTAATAACTAGGAATTGATCAACATATATATAAATAAATATAAACATGAAAAATCACAGGAGATGATTTTTACAAGCGTGTAACCACGCATGGCTTGTAGGTAACAAATAAATAAAGTTAACTAGAACTTCAAAAATATATACCTTATAATGATTAATCTTCCCCTTGTTACCTACAAGCCATGCGTGGTTACACGCTTGTAAAAAGTTATCTCCTGTGATTTTTCATGTTTATATTTATTTATATATATGTTGATCAATTCCTAGTTATATATATATATATATATATATATATGGATTGAGAGGGACAAGGCTGTGTGGTTACTAATACGAGTGTTAGAAATAAAGGGACACAAACAAGAGATGGACATTTTCCCTTCATCAATTGTCTATTAAGGGTCACAGATGTTTTTTTAATGCGTTGAAACATTTGTGACCCGTAGTAGACAACGGATGAAGAGGAAATGTCCATCTCTTGTTTGTGTCCCTGTACTTTCTAACACTATATATATTTGTATGTATATATATATAGGAGAGAATACATGAAAAGAACAGGCTTTCTCCTGTATATTTTGGAGAGCCCGGTGGACGTCTCTCGAAATAGATCCAGCTTGACACATTGTGTGACAAGGCTGGCCCTTTTAATTAGAAACAAGTAGTCACCTTTTCCAGCAATATGTCTGGTCAAATAACACACTCACACCCATCCACACAGACACACACAAACACACACACACAGGCACAGACACACACACACATATATGTAGGTATTAGAGGGGGAAATTAATTGCGCCCGTAGGGGGTATGCCATGATGAGCACTCGATGAGCACGTGGGGAAGAGAGCATCAATAATAATAATAATTGTTTCTACTTTTTTGCACAAGGCCAGCAAATACACAAATAATAATAAAAGTAGTCTACATGTGAACTCACGAGCTACTGATTCCAGAGTCAGGATCGATCGATCCTCGGGCTGAAAGGCGTCCATAAAATAAAGTACCAGTAATGCATTTGGAAAATTGGTGGCCTTGTGCTAAAATTAGAAACTATTATTATTATCATATATATATATGGTTGAGACTGTGTCGATGAGTGTGGGGCTGAGAATGAATGAGACTAAAACAAAATATCTGGTAGAGAATGTTGAGAAGCCAGAGGGGATCACTAATGTAGGTGGGAAGCCGCTGGAATTGGTTGAGGACTTCCTGTATTTGGGAGCAAAGATTGGGAATACGGAAGATGATGTGGTTGAGAGGAAGAGCAAGGCCTGGGCGGCGTGTCACAGCTTGAGATCGGTGTGGAAGTCGGACCTTCGTAGAGACCTGAAAATCCGCCTCTTCATTGCTGTAGTGGAGTGTGTGCTGCTGTGTGGGTCTGAGACTTGGACACTGACAAAGAGACTCACTCAGATGGTGGGTGGGTGCTACACGAGAATGCTGAGGATGGCTCTGAACATTAATCAGTATACTCTGAGGATGAACACTCAGAGCTGTATGGGAGCATCCCAAAAGTCAGCTCAAAAGTGACACAGAGAAGACTGAGGTTGGCTGGACATGCTCACCGACATCCAGAGTTGACATTGCACTCAGTGCTCCATTGGGAGCCCCTACATGGACACACTAGAAGAGGAAGACCAAGGTTAACATATGTTGATGCCCTAAGGACAGACACTGGTCTGTTGGAGATGCAGGATATGGCAGCGATAATGAGGGACAGAGACCGCTGGAGAGAACTCGTCCATGGATCTCGGGAATTTTACCCGCCTTAGATATATATATATATATATATATATATACAGGGTGACCCAAGAGTCGCGATACATAAACAAAATAATTGTTTTTTAAGAAACAATTTATTCAAAATAAATAAATATGGCAACTTAAAAATTTCCTATGTATTGCGACTTTTGGGCCTCCCTGTGTATATATATATGTGTATATATATATATATATATATATATATATATATATATATATATATATATATATATATATATATGTATATGTATATATATATAAAAGTTTGTCATTTATAAAACGAACGTTTGTGATATTTTAATCATTTGATGCTGCAACAAGTATTGGAATGTTTCTCTCTCTGATGTCGCTGTCATTGACTGAATGGTTCAATGAGATTGAAGGATGGGTTAGTAGAGGGTGGTGATGGTCGATGTGGAGGGGGTATGCATATTAGTCAGGACGGGGTGGGGTGGTGGGTAGGGTGAAAGATTGTTGATAGGGAAGGGATTAACTATAGATATAGATTCAGTGGGAGTTGATAGAATGTCTACCTTTCTCTCTGTGTTTATATGTGTGTATATATATATATATATATATATATATATATATATATATATATATATATATATATATATATATATATATATATATATATATATGCACATATACATTCAATCTAGGGAGACGTATATGAAGCATATATTATATGCAACGTAACGTGGTTCATTCCTCCCCATAATGCCGAGGTGGCAACACCTATCTGGAAAATCTTCTTTAAACACTTTCCACTACAACACCGCTACCACAACATAATCAACAAAAACACCACCAAACTCTCCTACAGCACCACACCTAACTTCGCACAAAACATCGTCTCCTCAAACAACAAAAAACTCAACCCTATGGAAGAAATAACCTAGACATCAGTGGAGAGCCGACCAGGAAGTGTAAGTGCTCTGATAGATCAACGTGCCCCCTCAACAACAAATGCCGAGAACGTAACGTGATCTACCAGTGCAACGTGAGGACGGACACCTCCCTACAAAGCTTAAAAAGGTCCAGAAATAGCCGTCGAAACGGCTTGAGCTCTGCCGTCGGGGTCATAATTTTTCCTATTCCCACTCTACTACCCTAAGTATTGAGTACTCTGGTGCGTTATGGTCCATCTGGTTCCTTATCATAATCCCTTTGTTATATATATATATATATATATATATATATATATATATATATATATATCAAGTAAGTATGTTTTTAAACAGTGAGCAGGTTTGAAATTAGAAAAATAGAATAGCTTTCACCGTATTTTTGACTAAAGGAATTTTAGCCTGATAATGGGGTTTAGAAGCCTCAGATAAATGGAAAAAGATATATATATATATAAATATATATATATATATATATATATATATATATATATATATATATATATATATATATACAGACAGATTTATTCATATATATATGTGTGTAGAGAGAGACAGATTTATTCATATATATATATATACATATATATAAAATCATATATCTGTCTAAGCAACCGTCCCGGTCGAAGACAAGTGGTGGGATGTTGATGTAGCAACAAGTGATGGAATGTCTCACTGGTGTCGCTGCAGTAGACTGTATCGATGAGATTCAAGGATGTTAGGTAGAGGGGTGGGGTGGAGACAGACTAGTCGGGGTGGGGACTGGGGAGAGGAGGTTGATTATTCATCGTGGTTAGGTAATAGACATGGTGGGAGGTGGAAGAGTGTTAATGTTTGAAGATAGGTTCATTGGAGTGTTTGGGTTCACTTGTTCCTCTGTGTCTGTTTGGATGGGAAAAATGTCTGCGTGTTTGTGTGTGTGTGTGTATGTATGTGTGTGTGTTTGTGTGTGCGTGCGTGTGTGTATGTGTGTGTTTGTGTGTTTGTGTGTGTGTGTGTATGTGTATTTGTGTGTGTGTGCGTGCGTGTGTGTATATGTGTTTGTGTGTTTATGTGTGTTTGTGTGTGTGTGTGCATGTGTGTGTGTGTTTGTGTGTGTGCTTGTGTGTATGTGTGTGTGTGTGTTTGTGTGTGCGTGTGTGTGAGTGTGTGTTTATGTGTGTTTGTGTGTGTGTGTTTATGTGTGTGTGTGAGTGTGTGTGTGTGTATGTGTGTTTGTGTGTTTGTGTGTGTGTGTGTGTGCGTGTGTTTGTGCGAGTATTTATTCGAAAAGGTGGGAGAGGGACAGATAAATAGAAAGAGATTGCAAGAGAGAGAGAGAGAGAGAGAGAGAGGGCGAGGGTGTCTTGTGTGTGGTGAATTGGGGTGGCTGTGATGGTGGTGGTGGTGTTGTTGTTGGTGATAGCGTTGGTGGTGGCTGTGGTGGTCATGTTGCTTCTGGTGGTTGTTGTTGGTAATGGTGCTGGTTGGAATAGTGGAGGTGACTGTGATGTTGGTGGTGGTGGTGATGGTGTTGTTGGTGATGGTGCTGGTGGGTGTAGTGGAGGTGACTGGGATGTTGGTGGTGGTGATGGTGTTGTTGGTGATGGTGCTGGTGGGAGTAGTGGAGGTGACTGGGATGTTGGTGGTGGTGATGGTGTTGTTGGTGATGGTGCTGGTGGGAGTAGTGGAGGTGACTGGGATGTTGGTGGTGGTGATGGTGTTGTTGGTGATGGTGCTGGTGGGAGTAGTGGAGGTGACTGTGGTGTTGGTGGTGGTGGTGGTGGTGGTGGTGTGAATATTGATTTTGGTGTTGGTGCTAATAAGTTAAGAAATTCAAGGTTCAATCATGAGGATCTATGTTCAATCACATGACATGAAATTCAAAGTTCTAGACTTGTCAGATTGTTCACTTTGAATTTGATTAGAGTTAAGGATACTCGTGTCTGTGGAATATTCAGTCAATTACATGTAATATAACGGGTAGTTAATTCAATTAACGGAACAACTGAACAACTAAATGATCATCGTCGAAAAGGAGGGAAGTCCCGCACCATATATATATATATATACATATATATATACATATATATATATATAGTTGTTATATAGTAAGGTGTATTATTGGTTGTGTCATACGGTCCAATACACTCTTCTTGGCAATATTAAGTTCTCCACGCTTTTGCATATCTCCAATTCCATTTATGGGAACAGTTAGATGATGAAAATCGGAATATTTGTATCAACATAAAGATCCGGAGGTATGTTGGGGCAACTGGCACTGAATTTAAGGATAGATGGTATAATCACCGCCATACCTTTAATAGATTAGATAAAAAAAATAGCACGGCGCTTTCTGAATTAGTCTGGAAGCTTAAACAACATAACATAGAGCACTCCTTATCCTGGTCCACAATTTGCTCAGCCCAGTCTTATAACGGGAGCACGGGCGTCTGTAATTTATGTATAGCTGAAACCTTTAATATTATTAGAGGTGGCCTCCTATTAATCAATAGGAGAGCAGATTTTTTCAGCAACTGCCAACATAGAACCTCGAAAACCTTCCGCAGGATTTTTGGAAAGTAACCTACCAATAACTCCTCCCTTTTTACCTTAGCCATAGAGTTCTCTCAATTAGCAAGAAATAGACAATCACACACTCAAGTAGTAGACAGCTAAGATTGTTTACGCAACAGTACTCGGTTTGTTTCCACAGAGTTCTCACAGCTGAGTGCACATTTACCACTACTTTAGAATACCTAGTTAGTAAATAGTTAGAATGACTACACACTCAGTTAAGACCGATTACGCTCATTCACCATTACTTTAGAATACCCTAACCATTGAGTTCTCTCGGTTAGTAAATAGTTAGACGTATTACACACTGAGTTAAGACCGATTACACTTTTTATACATGACTCTACACACAGTAGCCGGTTTCTTTAGACACGGAGTTCCTACAGTTATGACTGGTCACGATCCTATCAATTGAGCACTACACTAGGTTTTGATGCGTGATTATCTAACCATGGAGTGCTCACGGTTACTGATTGGACAATATTACCTACACACCATTAATGGGCTTACACACATCCTCGGGGTTTTGCTATTCTTTTTTATTTTATTTTATTTTATTTTATTTCTGTGTTGGGTAACACATCTCCACCACTCAAACACCTATCTTAAAAGCCCAAGGGCCCATATGATGGGAAAACGCACATACTTACACCTTAACTGAAAAACCCTACACAGAGCTCCTTGGTGGCCTACATGGCGGTTGCTTGCACGCACAGATTTGGGGACTCAGATTCTCAATGGGACAATGGCACATACAAAGTTCGATATGAGCTGACTACTTGCTCTTCACATGGATGTGTATATACAAAAACATACATCTTTTAGACGATACGGATGTGTATATACCAAAACATACACTATTTACAATTCAATCGATACACGTATAGCAGAACATTGAACTGAATTTACTTGCGTGTGTTTAGGGTTGCGGTTGACCCAATTTCTCCAATTTACATCGTCAAATTGAGATTTGACCAATATAACATTTGTTGTTTTGTAAACTAACTTTCGGTGAATACTATGTTGGTATATATATATATTTTTTTTTTCTTCGACCTCGCGTCGGTGTGTGTGTGTGTACTCACTCACACTAACGGTGACCGACTGTAATTCTAAAGATTTGATGTTGAGATTAAACCCGTCCAGCGTCTTTTACAGCTAATGAGAGATAGAGACTTGATAGTTTTATGACTCTAACTGAGGACGATAGCAGTCGGCGTGTTTTGGCTGCTTAGTCTTCATATGGGGGACAAAACTCTAGTGAGTGAACATCGTTAAATTTTCTCCCTCATATCAGGGATTTAAAGACAATTCATTTTCACCTGACGAGATCAGTGATAATAGATCATGGCCACACGATCGATCTATCTCTTATTGAAACATGTGTCGTGATTAGAATGATTGGAAATTTACACCATGCCTTCGGATCTTTATTTTATATATATATATATATATATATATATATATATATATATATATATATATATATATATATATATATATATATATATATATATATATATATATATATTTATATATATATATATATATATGTTCTGGCTCGTTAATTTATTAACCTGCCATTGAGCCACATTGGCATTTGGTTGGACAATACATGCGTCCCTTAGCGCCTTGTGCGTGAAGGAACACATATCCTATTATATATATATATATATATATATATATATATATATATATATATATATATATATATATATATATATATATATATATATATATATATATATATATATATGTATATGTATATATA
>OZ024741.1:276938707-276941207 GCA_964016885.1 Eledone cirrhosa | reverse complement strand
TTTGTGTTTAGTCCCAGGTCAGTTGTGATCGATTACATATCAGTGGTTAAGAACTTCAAGTTTCAATCATGAGGATCTATGTTCGGTCACATGACATGGAATTCAAAGTTCTAGACTTGTCACATTGTTCACGTTGACTTTGACTAAATATTATGTTAAGGATACTCGTGTCTGTGGAATATTCAGTCAATTACATGTTAATATAACGAGTAGTTAGTTCAGTTAACGGAAGAACTGAACCACTAAATCTTCATCGTCGAAAAAGACGGAAGACCCGCACCATATATATATATATATATATATATATATATATATATATATATATATATATATGTGTGTGTGTGTGTGTGTGTGTGTGTATAATGCAATGGAACCACAGTTACCGAACATAATTCGTTCCTGAAAGCCATTCCTCACCCGAAATGTTCGTAAATCGAAATTATTTTGGCTATACAAAATTTGGAGGGAGAGAAATACAATAAGAGAGAGACTATGTGAAAAACAGATAGATATCACCATAGTAACTAACTACATAGCAAGTGACGCTTTCCTGCCGATACTCCAGCCGTTGTTGCCGGCTAACGTGTTCGTGTTCGAGACAATTCGTCAACCGATTTGTTCGGGATGAGAGGTTCCACTATATATATATATATATATATATATATATATATATATATATATATATATATATATATAAGAAGAAAAATGCTCACAGAATTACAGTTATATAAGATACAGACCCAACTGCATCTTTACTTCTTCAGCTACCTTCAAACACTCATTCCAACGAGTCTGTCAGAAGCAAACATCTCTAACTGATGCAGCTGGATCCCAGCCAAGCTCATGGACATTGTCCAACTATCTTGCTCAGGGTCTACCTCTGGGACTCTTGATGGTTGGTTTTGCCTGTAAAATGTATCCAGCGATTCTTTACTGGGGCATTCTAACCACATGCTCATAATATCGGTAATATCGGAGTTGTGATCTCTCAATTCGAAGAAGTAGCGGCTCTGCCAGGAGTGACTCTCTGGTCTCTGAGCTATGCACTTTCTCGAGTAACGTTACTCCAAAGACCCTTCGGAGGAATCCCATTTCTGCTGCTTTTATTCTTTTGGTCATTACTCAAGATTCGCGATCCTCAGTAGGAGTTGGCAGGAATACCAGGAAGACAACGAGTTTGGCTTTTACACCTACCTCCCTTCATCTGATTGCTGAATGCTGAGGCTGGCGCTTTACTGCAGCAGCTTTTGCAATTCTTGCACTTAATTCAGCCTCCTGCATTCCATCACTCATGAACACGGCTCCAAGATACTTGAACTTCTCTAACTGCTTCAGTAGAACTCCATCCACATGTATATAAATTTGAGGGACTTCTGTCCACCCGTCCATCACACAATGTGTTTGTGTGTTTGTGTGAATGTATGTGTGTGTAAAAGGAAGGAAAGGGATACACACATATATGTCTCTAACTTAAAAAACAGTGACACACACACACATGTCTCTAATTTAAGAACACCGAAAACCTCGCGCGTACACATACACACACTGTCCTATTACCACTCAAGAGATTTGGCCCGGGCAAACAACCCCTCAATTTTGGAACTGTCTGGGTTGTCCAGAATTGATGGGAAAAGATTTGGTCAAGAGGCAGGTGCCTTACCTGGGACGTCACAGTTAGTGACTCTTTTGCTTCTTCCCACATTCTGGATGCAGCGGTAAGGGCGAGAGCTACAGCATCCGCAGCTGAACGGAACAAAATCCTAAAATACGGTGTTCTGTCAGCTAACTACATTATCCAGCCTGTGGCGTTCGAGACGATTGGGGGAGTCGGGCTACTGACAGCGAGGTTCTTATCTTCACTGGCGGCTCGCCATCACCCCAGGTAACTGGTGATGCTCGTGAGGGCACTTGGTTGATCCAGCACCTCAGCCACGCCATCACCCCAGGTAACGCCGCGAGCGTGCTAACCTGTCTCAAAAGTTATTAGAGAGGTTTCCCAGTACTCCTCGCTATATTGCTATCTTTTGCTCTGGTAGCGTCTCGCTTGTTCACTCTTTCGCCTGCATATTGTTCTATGGGGTCTAAGATGTGTGTATTACGTGCTTGTGTATTTTTCTCTTTCTTTTTTCCTTTCCTTAGTGTTTTCGTTCTGTAATCATTATATTAAATTTTTATATAAATGAGTTTAAAAAAAATAAAGTTAAACTGTGTTGTTAATAAATAGATAAAAAATTGTACTTTTACCCTCCCATTTCCAATTTACCGAACGCTATCATTACTGTATGTGTGTGTTTGTGTAAATGTATATGTGTGAATGTGTGTTTGTGTGAATGTATGTGTATTTGTGTGAATGGGACGTCACAGTTAGTGACTCTTGCTTCTTCCACACCCTGGATGCAGCGGTAAGGGTGAAAGCTACAGCATATATATTATATTTGTTTGTGTTTTCGTTCTGTAAGCATTATATTAAATTTTTATACAAATGAGTTTAAAGAAAAAA
>OZ024741.1:276924009-276938507 GCA_964016885.1 Eledone cirrhosa | reverse complement strand
GGGGTGGGGGCTATATTAGTCGGGAGAGAAGGTGGGGTGGGGGGGCGTTACATTTGGATTATGTATAATTGCAGAGAATCATTAGGCGCATCAGATTAAATGCTTTAATATTGATGGTGGCGGCGGTGGTGGTGGCATGGCGGTGATGATGGTGCTGGCGGGGATTATTTGTAAGATGGGACGTTAAGAGAGGAGAAGGGGATTTCCAAGTTACACTATTTTGTATTATTATATATACACATATACACAGACATGCATACATACATATATATATACATACACACATAGACAGACATGCATACACACACAAACACACACATGCACACACACACACACACACACATGCACACACACAAAAACCAGATACACATACACACGGACCACACCCACACATGCACACACACAAAAAACAGATACATATACACACGGACCACACACACACACACACATACATATACATACATATATATATATATATATATTCATACACACACACATGCACACACACAAAAACCAGATACACATACACACAGACCACACACACACATATATATATTCATACACACACACACACACACATATATATATATATATATATATATATATATAAACACACATTTATATACATATAAACATATATATATATACACACGTTCATGTACATATACACACATATATATATATATATACACATAAACATATATACATGTATGATGGAGGGCATATATGTATGTATGTATGTATGTATGGCAAGGCAGAATTCTAGGAGAAGGAAAACTCTGATATAACACCTGCAACCCTGATGGTATCCAATGATGTTGACTTGTTCTTCTTTTTGGTAAATATCATCTTGGTTAAGAGAGTGGGACTGGCTTTGTGCAGTGCCTTTGCTCACTATAAAAGCTTCACGGCACAGGCATTGCTTTATATCTGGAGATCTCTCTGCACTTGTCGTCACATGGTACCAAGGGCCCAGCACTATGTGTCAATAATTGTCACAAGTGTAGTGTTTGTACCAGAGTTTTCAAGTCGCTGGCTGGACTAAAAAGTCACACTTGTTCAGCGCATTGGTAGGGGTTCTCCTACATGGATATAAAGTAGTGGCCGTACTCGAAAACGAGTTGGCAGCCACCATGTATGTATGTTTGGATGTATGTGTGGATGTATGTATGTATGTGTGGATGTAGGTATGAATGCATGCATGTATATGTGGATGCACGTATATATGTATATATGTATGTATGTATATATGTCTGTATGTCTGTATGTATATATGTATATATGTATATATGTATATATGTATATATGTATATGTGGATGCATGTATATATGTATATATGTATATATTTATATATGCATGTATGTATATGTGGATGCATGTATATATGTATATATGTATATATGTATATATGTATGTATGTATATATGTATATATGTATGTATGTATATATGTATATATGTATATATGTATGGATGTATATATGTATATATGTATATGTGGATGCATGTATATATGTATATATGTATATATGTATATATGTATATATGTATGTATGTATGTATATATGTATATATGTATGTATGTATATATGTATATATGAATGTATGTATATATGTGCAAATACCTGTCTACATATTCCATAAACATTATTTACAAACACAATCAAAACAGCAGCAGTAGCAGCAGTAGCAGCAGTAGCAGCAGCAGCAGCAGCCCGCCTACACAACATTACGTGTCTAGTCATGCCCCTTCCCCCTAGAGACTCATTTTCTTCCTGCTCCTATGTAACACCCCCACCGCCACCCTTACCATTCCAGTCCCCCCCCCCCTTCTCTCGTAGGAACATGAAAGGAAATAAAAGAACACCTGAATATAGCTCATCACACGGAACATCGTTGTTGTTGTCGTTATTGTTGTTGTTATTATTAGGAGGGGGAGGGGGGGGAGGGGATAAGTGGGAGAAGGAAGAGGAGGAGTGGGAGACTTAAGAGGAGGTGGAGGGGACGGGGAGAAAAGTGCAAAGACCTGGTTTTGTGATGATGCAAACATAATTGGAATGTTTTGCTGGTGAGTCCATGATGGTGATGGCGATGGTGATGGTGGTGGTGGTGGTGGTGGTGGTGGTGGTGGTGGTGGTGGTGGTGGTGGTGGTGGTGGTGGTGGTGATGGTGGTGGTGGTGGTGGTGGTGGTGGTGGTGGTGGTGGTGGTGGTGGTGGTGGTGATGGTGGTGATGGTGGTTCTGGTGGTGGTGATGGTGGTGATGGTGGTGGTGGTGGTGGTGGTGGTAATGGTGATGGCGATGGTGATGGTGGTGGTGGTGGTGGTGGTGGTGGTGGTGGTGGTGGTGGTGGTGGTGGTGGTGGTGGTGGTGGTGGTGGTGGTGGTGGTGGTGGTGATGGTGGTGGTGGTGGTGGTGGTGATGGTGGTGATGGTGGTTCTGGTGGTGGTGATGGTGGTGATGGTGGTGGTGGTGGTGGTGGTGGTAATGGTGATGGCGATGGTGATGGTGGTGGTGGTGGTGGTGGTGGTGGTGGTGGTGGTGGTGGTGGTGGTGGTGGTGGTGGTGGTGGTGGTGGTGGTGGTGGTGGTGGTGGTGGTGGTGGTGGTGGCGATGGTGGTGGTGGTGGTGGTGGTGGTGGTGGTGGTGGTGGTGGTGGTGGTGGTGATGGTGAAGATCGGAATAATGGAGAAGGGAATGTTATACCTCTAAAACCATCCCTACCACCACCACCACGAACAAGAATAACACGACCAACACCACCACCACCACTACCACCACCACCACTACCACCACAGTCGCTGCCGCCACCACCACTACCACCACCACCACTACCACCACAGTCGCTGCCGCCACCACCACTACCACCACCACCACTACCACCACAGTCGCTGCCGTCACCACCACTACCACCACAACCACTACCACCACAGTCGCTGCCGTCACCACCATGGACTCACCAAATCCATCACCATCACACATACCACTACTCCACTACCATTCCCACCCCTACCACCAGCAATAAACATATATGTCAACACTATCACAATCATACCTACCATTTCTATGACGTCGACCACCACAAACAGTTCGGATCTAGCTGTCGAAACGGCCGGAGCTCAGCCGTCGGGGCCCTGACTCTTTTCCTATGTATACATATACATATATGTCAGGGTGGTGGATTGGCAGTATCGGCAGAGGGTCTGACGCCATGCTTTTCAGCATAGAGTTACGGCCCTTTTTGGTCTGAGTTCAAATCCCGCCGAGGGTAACTTTGCCTTTCATCCTTACGGGGTCGATAAAATAAAGTACCAGTAATACACTGCGTAATTTAATTGCTGGCCTTGTGCCAAAAGTAGAAACAATTATATATATACATATGCATACATATCTATATCAGTATCCATAGTTAATCCCATCCAGATCCCGATCAGTACTCCACCACCCATCCCAGCACCATACCCTGACTAATATGTTTTCCCCACCACCACCACCACCACCACCACCACTCTCTACTAACCCATCCTTCAATCTCATTGATTCATTCAGTCAACCACAGCGACATCAGTGAGAGACATTCCAACACTTGTTGCTGCACCAACTAATTAAAATATCACGCAATTTTTATAAATAACAAACTATTAATAGACAAATAAGTTATATAATAGGCTGCAAAATTTATAAGGTGCAAAGTTCATAGGCTGAGCAAGATACTCTCATGGAATAACCAAATGATGTTTATTTTTCAGCATAGTCCCTAGGAAGAAACAATGCAGTTATTAATAAGAAGAGTTGAAATTAATGCCTGCAACATTTCACAGCTCTATTAACTTTTCGTCATACCCTGGTAAGTGTGAATTTAGTACAAATGATGAAACAGAAGATTCTACTCAAGGGAGGTAACTAATTAAATATCACATTTTTTTAAATATAAATAATTACTATCTGTGAGGGCGAAAATCCAGAGAGTGAAAGAGTCTAATCTCGTGTAGTGACTGAGTGGTTGTGAATTCGATTCTCCGGCCGAATTGTGCATTATATATATATATATATATATAATTGTTTCTACTTTTGGCACAAGGCCAGCAATTACCCAGTACACTACTGGTACTTTATTTTATCGACCCCGTAAGGATGAAAGGCAAAGTTAACCTCGACGGGATTTGAACTCAAACCGTAAAGGGACGTAACTATGCTAGAAAGCATGGCGTCCAACCCTCTACTGATACTGCCAATTCACCGCCCTTTAGGTTTAATATATACATAACCATAAATAGTATCCCTAATATTATATATATAGTATCCCTAATATTATATATATATAATATTAGGGATACTATTTATGGTTATGTATATATTAAACCTTTTTATAGTTATGTATATTTTAAACCCTAAACAGTGAAGGTCAGTAATTTATTACTACCTTATTACCAGTAAGATAAATAGCTCAATGTAATAACATCAGTTGTTCTACAGAGCAGTTATATAGAATTCACAAGAATCAAAGCATTTATTCACTTACAATTGTTTCATCCAAAACTAGGCTTGGTATCTTCGGAGCATTTTTCAATGTTTGTACACATAATTGACCTCCTTTCCAACGCAAGAGACATACAGATACATATATATATATTGATGTACAGTGGAGTGGCATATATTATACTATACTATTTTTGTACAGCAATTCAAATTCAAAATCAAAATCAAAATCAAAATCAAAATCAAAATTAAAATCAAAATTAAAATTAAAATACATTCGGCAGGTAACACAAATAATGCAAGAGGATAGTTTGATAGTCAGGTATAGTAGGTAGTGTATGCGTTAGTTACATGTGGAGCATGCAAGTGTGTCTCATTTTTATACTATTATTGTGTGGCAGGGTGTTACACGTAATGCAAGCACTTTAAGCGGGTAAGCAAGATTATTATGGTGGTTGTAGTGGTAAGGTATTTTTTGTATAGAACAAAAAAGTATGTGCAGAAAAATAAAGATAAAAAGAAGAAGCAAAAGAAAGTTATGGTTTTCGTATCCACCACCATTTTCACATTCAGAACAAGTAAGATATAGTTTCTACATCTATCACATAAGTAACGATGATTCCGTATTGAATGTTTGATGCATTAAAATAAATTATTTTAGCGTATTGAGGCTCAGTGTTATTTAATCCAAGTTTATAGAATAGGTTGATTCTGCTGCGAGAATTTACAGCGGTTTATTACCCGGAAGTATGTGTGTAATTAACGGGGGTTAATGCGTAAGGGGAGGTAACTAGCCGAATCTCATAACTAAATTCATTGTTCTAACATACATTATAAGGCGCCTCAATTGAGTCCCTTATATAGACGGTTATACATTTATATCTAGTTTCCAATTTTAAATACAGTCTACTCTATCATGATGTACTAAAGGTATCTATATTAAGCTGATTACTCCCTATTATATAGTGCTACAATTGAATATTCCATACAAAGTGCCATACCTTTATATCAAAGTTCACTGTAAATGCAGTCTACTCTTAGAACATATCAGGGGACCTATTAGAATTTTGTCTACATAACCCCTGGCAAGTTATGGAGCAGCGTATGGCTGTTTGCATGGCAAAACAAAATACATCTCTAGGGCAGACAAATACATCCCTCATTTACAATGTCATTAATCTATCCATCAAGTTATACTTGCATATATAATTCATATATAATTCATACATAATTCATTGCAGCACCCTACATATAAGTTAGACAGATCTCTTATGTTAACAAATTAATCTTATATATATCCAATGTTATCACTCCATACATCTAATTACAAATGCATAAATAATTCATTGCCGTATCTAGTATTTAAAGTTTATATAGACTGTATTGTATCATTATATAATTATAAGTAATTGAAAGTAGTTATATTAAAAGTAGGTGTTTATGGGGATATTTCTAGGGTATAAAGTTATAGATAGATGGAATGATTTGTGTCGAGATAGGGGGGATCAGAGAGTGTGGAGTTGTGGTGTAAGGTGTGCCCTTGAGGTGTGGTGTTAGAAGTGGTGATGGGTTCAAGTCCGACATTGTTATATATTGGGTTTAAAGTTTTGGAAGGAGTGCCGGAAGCGATGCTGGCACGACGCAAACACTTCCGATTTTTTATTAAGGAGGTTATGGTTTGAGAAGATTATAGTATGGGTCTTTAGTAGACAGAGGTTACAGAATTTATTAGGTGGTTTGTACGATGCCGCTTTACCTATCACTTCCCATTGAAGTGTATAAGATCTATTTCTAGTTTTTAGAAAGTGTATGTAGCTAGATAGTGAAGTGGAGTTGGCTAGACTGTGTTTTTTGAAAGAATGGAGGTGTGAATTGTATCTGGTTTTGAAGCAGTTCGAAGTAGAGCCTATATAGGTTTCAGAAGAGTTGCTAGTTCTGACGGTGCATGAGTATATGATGTCCTTGATTAAGTAGTTTTTATCTAAAGGGCAGGTTCTATTAGATCTACAGTTACAATTATTTTGGATGTTAACCTGCCGGTTATTATGTTGTGTAGAAGTCTGGTTGCTAGGTATCGCATTATGGTTATGGGGGTAGTCGCTCCTAGCGTTATTGCTTTCACTGGTGCTATTACTATTATTACTATTGATATTAGGGTTTGCAGGTATTACGTTGTTTTGAAGGTTTACCCCCTGCTGTGTTTTAGTTTGTTGGAAGTAAGTATTAATTTTTCTTTTATTGCTACTAGCTATGTGGTATGCTATGTTAGGCGTGGTGGAGTAGGAGATGTTAATGGTGTTTTTATTTATAAGACTATGGTACTTGTGGCCAGATGGGAAGTTTTTATCTAGGAGTGAGAAGAAAGCCTTAGGTAGGTTGGTAGAGACGTTTACGTCGAAAGGGGGGTTGAAAAATGTATTATTTCTTCTTCTATTTTTGTTTTTTATGTCTGGTGAGATGCTTCCGTTTATAGTATTTTGGTGTCCTCCCTGGTGTGGGTTATGTTTGTTGCCACCCTTCGTACTAGTGTGTGTGTGGTTATTATTCTTATTACTATTTTTCCTCATGGACATATTGTGCGAAATAACGTTGTAACTATGTGTTTTTATAGGTAGGAACTCGATCTCATTATTATGGCCTGATCTAGCTAATGCCTGATTATAGTATTATGCAAAAACACCGACAAAACCATAACAGTTAGGATAGAAACTAAGGAAAGAAACCCCGGCAATCTTAGAATTAAGGAAGCACTAATTATAGACAAAAGACAACCACCAATCAATAATAGACTAGAACTCAACACCCAATTTATAACTTGATAGACCATCTAGCCCCATATTTACACCCCCTCCCAAACACACGCACAAACACACACGCACGCACACATGTACACACACGCTTACACCTCCACTTATTCTCTCTCACACACACATACACACACAAAGACCAGTTCTAACACGAGATAACATCTATCCCCCACATTTATGTATAGACATATCTTCTCACACTAACACACACACACACACACACACACACACACACACACATACTTACACTTTCACGCATTCTCCCACAGACTTAAACAGGCATGTACAAAAAAAACCTTTGAAAGAGAGACTACTCTTTATCCACCTAACCTTAACTCTTTGACATTAGAGATAGAACAGATACTCTATACCATTTCCTGTCAGCATGAC
Organism: Eledone cirrhosa; assembly: GCA_964016885.1. Taxonomy (NCBI): domain Eukaryota; kingdom Metazoa; phylum Mollusca; class Cephalopoda; order Octopoda; family Eledonidae; genus Eledone; species Eledone cirrhosa. Next base: position 276,930,831 of record OZ024741.1, on the reverse strand, counting down.
TTGGCAAGCTATTTAGAACACTGGTTTAACCGCTTTACTTCCCTCCGAAGAAGAGATACTATCTCGAAAATTAAGGACATTTAAATAAATCTAAGGTAAAAGACTAATTGTCAACAATATCTTTTGCATTTGCATTCTTTATTCTATGTCCATACCTGCATTGTTTTGGCTTTATTATACATATACACACGTTTATACCTCATTACACAATGCTTCAAGTGAACTATAGCTTCCTCCCTATATATATATATATATATATATATATATATATATATATATATATATATATATATATATATATATATATATATATATATATATACAAGTGGAAGCTTAGTAAAATCGAAGCGTTGGCTGTGGCCAAGCAAAGTCGACCTACAATAAGGAATGAGTAGCAAAGCACTCAATAAGAGTAGGTGCTTAGAGTAATAACATTACGTTTAAATAGCTTGACAACTTGAAAATTGTGGTAGGTAAAACCCAACCATACAATACCAAAACAACGAAAGAACTAATCACGGCTGAACTCCGGCCGTTTCGACAGCTAGATCCGAGTTCGTATCTAGCTGTCGAAACAGCCGGAATTCAGCCGTGAATTTTTTCCTTATTACCCCCTCTACTACCCCAAGTATCGAGTACTCTGGTGCGTTATGATCCACCTGGTTTCTTACCAGACCGTCTTTGCTATCTATCTATCTATCTATCTATCTATCTATCTATACATATATATATAAAACTGTAGTTGTATGTGTGTGTGTGTGTGTGTGTCCTCATTTTTGCAAAGTCTATACAAATCCACATTTCTACTCCGATTGACTTCAAACTTACATTCATATATTCCTTGCGGTCTAAAGATATTAACTGCAGCTTTTATTTTTCAATTTTCTGTTGGTAAAGGGGTGTTAGGCGCCGGTTATCGATCTCCGTCGCGCCCTTATAATATCTGTCTGTATGTCTGGCTGTCTGCATTACGACATTATGACAAACATTGATGACGTATTATGTTCGCTATTTTCCGTTCATTGTCAGGGAACGTCTTCACGAACCAAAGTATCGTCTTCCTGTTTTCCTTCGGTTGCAACGTTTTTCGAAATATTTACGTCTGCGTTCATAGATTAATTTTTTTAGTTTCAGAAGATCCCGTTAAGGGTGAAAGTAACGACTCTTTGCTTAAACTTTAATCTGTTATTTTAATATATAATACAAGCGAGGCAAGCCAGCCCCAATTACACTTGAGAATACCTTTCCGACGGTCGGCTTATTTTTCAATCAGTAAATGTAATTTACTAATTTTTTGGCTAACAATCCTGAGACATCCCCATTTACTCCTATTGCTTTAATATTTGTTTGCAATACTTTATGAGACATAACCACTTACCCCCGTTGCACACATTATTATTGGTGTTAATACCAAGCCATATGCCCCATTACGTACATAGATAGAAATAGTGGGTCTTTTTAGAAAGCCCCGCCAAAAAATATCTCCACACCTATTTTAAAAATCACATACGTTGGTGTTAAGCGGTAATTTCTATCTATTGGGTTGGGGAATAAGTCGTGACCATTTTACAAAATGTTTTATTGTCATAGTTTTACAATGTTAAATTGCATAAAACTTGTCACCAAGATAATCTCCGTTGTTTTTGATGACCTCCTCCCATCGTTCAATAAGTTTATCTCTGCCTTGGCGATTAAAGCTTGGCGGTTTTGAGCTGAAGAATTGGTTCAACCAAGCGCTCAATTCCACATCATTATTGAACGATACACCGCGCATTGCATTCGAAAGTGATCGAAAGAGGGGGAAATCTGATGGTGCCAAGTCTGGAGAGTATGGTGGATGAGGTAACACTTCCCATCCGAGTTCTTGAATCGCGGCTTCAGTCATATTGGTAATGTGAGGACGGGCGTTGTCGTGCTGCAGAAGAACACCTTTTCGCCGATTCGGTCTTTTTTGCTGAATTGCCTCGTTCAGTCGGTGCAGTTGTTGAACGTAGAACTCCGCATATACAGTTTGGTTGCACTCAAGCAATTCGTAATGGATAATGCCTTCCCAGTCCCACCATACACACAACATGGTCTTTCGAGGATGAAGATCTTGTTTTGCTCGAGGAGTCGCTTGTTTGTTAGGGCTGAGCCATTCTTTACGCTGCTTCATGTTGACATAGAGACACCATTTTTCATCGCCCATGACAATGCGGTAAAGAAAGCGATGCTTGTGACCATGTTTTAAGCGATGTCGAGTGAGCAAACTGGCGGAAATCATGGCGCATTGATTTCTGTTGTTTTCGCTCAAAGCGTGTGGCACCCATGCGCCAAGTTTCTGAACCTTGCCCATTGAGTGAAGGTGATTTACCACAGTTTTATGGTCACAATTCATCTATTCCGCCAATTCTCTGGTCGTCTGACGTGGATTTTCGTGAAGAAGTTGGTTTAATCGCTCCTTATTAAATTCAATTGGTCGACCGGAGCGTGACCCGTCCTTAAGCTCAAAATTCCCATTTTTAAAGCGTAAAAACCAACGGCGGGTAGTACGTTGAGGTATTGCTCCTTCTCCATACACGTCACAAATCTCACGAGCAGCTTTGGCGGCGTTAAAACCTGGATTAAATGCAAAAAGCAAAACGTGTCGAAAATGCTCAATTCTGTTCACTTGACATTCCATGTTAATGCTCTGAAACTGAACGAAAAGCAATGATATTAAAAAAAACAAAGACGCTATCTTTTAGAGCAATAAAATCTCATTGAACAAACATAAAACATTTGCAAATGTGTTCCGTTTCTCCATACATTTTTCTAATTTGAAAAAAAAACGGTTACGACTTATTCCCCAACCTAATATCTTGGTACAGACAATACAGTCACAACTAACCTATTACCCAAGTGAGTTTTAGACTGAAAACTATTAACCTCTTCTACATCAACTAACCTAAGCATGAACAGATACTTAAACTTACTAGCCCCCTTGCACCTGGTTTTCTGCATCCACAAGTTATACGTTGTTGTTTAATATGCCCAAAGAGAGTTACCCGCTCTAGAGTATCCGCCCCAGCCATTGCTGCTGTTTCTTACAGGCACAACCCAGAATCAAAGCATTTCCTAAGTAATACCATAAAGTATAACTGTGCCTTTCAAATGACTTCTTTCGGGGCGAATATCTTTTAATGTTGTCATTAATGCTGACAAACGGCCATCTGCAGAGCATGCTGGCCGCTATAATCCGCCTACATGCAACGAAATCGCCATTGTGCTTGAAGGTGAGCAGCAAAATCCGAGGGACGTCGTTCTCACGTGTCGTGACAACACTCTTAGCGAATCAGCAAAACCCACATATTCTACGATGCGCTACAAAACCCCTTGCTCTTCGTGAATGGAGAAGACGGTTACCATTTGGGCATTCACCAGCGTAATCCCCACAGACCAAACAAGTTTCCTGCATGGAGTTCTATGCATACTGCTTCATGACCCGAAGCAACTGCCTGAATCATCTCCACAGTTCACGCGAGCTATTCCATCAATTTGCAGTCGACATGTGCGCCAAGATGGAGTCCGAGAGGCTGCGTTACATCAGGTACAACCAACAAAAGCTGCTTTCAGAGAGTTACATTCACCTTCGAGATGGTATCAACAATTACGTTGCACCGGGAGGCTTAGGGCAGGTGTGCGTTTTGCCTTCCACCTTCACCGCGGTATATTCATGAGAGGACGCAAGACGTCATGACATATGTGCGCCACTACGGTCGGCCCGGAGTATTCATTACCTTTACCTGCAACCCCAAGTGGAAGGAGATCGAAGCTGAACTCTTCCAAAGCCAGAAGGCCAAAGACAGGCATGACTTTCTTAAACCTATGCTCTTCTACCGTGCCTCGACAACTACAATTGTCGACTTAAGTTAAGACAGTTTGCCTTAACACTATCCCGCCCCTCTGCACTGTATTGTCTGTACCAAGATAGATAAAAATTACCGCTTAACACCATCGTATGTGATTTTTAACATAGATGTGGGGATATTTTTTGGCGGGGCTTTCTAAAAAGACCCACTATTTCTATCTATGTACGTAATGGGGCATATGGCTTGGTATTAACACCAATAATAATGTGTGCAACGGAGGTAAGTGGTTATGTCTCAGAAAGTATTGCAAAAAAATATTAAAGCAATAGGGGTAAATGGGGATGTCTCAGGATTGTTAGCCAAAAAATTAGTAAATTACATTTACTGATTGAAAAATAAGCCGACCGTCGGAAAGGTATTCTCAAGTGTAATTGGGCCTGGCTTGCCTCGCTTGTATTATATATTAAAATAACAGATTAAAGTTTAAGCAAAGAGTCGTTACTTTCACCCTTAACGGGATCTTCTGAAACTAAAAAAATTAATCTATGAACGCAGACGTAAATATTTCGAAAAACGTTGCAACCGAAGGAAAACAGGAAGACGATACTTTGGTTCGTGAAGACGTTCCCTGACAATGAACGGAAAATAGCGAACATAATACGTCATCAATGTTTGTCATAATGTCGTAATGCAGACAGCCAGACATACAGACAGATATTATAAGGGCGCGACGGAGATCGATAACCGGCGCCTAACACCCCTTTAACAACAGAACATTGAAAAATAAAAGCTGCAGTTAATATCTTTAGACCGCAAGGAATATATAAATGCAAGTTTGAAGTCAATCGGAGTAGGAATGTGGATTTGTATAGACTTTGCAAAAATGAGGACACACAACCACACACACATACACAGACAACTACAGTTTTATATATATGTATAGATAGATATATATAAACTGTATATATTATATATATATTATATAAATATATATATATACTAAAACTGTGTGATTGTGTGCTTGTCTGTAATTTAATACAGCCAAAATGGCGCATAATCGGAAAATACTTTGAAAGGAAGTTGCCCCTGATACAGGGTTTTTGACGAGATACAGGGTTTTTCCGGGCACCTTCATATATATATAGAGAGAGAGAACGAAGGAAGTGTGGTAAGGAACCAGGTGGACCATAACCCACCAGAGTACTCAATACTTAGGGTAGTAGAGTGGGTAATAGGAAAATGTTCAAGACCCCGACGACAGAGCTCAAGCCGTTTTGACGGCTATTTCTGGCGTCTTGAACATTTTCCTATATATAGAGAGATAAAGATAGAGAAAAAGAAATAGTGGTTGTGAGAGAGTAGATTGAAAGGGAGACATAGAGAGAGGGAGAAGGAGACAGGGGAAAATGGAAGTGAGAGGGAGCTGGTGGTGTTGTTGTGTATATATATATGCGCGTGTGCATATATATATAGTGTGCGTGTGTGCGTATGTGTATGTGTCTGTGACCAGTGTATATGTGTACAGCCATATATATATATATATATATATATATATATATATATATATATATATATATATATATATATGTGTGTGTGTGTGTGTGTGTGTGTGTATACACACGCACACATATATATGGGCCTTCCAATTTCATTTTACATTATACACATGTCTGTGTATATTTCAATTATTTAAAAATTATATTTAAGTGAACATGGTTTAAAAAAAAACATTTTAAAGTGATCTAGTATATATATATATTCTAAGAAGGAATATGATGTCACTTTCAGCTTATATCTGGAGTCTAAAAGACAACCACACCCAATATAAGTTACACTGGGAGATCCTAGCTAGGACTAGATGGTATAACGGAAATAAAAGACCATGTGATCTCTGCGCCGCTGAGGCCCTGGAAATACTCTACGCCACAGACCACATCTTAAACAAAACATCTGAGGCAATTTCGGCTTGTAAACATAAATTGCACAAAACTTTCCTGTATTACAGCCCCACGTTATACCCTAACGGATAGCACGATCTATACGTGGATATTTTACGTCTTGATGTGGGAGCTAAGTATATGTTTTGTTTATACCATTACTTATTTGCATAGCAAACGTTTTCACGAACCAAAGTATCGTCTTCCTGTCTTCCTCCGGTTGCAACGTTTTTTGAAATATCCACTTCTGCGTTTACAGATTGACTTTGTTAGTTTCAGAAGATCCCGTTAAGGGTGAAAGCAGCGATTCTTTGCTTAAACTTTAATCTGTTATTTTATATATATATATATATATATATATATATATATATATATATATATATATATATATATATATATATATATATATATATATATATATATATATGTATATATTTATTAAAATAACAGATTAAACTTTAAGCAAAGAAGGATTTTAGTCTTCAAATTTATTAGTATTATTATTATTATATATATATATATATATATATATATATATATATATATATAATAATTATTATTTCAACGGTTCTCCCATGCAATCCAAGGTGTAATTCATGCATTTGTTGTTATAAGAACGGTATCTTCATATGAAATTCGAAATGTGTGATATGCCACAGGCAGAAAAATCACGTCCTTATGTGCGAGCGCCCGGCAGACATATAAGTTTCTGAGAGGGTCTTTCCCAGGCGTCGTGTTTCATTTTCTGGGGTGAAATGCTATCCATGTGTCAATTAGCAAATCTGGTCTCATGTACCCCTGCAAGGAACTAGGGTCGTAAATAACTAAAGGATAACCCTTCAAGTGTGTTGTGTTGATCTGCACCAAACAATAGTCTATGTATAGTTAGATTTCAACAGATGGTAGAAGCCATAAACGGAAATCTGAAAGAGGGCGATATAGACAGTTTGATGACAGCTATATATGGTTGAGTGGTCAACCAACTACGGATATAACCTCCAGGTTTTTTACACACACTATATATATATATATATATATATATATATATATATATA
>OZ024741.1:276894009-276914009 GCA_964016885.1 Eledone cirrhosa | reverse complement strand
CTAACAAAATGATTCAGGAAAAAACAACAAAGAATCGCAGAAACATGACTGTGGTGTGGCTGGACTATCAAAAAGCATTTGATAGTGTACCTCATGGGTGGATTATTAAGGCTTTACAGTTAGCTAAAGTCCCACAACCATTGGTAGCTGCTGTTGAACGCCTGACCAAGAACTGGTACACCAATTTGATCCTTAGAGGTGAGAAGGAGCAAGTTAAGACTGATAAGATACATTACCAGAAGGGCATCTTTCAGGGTGATAGCTTGTCAGTGCTACTCTTCGTTCTCTCACTGAATCCACTATCTTACCTACTCAGGAAACAAGGTGGACAAAAAAGTGGGCCCAGAAGTTTCTCTCATCTTTTTTTTGTTGATGACCTGAAGTTGTATGGGCCAAATATCAATGACATCAAGAAACAATTGGACCTCATTACACAATTTTCAACCGACATCAAAATGAAATTTGGTGAGTCCAAGTGTGCATATTTGGCAGTAAAACGTCGAAGAGCTGTGCCCTCCTCTAAAAATCTAGAGATGAACGGCCTGACAATACAACCTCTACAGTCAGGTGACAACTACAGATATCTTGGACAGGATGAGAATGTCAGATATGATGGACCCATAAATAAGGAGAGAACCAGAACTGAATACCTCAGAAGAGTGAAGAAAATATGGTCATCAGAACTGTCAGCGTACAACAAATACATTGCCCACAATACTTATGCTGCGCCAATTCTAACGCCAACATTTGGCGTGCTGAACTGGTCATTGCAAGAACTAAGTGAGATGGATGTTAGAAGTCGCAAACTTCTCAGTGTTACTGGGAACTTTAACATCAATGGTGATGTGGATCGGCTATACTTCTCACGCAAGGAAGGTGGCCGGGGTCTAAAATCAATATTAACAACATATGAGACCCGGATAGTAACACTGAAGCAACACCTTCAACAGAGGAAAAAGGTTGGCAACCATCTTTCCCAGGTTTATGAGCATGAAAAAAAAATATCATTAGAATAGCGACTGATCTGGAGGAGAGATATGGAATAAAGCCTGATCTAAATCTCTCACCCAGAGAAGTCGGAAGATCCTATTCAATGTTCAAACAAGATAAAGGGATGATGAGGGATATCTCTATGCAATACAGGAACAAGAACTAACTACCAAATATCTGCTGCACAAAAGAGGAGGGCCAGCAGCTGACAATAAATGTAGGTTATGTAAAACAAAGATCGAGGATGTAAGCCACATTGTTGCCAACTGCGAAAGAATGTCATCTCGCTACTACCTCCCCATGAGACACGATGGGATAGCTAGAACCATCTGGAACGCACTTCGGAAAACAAAATTAACAACAAACGAGGAAGAATATATTGAGACAGATTGCACTAAGGAATACTGGTTGAACCTGAAAATAAAAACTGCCACCAAATTAAAGCACAACCGGCCTGATATTGTTGTTTGGGACCACACATTGAAAACGTGTTCTGTTGTGGAGATCAGCTGCCCCCTTGATGTAAACGTTGTCAGAAAAATACAGGAGAAGGAGGACATCTACGGACCATTGATGAGGAGTTTACAAATCCAGTATCCAAGATACACCTTTAGCTTCATACCCATCATTATTGGAGCTACGGGTTATATACCAACCCGCTTGGACCAAAGTATGACTGAACTTGGATTTGCGGACAAAAAGCGCAGCTCCCTAATTCATAGTCTACAAATGGCTGCGATAGCTGGCACCTTCAAAATTTGCAAAATATTCTTGCGATTCAAGGGATGACAATTTCTTTTCTTTTACAACCTTGCCACCAGGAAGGTGGCCGGTCAAAAAAATATACTCGAAATTAAGAGAAAGAGATAACATACATACATACATACATACATACATACATACATACATACATACATACATACATACATACATACATACATACATGGTGGCTGCCAACTCGTTTTCGAGTACGGCCACTACTTTATATCCATGTAGGAGAACCCCTACCGAGGCACTGAACGAGTGTGACTTTTTAGTCCAGCCAGCGACTTGAAAACTCTGGTACAAAGACTACACTTGTGACCATTATTGACACATAGTGCAGGGCCCATGGTACCATGTGATGACAAGTGCAGAGAGATCTCCAGATATAAAGCAATGCCTGTGCTGTGAAGCTTTTATAGTGAGCAAAGGCACTGCACAAAGCCAGTCCCACTCTCTTAACCAAGATGATATTTACCAAAAAGAAGAACAAGTCAACATCATTGGATACCATCAGGGTTGCAGGTGTTATATCAGAGTTTTCCTTCTCCTAGAATTCTGCCTTGACAAAGGCTAAGGGGTCATCTCTCCCAGTGATTTTGGATGGCTATTGACTCTTAAGAGCTCCCTTGCCCTTTGACAGGTTTTGTTTTTAGTCCTGCAGGATGTCCAAAGTCACCCTCCTCACCAAGAAACCTTGGTGGGGTTGCCAGTTTAGTCGCCAACGACCCGACCATGAGACAGGTTGTACTGGGATACATGTTACCAGTAGCACCAACTGGTGACCTGACATACATACATACATACATACATATGTGTGTGTGTGTGTGTGAGTGAGTGTGTAGTTTAAAAAAGGCCAATATGACTTAGGCTTTCGTATATGAATTTCAAAAAAGGGAGAAATTAAGACAGAACAAGTATACCTTTCGGTGAATTACACAAGTGAAGACGAAATAAGAAACAAATGTGACAAACCAAAGTACGTCAATTGAAACGGAAGGGAAAATCGACAGGAAACGAGTGCGAAAGTAAATAAATAAATAAATAAACTCACACGCCCGGATATAACGCATGCGCAACCCTAGCAGACAGCCCACAAAAACAAGATGGTGTAGGACAGAACAAAAGAGATACTCAAAATAACAAATTAGTCAAGGAGAAGGTCACAGAATGTGTGACGAATAACCATCCGGTTATTAAAACAATCAACTGGAAATTTGTAATAAATTGAAAGAGAACAGATGCGTGTGTTTTATTGGCAACATGACCCTCTCAAAGTATAATAATATATAACTATATATATATATATATATATATATATAAATACGAATTATGGAAAATATTTCCGTTGAGTTAATATCAACGAATTTCGTATTGTATCTCTCTCTCTCTCTCTCTCTCTCTCTCTCTCTCTCTCTCTCTCTCTCTCTCTCTCTCTATCTATCTATCTATATATATATATATATATATATATATATATATATATATATATAGAGAGAGAGAGAGAGAGAGAGAGAGAGAGAGATACAATACGAAATTCGTTGATATTAACTCAACGGAAATATTTTCCATAATTCGTATTTATAGTTTACGACAATGATTCAAGTTATTGTTGATACCTGCATGAAACAGGCGTTGCATGAGAAAACCTGTTGTTACTACTATCTGATGTTGCCAGGTATACGGTCAAAATAGGTGAAATATGAAAGATGCTTTATCCCAATTGTTTCCATGTGACATATGTTATGCATCTCCCTCGTAATTGCGCCCTGAGAGTCAAAGCTTTCTATGAAGACATGAGTGGTCTCATTGTGTCTGTAAAAGCTTCAACAGTCAAAAATCACACTAGAAAGATCCTTTTCAAAGATATCAGAATCCCTCATGTGCCAAAAGTCACTCGATGTGGCAGTTGAATCGATGCAGCTAAATATTATGTCAAGAATTTACTCTGCGTTCATGAGATAATTAATGGAATCGATGAAGGAGGTATTCTTGTAGAAAAAGCTAAACGGTGTGTCAATTCAACAACAATAGAAGCAAGTTTGACACAGATAGTGCGATGTTATTTGACACTGAAGGATTTAAATATTAAAAAAATCTGAGAGTTCACCATATTCAATTGAGGAAACATTTTAAAAATCTCACTGGTTTGAATTTTGCCCAAGATCTGTACCAAATAAAAAAGTATCTGAACTCTAGACTGCAGGAAGACGATCTAGGATGAATTTGCCAAATGGAAAACTTATCAATATTTCCCATGGATAGTCTCTTGTTCAAGAGTCAACCTACATAGCTAGTGTTGAGTGTAGTTTTTCAATGCTTGGTAAATTACTAACTGAGAACGTGACATTTTATATTGCTGCAATGTATATGTAAATAGTTTTGATGCTGTCATTTAATGTTGTTTGTTTTTTAATGAATAATAAAAATCTGAAGTTAAAATTTATATCTTTAGTCTATACTAGCAGATTTACCCGGCGTTGTTCGGGGTTTGAAATGCAACAAAGAATAAATAAGAAACAAACGATAATATTAGTGATTTATCTTCAAATGAATCTGATGTTTATATTTCTGTCAATAAAGTTGGTTATCTCCCTTTTTTATAAGGATTGTCAATAAAGTTGGTTATCTCCCTTACATCAATTTTGCTACCGATAATTTTGATATCGATTTTTTATTGCTCAACGTGGGTCGACTGGAAAATTGTGATGTGAAAATTTTGTGATGTGAAAATTTTGTGATGTGACAATCTGACGACCTGTGCAACGTGCACAGAAAATTTGGTCAAATTCGGTTGGTAATTGTAAAAGCCTTAGGTATCCAAAGTTGTACACAGTTGACACACACACATCCTCGCTTTTTTATATATAAAGATGATGTCTAAAAATAAGGTCTAAATAAGGTCTAAACACTAAAAATGTTAAGGTCTAAAGAAAATTGCTCTAGTTATCACACACAAGTGACCAACCTTTCAACTCCTAAATAAATATTTTCTTTATATTATTATAGGTCGACTCTTGCAGAAAATACGCATGTATAGAGAGAATTCCAGGAGACCAACGCTCTGGGAAGAAAGGACTGGGTGTAGGGATTAGTGTGGGTCTGAGGGGGCTGGACACGATATGGGTGATGATTGGAGAAGAGACGATTGAGTCGGGAATGCCTGAGTAGAAACAGAACAAAGTCAGCTAGTTCCGCGTAGCAGGGCCCATTTTTGTAGCGGTTGAAAGGGCAGAAAAGTGGGGACAGAAGGTCTGTAGGCTGCAGTGGGTCTGTCAAGCCAACAGATGATTGTGTATCTGTATGTATGTGTATGTGTGTGTATGATTGTGTATATGTGTGTATGTTTGTTTGTGTGTATATGTGACTATGTGTGTGCTTACTTGTATGTGGTGGCTGTTGTTGCATGCAACAGAGCATCGGAATGTCTCTCTGATATCGCTAATGTAGAAACTTAATCGATGAGAGACAAAGATGGCTGGTAATGTGGTGATGGTGGTGGTGGGGTAGTGGGGCTGGTAGTGGTTGTGGTGGTGGTGGTTGTGGTGGTAGTGGTAATGGGGTGTGTAGATTAAACGGAGGATGGTGTGGGGTGTCATCATAGTTAGTTGAAATGTATATATAGATATGGTAGGAGGTGAAGGGGGTGCCTTTTTCAGTGATTCTGTCTGAGTAAGAGAGAGGAAGAGAAAGAGAGACATTGTGTGTGTGTGTTGTGGGGGTATCTGTGTGCGTGTGAAGGAAAGAGTGTACGTATATTATGGGTTTTTTAACGAAGTATTTGAAGTTTCATTACTATCTTTGCAAACCCCAGGTAGGGAACCGCTGGTACATACATGACCCAGCATGGCTGCTGTATGATGACTTGAACCAATAGAAATATAATAGGATAAAGGAATGTACCTCCATTCTCTTATCAATCTATATAAAGGTACTGTGGTAATGCCTGTAATATTTCTTATCACGTCTCTAGGGGGTCGAGGTGGCAGAGATGATATAATAGTATATTAAATATCAAATGATACATATATATAAATATAGTAAAATAAAAACTATATAATACTTATTTATACATAGTATATATTATATTATTTGTTATATATATGCACTGGATTGGCAGTATCGGTAGAGGGTCGGACGCCATGCTTTGATGCATAGAGTTACGGCCCTTGCCATTCTGATTTCAAATCCCGCCGAGGTTAACTTTGCCTTTCATCCTTACGGGGTCGATAAAATAAAGTACCAGTAATGCACTGATAATTGCTGGCTTTGTGCCAACAAGTAGAAACAATTATTTGTTATATATATAAACAATTTTATTTATTAGATATTATTTACAATTTACGTGTAGGAAGGTCTCTCTGGAAATAGGTTTGAGGAAGCTGTGAGTATTGTGGCCGTGAGGGGCGCTGGCCCAAACCGTTTGCGAACCTCTGCTCTTGGGGACTGTAGGTGGTGGTGTTGTAATGTCAGTAGGTGGTGGTGTTGTAATGCCTGTAGGTGGTGGTGTTGTAATGTCTGTAGGTGGTGGTGTTGTAGTGTCAGTAGGTGGTGTTGTATTGTCAGTAGGTGGTGTTGTATTGTCAGTAGATGGCGGTGTTGTAATGTCAGTCGGTGGTGTTGTAATGTCAGTAGGTGGTGGTGTTGTTATGTCTGTTGGTGTTGTTGTTATGTCAGTAGATGATGGTGTTTTAATGTCAGTAGGTGGTGGTGGTGTTGTAATGTCTGTAGATGGTGGTGTTGTAATGTCTGTAGGTGGTGGTGTTGTAATGTCTGTAGGCGGTGTTGTTATGTCAGTAGGTGGTGGTGTTGTAATGTCTGTAGGTGGTGGTGTTGTAATGTCAGTAGGTGGTGTTGTATTGTCAGTAGGTGGTGGCGGTGTTGTAATGTCTGTAGGTGGTGTTGTTATGTCTGTAGGTGGTGGTGTTGTAATGTCTGTAGGTGGTGGTGTTGTAATGTCTGTAGGTGGTGTTGTTGTAATGTCTGTAGGTGGTGTTGTATTGTCAGTAGGTGGTGGCGGTGTTGTAATGTCTGTAGGTGGTGGTGTTGTAATGTCTGTAGGTGGTGTTTTAATGTCTGTAGGTGGTGTTGTAATGTCTGTAGGTGGTGTTGTAATGTCTGTAGGTGGTGTTGTTATGTCTGTAGGTGGTGGTGTTGTAATGTCTGTAGGTGGTGTTGTTGTAATGTCAGTAGGTGGTGTTGTAATGTCTGTAGGTGATGGTGATGTTATGTCAGTAGATGGTGGTGTTGTATTGTCAGTAGATGGTGTTGTTGGGATGTCAGTAGGTGGTGTTGTAATGTCTGTAGGTGGTGGTGTTGTAATGTCTGTAGGTGGTGGTGTTATAATGTCTGTAGGTGGTGGTGTTGTTATGTCAGTAGGTGGTGTTGTATTGTCAGTACGTGGTGGTGTTGTTATGTCTGTTGGTGGTGTTTTAATGTCTGTAGGTGGTGTTGTAATGTCTGTAGGTGGTGTTGTAATGTCTGTAGGTGGTGGTGTTGTTATGTCTATTGGTGGTGTTGTAATGTCAGTAGGTGGTTGTGGTGTTGTAATGTCTGTAGGTGGTGATGTTGTAATGTCTGTAGGTGGTGTTTTAATGTCTGCAGGTGGTGTTGTAATGTCTGTAGGTGGTGTTGTAATGTCTGTAGGTTGTGTTGTAATGTCTGTAGGTGGTGTTGTTATATCTGTAGGTGATGGTGATGTTATGTCAGTAGATGGTGGTGTTGTATTGTCAGTAGATGGTGTTGTTGTGATGTCAGTAGATGGTGTTGTTGTGATGTCTGTAGGTGGTGGTGTTGTTATGTCAGTAGGTGGTGCTGTTGTAATGTCAGTAGGTGGTGGCGTTGTAATGTCTGTAGGTGGTGTTGTTATGTCTGTAGGTGGTGTTGTAATGTCTGTAGGTGGTGTTGTTATGTCTGTAGGTGGTGTTGTTATGTCAGTAGGCGGTGGTGTTGTAATGTCTGTAGGAGGTGTTGTTATGTCTGTAGGTGGTGGTGTTGTAATGTCTGTAGATGGTGGTGTTGTAATGTCTGTAGGTGGTGTTGTTATGTCTGTAGGTGGTGTTGTAATGTCTGTAGGTGGTGTTGTTATGTCTGTAGGTGGTGTTGTAATGTCTGTAGGTGGTGTTGTAATATCAGTAGATGGTGGTGTTGTAATGTCTGTAGGTGGTGTTGTAATGTCAGTAGGTGGAGGTGTTATAATGTCTGTAGGTGGTGGTGTTGTTATGTCAGTAGGTGGTGTTGTATTGTCAGTAGGTGGTGGTGTTGTTATGTCTGTTGGTGGTGTTGTAATGTCAGTATGTGGTGGTGTTGTTATGTCTGTAAGTGGTGGTGTTGTTATGTCTGTTGGTGGTGTTGTAATGTCAGTAGGTGGTGGTGTTGTAATGGCTGTTGGTGGTGTTATAATGTCTGTAGGTGGTGGTGTTGTAATGTCTGTAGGTGGTGTTGTAATATCAGTAGGTGGTGGTGTTGTAATGTCTGTAGGTGGTGTTGTAATGTCAGTAGGTGGTGGTGTTGTTATGTCTGTAGGTGTTGTTGTAATGTCAGTAGGTGATGGTGTTGTTATGTCTGTTGGTGGTGTTTTATTGTCAGTAGGTGGTGGCGGTGTTGAAATGTCTGTAGGTGGTAGTGTTGTTATGTCTGTAGGTGGTGGTGTTATAATGTCTGTAGGTGGTGGTGTTGTTATGTCTGTTGGTGGTGTTGTAATGTCTGTAGGTGGTGTTGTAATATCAATAGGAGGTGTTGTAATGTCTGTAGGTGGTGTTGTTATGTCAGTAGATGGTGGTGTTGTTATGTCTGTTGGTAGTGGTGTTTGTAATGTCTGTTGGTGGTGTTGTTATGTCAGTAGATGGTGGTGTTGTAATGTCAGTAGGTGGTGTTGTAATATCAGTAGGTGGTGTTGTTATGTTTGTAGGTGGTGGTGGTGTTGTTATGTCTGTAGGTGGTGTTGTAATGTCTGTAGGTGGTGTTGTTATGTCTGTAGGTGGTGTTGTATTGTCAGTAGGTGGTGACGGTGTTGTAATGTCTGTAGGTGGTGTTGTTATGTCTGTAGGTGGTGTTGTATTGTCAGTAGGTGGTGGCGGTGTTGTAATGTCTGTAGGTGGCGGTGTTGTAATGTCTGTAGGTGGTGGTGTTGTAATGTCTGTAGGTGGTGGTGTTGTAATGTCTGTAGGTGGTGGTGTTGTAATGTCTGTAGGTGGCGGTGTTGTAATGTCTGTAGGTGGTGGTGTTGTAATGTCTGTAGGTGGCGGTGTTGTAATGTCTGTAGGTGGCGGTGTTGTAATGTCTGTAGGTGGTGGTGTTGTAATGTCTGTAGGTGGTGGTGTTGTAATGTCTGTAGGTGGCGGTGTTGTAATGTCTGTAGGTGGTGGTGTTGTAATGTCTGTAGGTGGCGGTGTTGTAATGTCTGTAGATGCAACATGTGGTAGCAGCTCCCCTCTCTCCATCTCTGCAGTAAGTGCTACCTGTTGATGCAGCAACAGGTATTGGAATGTCTTACTGATGTCGCTGCAGTAGAATGCATTGGGTCGGTGTGTCTCAGAATATGGTAGAGGGATGATCAGAATAGATGGGTTACGGAAGGGGAGATATGTCTGGTGTTGGCTGGGTGTAGTGAGTGATGGCTGAAGAAGGAGAGGGGAGATTAGACAGGGGTTGGCTGGGTATGGTGGTGGATGGTTAAGGAGGAGGCGGGGAAGGAGGGGTGATTAGACAGGGGTTGGCTGGGTTTGGTGGTGGATGGTTAAGGAGGAGGTGGTGAGGAGAGGGAAGATTAGACAAGGGCTGACTAGGTGTGGTGGTGGATGTTTAAGGAGGAGTTGGTGAAGGAGAGGGAAGATTAGACAGGGGTTGGCTGGGTGTGGTGGTGGTGGATGGTAAGGAAGAAGGATATTTTTAAGGTTACATGATAAGTATGATTGGGGGGATTTCCCAGGATCGATCTCACATTTGTGTCATTTCAATAGAATTTGCGATTCCAGTTAAGGCAATCGCTAGTGAATGAAATTAAATAACACGAATAGTGAGGAGAAGGCCTTATGAAGATGATGATGATAATGATGGCGATAATATGTATGTGTATATATATATTTATACATATATACTTGCACATATATGTGCGTGTGCGTTTGTGTGTGTGAGAGAGAGAGTGTGTACGTGTGTGCGTGTGTGAGAATGTGTGTGTGTGTGTGTACGCGCGCGCACACACACACACACACACACACACACAGAAAAAGACGAAATACGAGGGGCGAACGAACAAAAGCCTGTTCCTTCCTCATCAACATAACCCGAGCGCTGCAATTTCGTGCATAAGGGTGAAAGATGTATGTGAGACAACACAACAACATAGAGGCATGGTGCAACTAGAGAATGCCTTCCGACTAGGATAACAAAGTAAGTATTAAACAATAATTGTTTCTACTTTTGGCACAAGGTCAGCAATTACTCAGTGCATTGCTGGTGTTTTATTTTGTCGACCCCGTAAGGATGACAGGCAAAGTTAATCGCGGCAGGATTTGAACTCAGAACGTAAAGGGCCATAACTCTATGCTGCAAAGCATGGTGTCTAACGCCCCACCGATACTGCTAATTCAATAATAATTGTTTCTACATTTGGCACAAGGCCAGCAAATACCCAGTGCATTACTGGTACTTTATTTTATCGACCCCGTAAGGATGAAAGGCAAAGTTAACCTCGATGGGATTTGAACTCAGAATGGCAAAGGCGTTAATCAACGTTAATAATGCTTTACGACTAGTAACATAGCAGGATATATTGCACTCAAGATGTGCAAATGGTAACACCATAAGTTTTTTTTGGCGGAGGGGGGGGGGGTATAAATAGACCTTAAAAAAAAGAGGAAAGAGAGTGAAAGTGTAAAAGTTGTAGAGAGAGAGAGAAAGAGAGGAAGGGAAAGTCATGCTGGTAAGGAAATAGTTAGTAACTAATTATAACTAACTATTAACTCACTCAAAGGAGAGCGTAGCGTTACAGTAGTAATAAAAATAACACACGAAAATGAAATAAAATAAAATAATCTAAATACGTGGGATGAACGAAGAAAATCTTTTGAGTGCTGTGCCTTCGCATGGCCGCAGTCTAATGATTGAATCTAGTAAAAAAATATAAAAATATAACAATATATGTGTGTGTTTGCATGTGTGTGTATGTATATTCATGTGTGTATGTGTGTGGGTGTATGCGTTTGTATGTTTGTATGTGTGCGTCGCGCGTATATGTGTATGTGTGTATGTGTGTGTATGCATGCGTGTGTATATGCGTGTGTGTGTGTATGTGTGTGTGCGTATGCGTGCCTGGTGTTTGTGAGTGCGTGTGTGATGTCTATCGACGCAGCAACAAGTATTGGAATGTCCGCCTGGTGTCGCTGTAGTAGACAGGAATCGATGAGATCCGAAAGATGGTTGCTGGAGGGGGAAGTAGATTAGTCAGATTAGTTAGAGGATGGTGGTGGTGGTGGTGGTGGTGGTGTGGGTTGTCGGTTATGGTGCTGCTGTATTGAAATGTATGTATTTATGTATGTATGTATGTATGCATGTATGTATGTATGTATGTATGTATGTATGTATATATGTACGTATGTATGTATGTATGTATGTATGTATGTTTGTATGTATGTATGTATGTATATTTGTATATTTGTGTGTCAGGTCACCAGTTGGTGTTACTGGTAACATGTATCCAAGTACAACCTGTCTCATGGTCGGGTTGTTGGCGACTAAACTGGCAACCCCACCAAGGTTTCTTGGTGAGGAGGGTGACTTTGGACATCCTGCAGGACTAAAAACAAAACCTGTCAAAGGGCAAAGGAGTCAATGGCCATCCAAAATCACCGGGAGAGATGACCCCTTAGTCTTTGTCAAGGCAGAATTCTAGGAGAAGGAAAACTCTGATATAACACCTGCAACCCTGATGATATCCAATGATGTTGACTTGTTCTTCTTTTTGGTAAATATCATCTTGGTTAAGAGAGTGGGACTGGCTTTGTGCAGTACCTTTGCTCACTATAAAAGCTTCACAGCACAAGCATTGCTTTATATCTGGAGATCTCTCTGCACTTGTCGTCACATGGTACCATGGGCCCAGCACTATGTGTCAATAATTGTCACAAGTGTAGTGTTTGTACCAGAGTTTTCAAGTCGCTGGCTGGACTAAAAAGTCACACTCGTTCAGCGCATCGGTAGGGGTTCTCCTACATGGATATAAAGTAGTGGCCCTACTCGAAAACGAGTTGGCAGCCACCATATATGTATGTATGTTCTGCTGGTTTTATAATTTCACAAATTTTTGCCAATAGAGAGAGTCGGTTTCTAACATAGACACAAGACTCTCTCATTGGAATTTACACAATATCAACTAGGTAGAATATGTATGCATGCATGTGTAGATATGGATGTTATTGTATGTGTGGATGTGGATGTTTTGAGTTGTATGTGTGCATGTGTATATGCTTTGTATCTGTACATGTGTATATGCAGTTATTAGATGCAACATTTTTGGAATGTTTTACATATTTTTACTGTTCCATTAATTGATTGTACTTGTAGTTTCCTAACTAGTTGTGTTCTTTCTGCTCCTGTGAAGCCCAACTTCTCAAGATTTGTATTGAGGCAGTTACTAACATACCCCAGTGCCCCAATAATCACAGGCATAAATCTGAAGGTGTAATCAGGGTGGAGTATCTGCAGATTTCTCATCAGTTATGCATAAATATTCTCCTTTTCACTAATCTTTGATATTATATTGGCATCTGCTGGGCAGCTAATTTCCACTACTGTGCATGCCTTCTTTTCCCTGTCCCATATCATAATATCTAGTCTGTTATGCCTGCATTTTATTGGGGTTTTTACTGGAACATTCCACCAGTACTCTTTCCTATCATGTACATGGATGTCTTCCACATTGTTGTAGCTTTTAATGTGTTTATTATTGGGGTTATCTTTTTTACGAACTGCATTGTACAGTGTTTTGGCCACTCCATCATGCCTCATAGGTAGATAGTACCGCGATGACATCTTTGGACAACTGCTTATGACATGGGTGATATCCTCGATGTTAGTTCTGCAGAGTCTGCACTTGTTATCACATCTAGGTGTTTTGCCTGCATCCCTATCTCTTTTGTGAATCAGGTATTTCGTGTTAATCTGCTGTTCCTGGATTGCAAAAGCGTATCCTTCAAAGTGGGAGCCAATATAGCGGTTGTTGGTCCAAGATAGACTACTTTCCTTATCTATATTACTCTCACTCTGGAGCTTCCTGGCAACATATCCATGCATGATTTTTTGCTGATAGGCATGCAGTTTTTCATCCATGGATTCACTGCGATACTGCTGAGCGACTTCCCTGGGTGTGAGTTTTTGATTATCACACAGGGAATATCTCTCAAGGAGTTCCTTTCCAACTCTCATGATCTTATCTGTTTCATGCAGATAGACTATCTCGAGAAACGGGCTCCTACGCTTCGAGGTTCGTAGATGTTGTCGGAGAGATATGATGCGACATTCAAATGTTGTCTGGACTGATGTTAGGCCTCTACCTCCCTGCTTACGTTTCAAGGAAAGGCGGTCTATGTCACTGTTGATGTGGAAGTTTCCGGTGTTGTTCAGTATTTTTTGAGTTCCAACATCAACTGCTCGGATTTCGTCTATCGTCCAATTGAGTATTCCAAACGTTGATGTTAGGACAGGCACAGCAAACACATTGTGAGCCAATGTTTTGTTTTGCACAGAGAGTTCCGATGACCAGATCTTTCTTAATCGGGTGTAGTATTCCCTGGTTACGCGTTCTTTATTACAGATACCATTATAGGATATGTTCTCATCTATCCCCAGGTATCTGTAGCAGTCCTCATCAGTTATCGGTGAAATATGTTAGGCCATTGATGACAATGTTGCTAGATTGGGTTGTTCTTTTTCCCCACTTTACAGGCATGTATGAGCATTTATTTTGGCCAAACTCCATCCCTATATCCTTTGACAACGTTGTAACCAGGTCAAGATTTTTCTTCATCCCATCCATGTTCTTGGCATAGAGTTTCAGATCGTCCACAAAGAAATTATGGGTTAGGTTCGTATTTCTGTCCTCCTGTGAGCCAATGATGTATCCCTCACATTTCTTGAGCAGAAATGACAAGGGGTTTAATGACAAGATGAATAATATCACAGAGAGACTGTCCCCCTGAAATATACCCCTGTAATATTTTATTTTATCAGTGAAAATAGAGTCCTCCCTCTCTGTTTTTAACCTTAGAATAGTAGCCCAAGAAGAAGACAGCTTCTCTATGGCTCTGACAATAATGTCTGGGACTTTAGCAAGTTGGAGGGCCTCTATCATCCAAGAGTGGGGAACAGAATCGAAAGCTTTCCTGTAGTCCAGCCAGACTGTAGTCATATTCCTCCTAAGTTGTCGCACCTCCGACATCGCAGTTTTGTTGATTATGAGTTGTTCAGCACATCCCCAAACCCCTTTCTTTCCAGCTGCTTGTTCATCTGTGATGATGTTATTATTTTCAGTGATCTTGGAGGAATAGGTTCAGGCAAGCTGTATACATCTTATACATCAGGTTCTGGCATGAAAATGGGTCGGTAGTTTTTTGCCAAGTGGGTGTCTTTGTTCTTGGGGAACAGTAATGTTTGTGCCAATGTCAACCATTCTGGTATAAGTGTATCTTCCTTAAGAACATCGTCTCTATTTTATTTTTCACTCTTTGTTGGTGAGGAGTGAGGTTTTTTGTGTTTGTTTGCATGTAAGGAGCATTGTCACATATCCTATGTTTTTTCATAGGTCAGCAATCTTTTTTTCTATTTTAGTTATATATGATGGTATTTTTGGTGGTGTTTTGTTCTTGTTAATATCTCTGCTATCACCAAGATAATGCTTCACCGTCGTTGCTATTGCATATAAACAAGCGTTGATTTGCCAAAATGTTGGGGTTTTTATCCGTCGTAAATATTCATCCCCTATTTCGTCAATAACACGTAGTATTTCATTATTTGTTTTCTTATTCACCATTGTCATTTCAACACGTTCAGCCAGAGAGATATTTATACATGAGTTAATTTCTCTCTGGAAGATTTCGTTGAGGGAAATATTCAATTTTTTATACTTTTGATTATCATTATCGATAGTATTTTCCACAACAGTCGAGGTAGACTCGGATGGTATACGTGGTGTCACATTTATTCGATTATTATTATTATCGATAGTGTTTTCCACAGCATTCGAGGTAGACTTAGATGGTACAGGTGGTGTCAAGTTTCTTACAGGCATAGTTGTTTCAAGGCGCTGTTCGACCTGGCCGCTAGGAAGTCTAGTAGCATGGCGACCTGTAGCACGTGTTGTTGATAACATGTTTGTTGTTGGGGACTTACAATTAATAATATTTATCTTATTTTTACGTTCAACAAACGTCGCTTGTTGGCGTAATTGTTTCGCTGTGAAATAATTTAGCTCTGGGTGCATTTCGTCCCAGTGTAGCTTCATTCTATTCATATAGCCAATGGAGGGATTGTTTTTTGCCATTTTATAACAAATAAATCATTATTAAGTTCGCAACTCCAAGAGAAATGCGATTTATAATTTCGGTTTCTTCTGTAGCTACAACTGAATAAAGTTTGATTACCTTCTTTGTTATTTGTCTTCGGTACTTCCTTAATTTTTTATTGATGTTGTGTTCAGCCATGCTGTTTGTAGCAAATCCTTGTAAAATGAATTATGTATTTAGTCGGATATCTCTACGAATTCGAATAAAAGGTGTCTTCAGAAGGGATAGTTAGAAGAATAACCAGTTATTCAACCTGACTGTAGTTGTAGCATTACTGTCGGAGATAGTATTTATCTTAAATTTAATAAATAGTCTCCCACGCCAAAATATGCGACTGATCGCGTTGACTGTCTAGTATGTCTATGTATGTATGTATGTATGTATGTATGTATGTATGTATGTATGTATGTATGTATGTATGTATAAATATATATATATATATATACATATATATATATATATATATATATATATATATATATATATATATATATATTTATATATATATTATATATATATATATATATATATATATATATATATATATATATATATATATATTACAAGAGAGGTTCTTAGAGAAGAATAAGCCACTATACTTAGCCTTTGTTGACCTAAAGAAGGCCTTTGATAGGGTACCCCGATCTGTCATCTGGTGGTCCCTAATGAAACTAGGTGTTGGGGAATGGCTTGTGAGGACAGTGCAAACTTTGTACAGAGGTACTGTTAGTAAAGTCAGGGTAGGAATGGAGTTTAGTGTGGAATTCCAGATACAAGTAGGAGTACATCAAGCTTCGGTCCTCAGCCCGCTCTTGTTCATTATAGTCCTCCAAGCCATAACAGAGGAGTTTAAGACTCGCTGTCCATGGGAACTTCTCTATGCTGACAATCTGGTTCTTATAGCAGAATGAGTAGAGGAGCTAGAGAATAGATTCTGGCTATGGAAACAGCAGTTGGAAGCAAGAGGACTGAGAGTGAACCTAGCTAAGACAAAAGTGTTGATGAGTAGAAAAGAGGACAAAACTCTGATTCCGTCAGGGAAATGGCCATGTTCGATATGCAGAAAAGGAACTGGCATAAATTCTATAAAATGCACACAATGCAGATCCTGGGTACACAAGAGATGTAGCGGGATAGCAGGAAAACTAACAGGTAGGGCGAAATACGTATGTACAGGGAAATTAGACAGTAGAAGTCGCATTGATAGACACATGTTTCAAATGCAGGCGGGTGCTATAGAAGTGGTGGATAGCTTCCGGTACCTAGGAGATCAGATTAGCATGGGGGGGGGGGGGTTCCGAGGCCATAGTATCTAGAATAAGGATGAGTTGGAAGAAGTTTAGGGAGCTGCTTCCTCTGCTGACGAAGAAGGGTTTCTCCCTGCGTACGAAAGGCCGGTTATATGATGCCCGTGTGAGGAGCGCGATGCTGCATGGTAGTGAGACATGGGCAGCAACTGCAGAGGATATGCGACGGCTGGAGAGAAATGAGGCAAGCATGCTCCGTTGGATGTGCAGTGTCAATGTACGTGAACAACCCATCATGAATGTGTTGAGAGAGAAACTGTGTCTGAGAGGGATAGAATGTTGTGTGCGAGAGAGGAGACTGGGGTGGTATGGACATGTGATGCACATGGAGGCTGACCGATCGGTGACGAAGTGCCAGGAAATGCCAGTTGAAGGAAGACGTGGTAGAGGTAGACCACGAAAAACATGGGCGGAGGTGGTGAGAACAGACCTCAGATCATTGAAGCTCACGTTGGATATCGATATTAAACCGTTGAAAATTCTCGCAGTAGAACAACTATAATCCATAAATATGAATACAATAACACCAAGTTACAATCCATTACTATAACAAATATTCAATACAAATATAACTTATATGTAATGGATGTGAAATCTGTAACTTTCATATTCTACACACATACAAATTTGAACTATACAGAAAATATCATCGCATTGCATCCACCATAATACACTAACATATTCGCTTAAAGTGCTTGTATTTTATGTAATACCTTGCCATACAGTACTCATATATGCATGATACATTTGCTTGTTCCATTCCTTTATATATGACTAACGCATGTACTATCTCTTTAATTTAATTATTAGACTATTCTCTTGTATTATCTGTCGCATGTATTCCACCCTATGCTTTTAATTTTAATTTTAATTTTTAATTTTAATTTTTAATTTTAATTTTTAATTTTAATTTTTAATTTTAATTTTTAATTTTAATTTTTAATTTTAATTTTTAATTTTAATTTTAATCTTAATTTGAATTAATGTACAATTCTCGTATAATATATGTCACATCCATTCCACCCTGTAAACATGAAACTGTTGTCCACAACATCAATATATATGTATCTGTATGATTCTTCAGTTGAATAGAAGGTTAATTATATGTACAAACATTGATAATGCTCCGAGGACACTAGGCTTAAGTTTGGAAGAAACAATTGTCAGCGATTAAAAGTTTTAAACATAATTTTGATACTTGTGTAATCTATATTACTGCTCTGTAAAACAACTGATGTTCTTTCATTGAGCTATTTATCTTACTGGTAATAAGGTAGTAATACATTACTGACCTTCCCTGTTTATAGTTGTTTATAGTATAGTATATACATAACTATAAATATTATCTTTAATATTACATACATATATACATATATATATATAGGAAAAGGTTCAAGACCCCGACGGCAGAGCTCAAGCCGTTTCGACGGCTATTTCTGATTGCTGTCGAAACGGATTGAGTTCTGCCGTCGGGATCCTGAACCTTCTCCTATTACCCACTCTACTACCCAAAGTATCGAGTACTCTGGTGCGTTATGGTCCACCTGGTTCCTTACCACACTTCCTTCGTTACATATATATATATATATATATATATATATATATATATATATATATATATATATATATATATATATATATATATATATATATATATATATACATATATACATATAAATTATACATATATATACATATATATGTATATATGTATATATATATATATATATACATATAAATATGTACATATATATATATGCCTATATATATGTATATATATATGTGTGTGTGTGTATATATATATATATATATATAAACGAAAAAAATGAAACGATATTTCATTTCTCACTTTTAGTACGGCTGTTACTTAAATATAAGTATGCATACGTACATACATATATGTATACAGACGTACAGTAGTATGTATATATATATATACATACATGCACACATATATATATGTACGTACGGATTCACCGAACATTTATTATAATGCTCGGTGTGTTTGTAAACAAACATCCCGAATTAAGCCGTACAGTGTCTAGCAACCATCGTTGCTCATTTGTTCAATACTGACAAAGGAACGCTGTACAAGTTTCAAGCTTATTAGCTATCGTCAGCAACGTATACCCTTCTGCCAGATGGTTGAACGTCTGAAAGTATATACTTTCCCTACGGCTTAATTCGGGATGTTTGTTTACAAACACACCGAGCATTATAATAAATGTTCCGTGAATCCATACGTACATATATATATATATATACATACTACTGTACGTCTGTATACATATATGTATGTACGTATACATACTTATATATATATGTAAAAGGTAAACAGAAATAACAACACAATCGGTACAGTATATGGAAGTAATATATTAGGTAAACACTTGAAATAGCAAGAAGAGGGGCCTAATGTTTCGGGCGCTAGTCCTTCATCAGAAGAAAGAATGAGAAATTAGAACGATTGAAGGGACGAGCGAGGTGGAATTGGAAAAAATGTTTTTAGATAAAAATAACAGGTCCATTCATGTTGCCATCATTTGGAAAACTGTTGATGCTGGCATTTTGTGTATGATACACATTTTTAGAAAAGTGGATGATGGAGCGCCTCTACCTGAAATGAAAAAATAACCGTTTGGTGTATAGAGCTATACTTGTGCGCGTGTGTGTGTTATTATACGTCCGTACGAAGCTAAGAGAATATGTGTGTGAATAAGTAAGTAAAAGATGTGTGTGTGCTTGTAAGCACGAAGCTATGAGCAAAAGTATGTCAATATAAGGGTGTGTGTATACAGAGCTGTGAAGGGAAATGTGGAGTGTGCGTATTTTGTTGGTCTGTATTAGCTGTAAGAGTATATGTTTCTGACCATAAGAGAGCCATGGGAAACTAGGGGTGAATTTACAAGCGCGTGTGTGATAACGGGTGGGTTATTAAAGAAATTGGGGAACGGAGTTGAGTCCATGAGGGAATCAGGACCCAAGGCGGTAAATCAGACTCTGTTCAGTCCTGGTGCGCGAGGCCTGTGATCCGTGATGTAAAGGGACAGCAAGGACTGAGACATGAAGGGAAGAGTGACGAGTAGAACGAAAATGATGGATGACCGGAGTATCCAAATGGAGTATCCAAACCCGCAAAGCGGACATGTGGACAAGTCGACCACGTGGATGGAGGTGCAGGTGAAGCAGTGGCGTACACAGTGAGATTTGAACTCCGGGTGCAGTGAACTTGATGAAATATCGAGGCCCTTATGGCGGCACCCAAACGACTCTGGTATTTCGCCGCTTCTCTTGTACTTTCTAAACTTTCATCAATCGTATGGTAAGGTCCCGTAACTCTTGATGGAGTCATGGAGGTGCAATAGTGGAATACAGTGTTTCT
>OZ024741.1:276881509-276884009 GCA_964016885.1 Eledone cirrhosa | reverse complement strand
CTGGCATTGTGCCCAAACTAGAAACCATTATTAATTTATCAAAGGGCGGTGGATTGGCAGTGTGGTAGAGGGTCAGATGACATGCTTTATAGCATAGAGTTACGATCCTTGCCATTCTGAGTTCAAATCCCGTCGAGGTTAACTTTGCCTTTCATCCTTATGGGGTCGATAAAATAAAGTACCAGTAAAACGCTGGGTAATTGCTGGCCTTGTGCCAAAAGTAGAAACAATTATTAATTTATCAAAGAAACAAAAACACACCACACAAACACACACTCACGCGGCCAAATACACATACACACACACACACACACAAACACAAACACACACACACATACGCACACTCATACGCCTGCACACGCGTGCATGCGTATACAAAATAAAGTCCGTGATAGATGTGTAAACTGGTGTGCATTTTGGTGCAGCAAGCAACAAGTTTTGGAATGTCGGTCTGATGTCGCTGTAGTATATAATCGAATCGATGAGATACACAGGGAGTGGAGGCTGGTATTGGTGGTGGTGGTGGTGGTGGTGGTGGTGGCAGTGGTAGTGGTGGTGTTGATGATAGTTAAATTAGTCGGTGTTTGGGATGGCGTGGTAGATTTATTGATCGGTATTTAGACTAGATACAGTGGTGGAGGTGGCAGTATTGGCAAAGCGTTGGACAAAATGCCATTTAGTTACGGTTCTTAGTTACGGTTCTGCACATTACGAGTGTGAAGGCGCATGGCTTAGTGGTTAGACCATTGGGCTTGCAATCGAAAAGTTGTAAGTTCAATTCTCGGACCGGGTAATGTGTTGTTTCCTTGAGCAAGACATTTTATTTCACGTTGCTCCAGTTTACTCAGCTGTAGAAATGAAATGATAGGACTGGAGTCCCTATCATTAAATTACCCAAGACACCTCCAACGAGATATACCTTAGAGGAGGCCAGCTAATCCTGCATCGGTGTGAGCTGTCACACACACACATTACGAGTTCAAATCTTTGTCTTTTAACACAGCTTTACAGGAATAAAATGAAGAAGGGTGGCTTAGAGGATAGGATGTTCGGCACGCGATCGTTAGGTCATGAATTCGACTCACTTAGGCGCTGTGTCCTTCAGCAAGACATTTTATTTCACTTTGCTCCAGTCAACTCAGCTGACAAAAAAATAGTTGAAAATGAATTGTATCGGTAATTCAAAGAACAAGTGCTGAATCTCCCTGAGAATTATGTTAAGAGTACACATGCCCGTGGAATGCTCAGCTACTTGCATCTTAATTTCATAAGCAGACGGTAACGTTGTTCTTCGAGCAGCTGGAACACTCCTAATCGGAACCGACAGAGGTCCAACATACACAAGTTATGGAGGTCCTGGGTGGATAGGAGACTAATGGATATTCGTAGTTGCATATTCTCTTTGCGGTGGGGGTGTAGGCCCACAACTCTTCATTTGTGTAGTAGGGGCACCCTTGCGTGTGTCTTTCGCATTTAAACCTAGCGGGGCACATCGTTCTCTGGGTTTGAACAAAGTCGATTTCTTCTAGAGAAAGAAAGAAAAAGAGAAAAGAAGACGGAGTGAGGGGATACATAGAATCGATTCAAATACTGGACTGATACTTTATTTATCGATCTCGAAAGGATGAAAGGCAAAATTTACACCGGCAACATTGAACTTGGAGTACAGAGAGAGAAAGAGAGTGGGGTGGCGAATACCACAAAGCATTCTATTCGACTTTCTCCGCCTTATTTCAGTTACATAATGAGGAAATATGACTTAAATTTATACAAAGGAGTTAAAACCATTTTTAATATTTGGTCATCCAAGCCGTTAAGGTGTCGGGCAAAATGCCATGTGGTATTTGATCCGGGTCTTTACATTGTGGGTTTAAATCCAGTTTATACGTTGTCGTTGTTGTTGTCGTCGTCGTTGTTGTTATTATTGTTGTTGTTGTCGATTGAAGAAAGCTTAAACGAACTGCTATTTCCCTTTCAAAAAAGACATCGGTGGTGATAGTCACTCAAAATTTCTCTAGGTCTGAGAAGATTCCCCATCGGGGAATATGTTAAATTATTAGAATATTTAGGCTGGTCATAAGGACGAAACTGCAGTCGGAATCATTAAAGTATTTTGAGGTAATTCTTTTGTTGTCTTAATTACTTTACCTATCAATAATTTTATAATGCTCTGACTAATGGATTAATGATTTAGTTAATTCATTCATTGAGCCAAAATTATAATGGATGGACACTTTTATATGTATCCATATACTTACGTATATATTCGTTGATTTGGTATTATGTGGCTAGGCTTACATGCCGCAATTTTCAATTCGTCAAGCTGTCTAAACGTATGTTATAACTCTGGCCTTATCGAGTGCTTTGCTGCACATTCCTAATTGTAGGTCGTTAGCTTGGCCACAGCCCAAACTTCTATTTTACTAAACTTCCACTTGTATATATATATATATATATATATATATATATATATATATAGAGAGAGAGAGAGAGAGAGAGA
>OZ024741.1:276866509-276879009 GCA_964016885.1 Eledone cirrhosa | reverse complement strand
ATGTGTGTGTGTGAGTGCATGTATGTGTATGTGTGTGTGTATGTGTGTGAGTGTATGTATGTGTATGTGTGTGAGTGTATGTATGTGTATGTGTGTGAGTGTATGTATGTGTATGTGTGTGTGTGTGTGTGAGTGTATGTGTATGTGTGTGAGTGTATGTATGTGTATGTGTGTGTGTATGTGTGAGTGTATGTATGTGTATGTGTGTGTATGTGTGTGAGTGTATGTATGTGTATGTGTGTGTATGTGTATGTGTGTGAGTGTATGTATGTGTATGTGTGTGTGTATGTGTGTGAGTGTATGTATGTGTATGTGTGTGTATGTGTGTGAGTGTATGTATGTGTATGTGCGTGCGTATGTGTGTATGTATGTGTATGTGTGTGAGTGTATGTATGTGTATGTGTGTGAGTGCATGTATGTGTATGTGTGAGAGTATATGTGTGAGTGTGAGTGTATGTATGTGTACGTGTGTGTCTGTCTATGCGAGCACACGTGCACAGTATTAGTGCATGTGTTTCTGTTAATATAAATACCTATATAGGTAGAGATACGTGTGTTTGTACATGTGCGCAAAGTCGCTCGCTATCTCTCTTTGTTTTGCTCAACAGCGACATCAATTCCACATTGCTACACATTCACTCACCTGTTGCATGTGTATGGCTGCTGCTTGCCGCATTGCAAAATCGATCGATCCATCGATGATAACAGTTGCTGCTTGTCGGTGATGGTAGCAGCCGTGTGGTGAGGGGTGAAGGCAGCAAGATATAACAAATACAGGCAACAGCGTCAGCTGCTGTTGTAGTTAGTAAGCATGTGAATTTGCGACGTGTGTGACTTAGTGGTTAGGAGCTTTTGGCTCACGATCTCTTGAGTTCGATTCCCGAACCGGCTGTACGTTGTGTGTGCATCAGCTTTATTTCACGTTTATTTCACGTAAATACACACACACGTATATATATATATATATATATATATATATATATATATATATATATATATATATATATATATATATATATATATATATATATATATATATATATATATAGAGAGAGAGAGAGAGAGAGAGAATTCACATGAATCAAAGTTCTGTTCAAACCATTTATTAGCTTACAATTGTTTCGTCCAAACCGAAGTGTGGTGTCTTCGGAGCAATTTTTCAATGATTGTTTACATACATGACCTCCTTTCCAACACAAGAGACATACAGATACATATGTATATATTGATGCACAGTGGGGTGACATCCATTATAATATTTTTGCATGGCAATTTAAATTAAAAAATTAAAACAGAATCAAAGCAAAATTAAAGTTAAAATACATCGGCAGTTTACGTAGATAATGCAAGAGGATAGTTTGTTAGTCAGTTGAAGTAGTTAGTGCATGCAATAGTTACACGTGGGGCATGCACGTGTGTCTTATTTATATAAGACTATTGTGCGGCAAGGTGTTATATGCAATACAAGCACTTTCACTGTTTAGGGTTTAAAATATATATAACTATAAAAAGTTTTAGTATATACATAACCATAAATAGTATCCTTAATACTATATATATATATATATATAAATATATATATATATATATATATATATATATATATATATATATATATATATATATATATATATATATATATATATATATATATATATATATATATATATATATATATATATATATATATATAAGTGGTTACACAGGAGTTAGTTCACCATACCGAGAACAATTGTTTCACCTTAGCGGATCCTCAGCTCGGAATGGGCATGGTTATAGGAACGTATGTGTGTGCATGAGCTATTTTCAATTTGCAAAGCCCTTTAAACTGTATGTTATTACTCTGAGGTCTATATCTCATCGAGTGTTTGGCTGCACTGCTGAAGGCATTCCTTGGCTTAGCTGCTACTCGAACATCGAATATGGTGTACTTTTGTATATATATATATATATATATATAAATGTAAGTATGCACACGTACGCACACACACACACACACACACACACACACACACACATATATATATATATATATATATATATATATATATATATATATATATATATATATATACAGATATGTATACATACACACGCATATATACATATACATGTGTACGTATGGGTTATATCGAACATTAATACTAATTGTTTCTACTTTTGGCACAAGGCCACCAAATATCCAGTGCATTACTGGTACTTTATTTTATCGACCGCGTAAGGATGAAAAGCAAAGTTAACCTCGACGGGATTTGAACTCAGTTCGTAAAAGCGATGTAACTCTATGCTGGAAGGCATGGCGTCCGACTCTCTACCGATACTGCCAATCCACCGCCTTTAATAATAATGTTCGATTCGTTTGAAAACAAACGGCCCAATTTGAAGCTGTCACGTGCCGGTGACCGGTGTCACCCGTTTGTTCAACACTGGCTTTGAGGAACAATCAACATGTTTCTGGGTCATTACTCTTCACCAGGACTGTATACCTCTGCCAGTCTGTAGAACGGTTGAAAATATTCGTGTGCATACTTACATTTATGTATCAGCTGTGTTAGGGCGAGAAATAAAATTCTAATTTTATATATATATATATATATATGTGTGTGTGTGTGTGTGTGTGTGTGTGTGTGTGTGTGTGTGTGTGTGTGTGTGTGTGTGTGTGTGTGTGTGTGTGTGTGTGTGTGTGTGTGTGTGTGTGTGTGTGTGTGTGTGTGTGTGTGTGTGTGTGTGTGTCTGTGTGTGTCTGTGTGTGTTGACAATGTAACCCATTCTTCTTCCTCCAAGCATGAAACTAATACACTTCATGTTATTGCATCCTCTTGTTTGTTCGTTATATATAAATATATATATATCCGTATGTGGTTGACGGTTGAGAGAAAAGAGTATTCAGTATTTTAGTAGTTTTAATATTCATTTTATTAAGGCTAAATAGTAAATCTTGTTAATGTTCATAAACAGGCGAAACTCCAGAATAATAAGACTCACTATTTATTAACCTTAATGAAATGAATATATATATATATATATATATATATATATATATATATATAAAATGTCGTTTTTTTAAAAAAAAAAAACAATATAGAAAACTGGAAAGAAGTAGGTAGAGAAGTTAAAACAGTTCAAAATACGGGAATCTTAACTATAATAAAGTAAGGAGTGCGAGACTGCGTCCAGAATATATTTTTTTACTCCGTTTGTAAAATAAGTTGGATTACTTTGAATAAATAATTGTTTCTACTTTTGGCACAAGGCCAGCAATTACCCAGTACATTATTGGTACTTTATTTTATCGATGAAAGGATGAAAGGTAAAGTTAACCTCGGCGTGATTTGAACTCAGAATGGTAAGGGCCGTAACTCTATGCGTCAAAGCACGGCGTCCGACCCTCTGCCAATCGACTGCTCTTGAATAAATTTGAATGAATATTACATAATTTATGTGCTAAATTTCGTGGCTGTTGATTAACTATATTTCATAGCTTATTTAAAGATCTTTAAAATTCACTTCTTTAAAATGTTCAAATGTCAACACTTTCGGTTAGCGGCCGTAATATTATAACACTTATAAAAATATCGCATATATTTCCGTCGCTAATTTTCTCCTAATGCAGTTTATATATAACTAGCAGCTGAGCCCGGTTGCACCCGGGGTCACTTTTTATTAAGTTAATAATTTGAAAAATATTATTGAAAGTTTATTATAAAGAAACAGTTTCAGGAAAAAAAATAGAAATATGCACTTGGGGCTGGACGGCGTACAATGAGAAGTGGAGTGACGTGAAAAGCGTTGTTTATTAACAGCGAAATAGCAATGTCGATTATATGCAATTTGAAAAATACTACTTACTGTTAGTGGTGGTTAACATGTATTAGAATTAAAATAAAAACACGCGTCTCTTCTTTGCAATTTCGCCAAGGGGGTGATACTTGGTTTTAGTGTCCTAAATTATCATCATTGACATTCAATTATTAGCTCCACCCACTACACGATACGTCACGACACGTCATCAGCTGCTGCTGCTGCTGGATTTTTACATGTTCATTTTCTTACATGCTTCATTTTTACACGAAAAAACATTGAATTTTTAGAATAAATATTTATTAAAATATTAACAGAGAAAATTAGATTTTTGATTTATTTTTTTAACAAAATAAATATTTATTTACAGTTTTTCACAGAAAAACTATGCTTCATTTTTACAGGAATATTTATTTACAATTTTTAAGTTTTTAACCGAAACACTATGCTTCATTTTTACATGAATATTTATTTACAGTTTTTAACAGAAAAAAAATTGCTGCGAAATACATTTTTTTTTTAACACACGATACGTCACGAAGGTAAATGTTTCGAAAAAATTTTAAACTGTATATCGCCAAAATATATTGTTTAAAAAAAAATGTTTTCTGTTGTTTAAAACTGTAAATCTGTTTTAAAAAAATGTATTTAACCGAAACACTATGCTTCATTTTTACATGAATATTTATTTACAGTTTTTAACAGAAAAAAAATTGCTGCGAAATACATTTTTTCTTTTAACAGATTTACAGTTTTTAACAACAGAAAAAAAATGTCTTTAAACAATATATTGTTGCGATATACAGTTTAAAATTTTTTCGAAACATTTACCTTCGTGACGTATCGTGTAGTGGGTGGAGCTAATAATTGAATGTCGATGATGATAATTTAGGACATTAAAACCAAGTATCGCCAAGGGTTTTATTTCTTTTGATGGAAAACAGTGACCGTACTGCAGAATCGATTTCATAAAACGGTACTGTATGATCGTTAAATGTAGAAGGATGATAGTTTATTAACAGCGAAATAGCAATGTCGATGATATGCAAGTTTAAAAATGCATATTATGAAGGTTTATATGATAGTTTACACTTTTTCCTGAAACTGCTTCTTTATAATAAACTTTCAATAATATTTTTCAAATTATTGGTACTGTATGTTAACAGCGAAAGAACGTTGATGAAATTGTAAATAAGACAAAAGTATTAGAACAGGGGGAAATAACTTACCGAACGCGATAGTTTGGGGGCCCCAGGGACCACATTTTTCAAGTTAGAGATTTGAAACCTCGTCTATTTGCTTCCTTGGCACTTTTTACATAGGTGTGTAAATTTTCATGTCAGTCCGACCACGTCTACTACCATTTAACCGTGCACATCTGAATTTCAACCACCGCCCATTTCACAAATATATATTAGATATCGTCTTTTTTTATTATATATATATCATGGATTACTTTACTGATTACAGAAGACAGTGTAAGATAGTCTTCGTTCAATTTCTGTGCATATTGTCAATTACGATTTTATTTGACGTATCATATCTACATGCATATATACTTGCGTATAATATCAATATGCAC
The DNA here is from genome assembly GCA_964016885.1 of Eledone cirrhosa. Classification (NCBI taxonomy): domain Eukaryota; kingdom Metazoa; phylum Mollusca; class Cephalopoda; order Octopoda; family Eledonidae; genus Eledone; species Eledone cirrhosa. The sequence continues at coordinate 276,873,626 of OZ024741.1, read as the reverse complement.
ACTACACATACTAGCAGAAAACCACCCGTGCTGTGGCTTTTCTGCTAGTCTATTATAATAATCAGTACAAAATACTTCCTTGAAATGCTCAGAGAGTGGGATTGGTCGAGTGCAAGGCCTTTCCCCACTTAAAACACCTTCAAAGCACAGGCATTGTTTGTTCAGGATATGTCACAGGTTCGTGTGGCTGGCCGTAGACTAAAAGTGAAACAAACTCTATAATCTAACAATTGCAATATTCTTAGCAGAGTTTGCAGCCATCATATATATATATATATATATATATATACGATATATTAACAAATGGAAACTATATTTATAAAACCATATTTATTTCATTATACATATTTCAAGGACACCAAGTCAAATTATGGTGCGCTTTCATCAGATAAAATATAATATAGATCAGTTTTATAATTTGTTATATCAGTTATAAAAATATTTGCTTGTTGTATCCCAACAATTTAAATATAACTTCTATATATATATATATATATATATATATATTTTTATATATATGAGCGGAACAAGTAAACATTAAACAATCTTTCAAATAAATTAAAATACGATTGAAATATTTACCTCTTCTAGTGCCATGACCGACGGTTTCGCTTATCAAAAGATTGGAAATTCAGAGAATTTCCATTAAGTGTGTGTGTGTGTGTGTGTGTGTGTGTGTGTGTGTGTGTGTGTGTGTGTGTGTGTGTGTGTGTGTGTGTGTGTGTGTGTGTGTGTGTGTATAGAGAGAGAGATAGAGAGAGAGAGCTGTGGGTCTGGGGGTAGAGCAGTAAAAGTGTATATACAAATGAAGAAGTGTAAATCAAAATAGGTTACATAATTTTCTGATGATAGGAAAATGAAAACGAAGACGAAAAGGTAATTGAGTGAGAATGATATTGGAAGTTTTGTTGTATGGAACACAGGGTTGAATGGCTTAAAGGACCATTGATGAAGAAACAAAATAAGATTAAAGTGATAAACTATTTGTATATTATTGTTGAAAAAGTAATAAAATGTTGGTGATGATGGATGTATTTTACAAATGAGAAACAAATGTTTTATGATGGGAGAAAGAGAGGGTGATTAAGTAATGGCGCCTTACTGTGATGGTTAGAGACGGTTAAGTGAAATAATAGACTTTTGGTGAAGAAACAAAATAAAATTAGTGAGATAAATGTATTTATATATTATTGTTGAAACAACAGTAAAATGCTGGGTGATAGTGAGGGTGGGACGTTTGGGGTGCATTTACAAAGTCTCATGAAATATTGGAAGGCAAGGTGGTGGTTGTGGTTGTGGTGGTGGTTGGGGTAGTGGTGGTGGGGGAGCGGTGGCGGTTGTGGTGGTGGTAGTGGTGGAAGTGGGGCGGCGGTGGTTGTGGTGGTGGTGGTGGGGGGGGGGGGCTTGTGGTGGTGGTAGTGATGATGGTGGAGGTGAGGGTATGGGTGGTGGTGAGGCGGCGGTTGTGGTTGTGGTAGTAGTAGTAGTGGTGGTGGTAGGGCGGCGGTGGTAGTGGTGGTGGTAGTTGTGGTGGTGGGACGGCGCTTGTGGTGGTGGTAGTGAGGCGGCGGTTGTGGTAGTGATGGTTGTGGTGGTGGTAGTGGTGGTGGTGGTGGTGGGGTGGCTTTGTGTTGGTTGTTATGGGGGGAGGGGGGTTATGTTGTTGGTGACTTTGATGGTGGTGGTATAATGGAATTAGCAATGTTGATGGTGCTCTTTTCTGGCATGAGTGGCGGAGGATATTGTAATGGTGGTGGTGGATGTACAAAGGTGGTGGGGGACGAAGTAATGCTGATGTTGAGAGATGTAGTAGTTGTAATGGTGATGTATGTGGTGTTGGTGAACGTAGAAATGGGGAATGTGGTGGTGGAGGGAGTTGGTAGTTTGGTGCTGGTGGGGTGGCAGTAGTGGTGGTGGTAGTGGTGGTGGGGATAAATGGGGTAATAGTAAATGTGGTGGTGGTGGTAGTTGGTAGTTTGGTGTTGGTGGGGTGGCAGTAGTGGTGGTGGTAGTGGTGGTGGGGATAAACGGGGTAATGGTAAATGTGGTGGTAGTTGGTAGTTTGGTGTTGGTGGGGTGGCAGTGGTGGTGGTAGTGGTGGTGGGGATAAACGGGGTAATGGTAAATGTGGTGGTGGTGGTACTTGGTAGTTTGGTGCTGGTGGGGTGGCAGTAGTGGTGGTGGTAGTGGTGGTGGGGTTAAACGGGGTAATGGTAAATGTGGTGGTGGTGGTACTTGGTAGTTTGGTGCTGGTGGGGTGGCAGTAGTGGTGGTGGTAGTGGTGGTGGGGTTAAACGGGGTAATGGTAAATGTGGTGGTGGTGGTACTTGGAAGTTTGGTGCTGGTGGGGTGGCAGTAGTGGTGGTGGTAGTGGTGGTGGGGTTAAACGGGGTAATGGTAAATGTGGTGGTGGTGGTAGTTGGTAGTTTGGTGTTGGTGGGGTGGCAGTAGTGGTGGTGGTAGTGGTGGTGGGGATAAACGGGGTAATGGTAAATGTGGTGGTGGTGGTAGTTGGTAGTTTGGTGTTGGTGGGGTGGCAGTAGTGGTGGTGGTAGTGGTGGTGGGGATAAACGGGGTAATGGTAAATGTGGTGGTGGTAGTTGGTAGTTTGGTGCTGGTGGGGTGGCAGTAGTGGTGGTGGTAGTGGTGGTGGGGATAAACGGGGTAATGGTAAATGTGGTGGTGGTGGTACTTGGTAGTTTGGTGCTGGTGGGGTGGCAGTAGTGGTGGTGGTAGTGGTGGTGGGGTTAAACGGGGTAATGGTAAATGTGGTGGTGGTGGTACTTGGTAGTTTGGTGCTGGTGGGGTGGCAGTAGTGGTGATGGTAGTGGTGGTGGGGATAAACGGGGTAAGGGTGAATGTGGTGGTGGTGGTAGTTGGTAATTTGGTGTTGGTGGGGTGGCAGTGGAGGTGGTAGTGGTAGTGGTGGTAGTGGTGGTAGTGGTAGTGGTGGTAGTGGTGGTGGGGGTGTGAAAGTGCACCGTGTGCATCACTGGAGCGACATCAGTTCCGCATTCCAAACATTTGACACCTGCTGAATGGAAAAATGAATGAATGACTGGCTGGTTGGTGGATGGTTGGATGGATGGTGGGCTGGTTGGATGACTGGCTGGTTGGTGGATGGTTGGATGGATGGTGGGCTGGTTGGATGACTGGCTGGTTGGTGGATGGTTGGATGGATGGTGGGCTGGTTGGATGACTGGCTGGTTGGTGGATGGTTGTATGGATGGTGGGCTGGTTGAATGACTGGCTGGTTGGTGGATGGTTGTATGGATGGTGGGCTGGTTGAATGACTGGCTGGTTGGTGGATGGTTGAATGGATGGTGGGCTGGTTGGATGACTGGCTGGTTGGTGGATGGTTGAATGGATGGTGGGCTGATTGGATGACTGGCTGGTTGGCTTTATTTCACTTTTAAACTTAGCTCGCCGAGTTCCAAACATACTTCCATATATATATACATATAAATATATATATAAATATATATATAAAAGTTTACACTCATATATATATATACATACATACATACATACATATATGTGTTTTGCAACGGGTCACTTTGTGGCTCAATGAAAATTTAATAAATTAAATAATCAGAGCTATATATCATAAAACATGTCTATAGAATCACCAGATAAATATATATATATATATATATAAATATATATATATAGGAAAAAGTATGACCCCGACGGCAGAGCTCAAGCCGTTTCGACGGCTATTTCTGGACTGAGTCCAGAAATAGCCGTCGAAACGGCTTGAGCTCTGCCGTCGGGGTCATACTTTTTCCTATTTCCCACTCTACTACCCTAAGTATTGAGTACCCTGGTGCGTTATGGTCCATCTAGTTCCTTACCACAATTCCTTTGTTATATATATATATATATATATATATATATATATATATATATATATATATATATATATATATATATATATATATAGAAGTGGTTACACAACAGTTAGTTCACCATACCGAGAACAATTGTTTCACCTTCGCGGATCTTCAGCTCGGGATGTGTATGGTTATAGGAACAGCCGTTCCTATAACCATACACATCCCGAGCTGAAGATCCGCGAAGGTGAAACAATTGTTCTCGGTATGGTGAACTAACTGTTGTGTAACCACTTCTACCTAACTCGTCCCTTGGACTGAGTGCTCTACCATTACGGATATTACCTTCCAGTGTTCCACCACTATATATATATATATAGGAAAATAATTAACTCCAACGGCAGAGTTAAAGCCATTTCGACGGCTATTTCTGGACAGATTACTTTTATTGTATTCAGCCATTGGGAGCGATAAACTATTTGTTAGTTATATAAATATGTATATATATATATATATATATATATATATATATATATATATATATATATATACGATATTAATAAATGGAAACTATATTTATAAAACCATATTTATTTCATTATACACATTTCAGGGATACCAAATTAAATGATGGTATGCCTTCATCAGACAAAATACAATATATAACAGTTTTACAAATAAGCTTTGACGTACCCTTTTAAAATGCAACCATTATATTTGGAAGCCATCTGGATAGTGAGTTGTTTATATTATTTTAATAAGTCATAGTGTTAGGGACAATTAGAAAAAGAGTTGAGTAAATATAATTTCTATTTTCAAGACGTGCGTATATATATATATATATATATATATATATATATATATATATATATATATATATATATATATGTGTGTGTGTGTGTCTTTGCCTAAGATACTGATTTCTCTAGCAATGTGTACATTTTGGATGATTAAACCCAAATTTTGGTATATTGATCTCAAGTTTTAAACTAAACATATAGTCATTATTAAACAATGTTTAATTTCTCATATTTTATATTTATGTCCCATTCATGAATATTAATATTTATATTTTTATTATTCATTTCATATAAATTGTTAACTCAACTTAATATGACATGACGTAAAGTTTTCATTATCTCCCCCTCTCTATATATAATATTTCTCTCTCTTGAGTTTTTCTATCTGTCTGATGACTTAATATCTCTCTGTTTCCTTCCTCTGTTTTTCTTATTTCTTCCTTTTTTCTTTTTTCTTTCTTTCCTCCTGTCTTTATTTATCTCTTTCTTTTTTCTCCATGCATTTCTCTCTCTCCGAAGGGGAGATAAGGTGACAGAGCACTGTTTCGTACTGCTGGTACTTATCAAAGCCTAGCACTCCTCCTGTTTGCTGAAAATAGAAGTAAATGACATAGTCACTACTTTGAAACAATAGCGTAAGTTCTTCAAAATGCTTTTAATTAAGCATACAGTGTATTGCAAAATACACTGTATATACTTTCATATATATATATATATATATATATATATATATATATATATATATATATATATATATATATATATATATATATAGTATAAAAAAACGAAAAATCAGTGATGTATCTGGACTCAGTTTGTGGCGTGTTACAATTGTTTCGCCGGCAGGTAGCTCGAGACATGATCACTATATGGATCTGGGTGATTCTACGGCTGCAGGTTCCTTCGGCCACGGGTAGTTCGTTCGGAGCCCGTGTCCGAAGGAACCTGCAGCCGTAGAATCAGCCAGATCCATACAGTGATCATGTCTCGAGCTACCTGCCGGCGAAACAATTGTAACACGCTATAAACTGAGTCCAATGCATCACTGATTTTTCGTTTTTTTATATTATCCCCACACTCTGCTCTGTATGAATATTGAGTGCTAATTTTTGCATACCGCCTATGGAAGCACCATAGCTACCATTATACACACGTATATTTATATATATATATATATATATATATATATATATATCCATATATGGTCCAGAAATAGCCGTCAAAACGGCTTGAGCTCTGCCGTCGGGGTCTTGAACATTTTCCTATTACCAACTCTACTACCCTAAGTACTTACTCAGTACTGTGGTGCGTTATGGTCCACCTGGTTCCTTACCACATTTCTTTCGTTATATATATATACTCATATATTGACATACTCATCGAATATTGTTTAACACTTTAATATATATATATATATATATATATATATATATATATATATATATATACATATATATATATATATATATATATATATATATATATATATATATATATATATATATAGTAATAATAATAAATTTCAAGACTAATTCCCGTTCTTTGCCAGCGAACGTTACCACGAACCAAAGTATCGTCTTCCTGTCTTCCTCCGGTTGCAACGTTTTTTGAAATATCCACTTCTGCGTTTACAGATTGACTTTGTTAGTTTCAGAAGATCCCGTTAAGGGTGAAAGCAGCGATTCTTTGCTTAAACTTTAATCTGTTATTTTAATAAATATATATATATATATATATAAAGGTGAATCAAGGACAGAGATCAATAATTGATTTTGTTATTGTCTCTGATCTTTTCGAATGTGTACTGATGTTTGTGTTAAGAGAGGGGACTGAGCTTTTAACTGATCTAATTATCTGCAGCTTGAGACTACATAAAGTCAAAGAAGCCTACAAAACTAACAGGTCCAGAGTGACCTACAGGATAAAGTGGGAAGCGTTGGTGGATAAGTCAAGCAGGTCCAGGTATGCAGATATTATTGCATCCAAAATCAGAGAACTTCCTGAGCAGACTGAAGTTTCTCCTTCAGCTGTTAGATGCTGCGGACGAAAGAGGTTCGGTGTGACGCTGAATGGCGCGGGGGGGGGGGGCTTCGTTCAATCAAGTGTTCAAAGATGCCATCTGAGCAAAGAAGGAGGCCTACAAAGCTTGTGGGCAGTTATGGTTGAAGCATCAGAGACAGTAAAGACGTCCACAGTAATGACATGGGAATGTTAAGCTGGAATATGCAAATCAGGCCGATCAGTCACTGTATTTCAGAAAATATAATATATTTTCACTAGCTTTGGCAGTTGGCAGATGGGCGGTATACTGTGCTGATGAAGGGTGGTGACCCAGAAACACTGGTGACTGCGATTCTGTTTACATGCCAATACAAGAGCGGAGCCATTCTACTAACATGGCTTTAAAAGAGGCTGTTTAAAGAGTTGCATCCCTTTACGGTCTGAGTTCAAATCCTGCCGAGCCTTTCATTCTTACGGGGTCGA
>OZ024741.1:276861509-276864009 GCA_964016885.1 Eledone cirrhosa | reverse complement strand
CTTATAAATTGGTTAATCTTCCATGTATATATTTCATTAAAGAAATATATTTCACCATCAATTGATCGGTAAACCACAGTAGCCAAATCCGGATTTTCAACAAGGGAGAAGATTTAACTATCTGTGTTTACACAGCAAATCCAAATCTGCGAATGACTAGCAACACGTGTTGCATTTTTTGAAAATACAAATATCGCACCAGCTTCATCCCAGTGGCGTGATTAGGGTTATCGACAACTAGAAATAGCAGCCGAGTCCTTTCAACTGAGTTAGCTCTACAATTAAGGGGCCGTATATATATCCAAAATTAAATGAAGGGTGTCATGTCAGAGAGACATGCGCCATATCCACTGTAGAATATGCTCCAAGATTCCAATGAATACATCTGAGCATTTTATATCAACTAGAAATGAATTGACATATATATATATATATATATATATATATATATATATATATATATATATATAATATAAACATATGAAACAATCACAGGGAATAATTAGTAAAAGTGTGTAAGCATAGCTAGGTAGGTAACTAATTGAATTTTGTATATATATATATATATATATATATCACCTTGATCACCTTGACCGACCAGTCTGTCGGGCGCCAATGGGCGCCGCTGGTCGCAGCACGTCGTGGTGTATTAGCTATAAGATAACGCCAGGCGGGCAGGCCGGTACTCATTTCTACAGCTGAATAAACTGGAGCAAAATTGAAATAAAGTGTCTTACTCAAGGAGACAACACATCACCCGGTCCGAGAATTGAACTCACAACCTTTCGATTGCAAGCCCAATGTTCCAACCACTAAGACATATATATATATATATATATATATATATATATATAATTTGTAGAAGTTATGTGTGTGTGTATGTGTCTGTTTGGATAGTTAGCATGTTATGGTGTTGACATAATGTATATTAAACCATATTTAATGCTCGTCTATATTTTTGAATAAACATATTTTCCATATATATATATATATATATATATATACATATATTATATATATATATGGAAAATATGTTTATTCAAAAATATAGACCAGCATTAAATATGGTTTAATATACATTATGTCAACACCATAACATGCTAACTATCCAAACAGACACATACACACACACATAACACCTTCTACTTTAGAAAATAAAAAAAAACGAACTAAATAAAACTTAACATACGTTTGCAGTGACAATACAACAGAACAAATACGAATAAGTAAGGAAAATATGTTCATTCAAAAATATTCCTACTAAAGGAATCATTTTCCTACACACACACACACACACAATATATATATATATTCTCTTCATCTTAACATGCTACCCATACTCCCACACACATAACACCCATACACACACATAACAACTCCCACACCCACACACACAACTCCCCTCCCCCATTTCTACTAATAGAATCACTTTCCTACACACATATATACACACACACAAAATATATATTCTCTCCATCTTAACATACTCCCACACACACACACATAACACCCATATACACACACACACACAACTCCCTCCCCCATTTCTACTAATAGAATCATCTTCCAATACACACATACACACACACACACACACACACACACACACACAAGCACACAAATAAACATACATATCTTTACTTTCTTTATTCAATAGAAACTGTGAATTCTGACACCCCAGCGAACTAACCATATTCACTGAACCAGAACAATTCTCCCATCCCATTTCTCTTGACCATTATCTTTTGCTTGTCATAAAATTCTCTAAAAAGGCTACAGAATAGATTTCCAAATAAGGGCGCGAAAATTTAATGAAAACTTGTTCACATGACAGCTATAATTTCATTTATAACCAATCAAATTACGTTTATTAAAAAAAAGCCTTCGTGAGCCGCTTTTTTTTAGGTAAAAAGAAATTCAAACACACACACACAACACACACACACACACACACACACACACACACACACACGCACACACACACAAGCACACAAATAAACATACATATCTTTACTTTCTTTATTCAATAGAAAATCTGAATTCTGACACCCCAGCGAACTAACCGTATTCACTGAACCAGAACAATTCTCCCATCCCATTTCTCTTGACCATTATCTTTTACTTATCATAAAATTCTCTAAAAAGGGTACAGAATGGATTTCCAAATAAGGGCGCAAAAATTTAATGAAAACTTGTTCACGTGACAGCCATAATTTCATTTATAACCAATCAAATTACGTTTATTTAAAAAAAGCCTCGTGAGCCCCCTTTTTTTAAGTAAAAAGAAATTCAAACACTCATATATGAAAAATCCACCTGTGACCCCCCCCCCCCCCCCCCCACCTTGTTTGAAGAACTTTGTAACGCGAACTGGCGCGAAATTTATTATAATTATTGACCAACCAATCAAATTGCTTCTCGAAACACCTGGCATTTCGAGCCACTTTTTCCATATAAAACAAGTAACATTCAGAGACCAACCAGATGTGAGAAAAACCAC
>OZ024741.1:276846509-276856509 GCA_964016885.1 Eledone cirrhosa | reverse complement strand
ATATATATATATATATATATATATATATATATATATATATATATACGTATATATATATACGTATATATATATACGTATATATATATGTGTGTGTGTGATATGTGCGTATATATTACTATTATTGTTTCAATTCCCGCCGAGGTTAACTTTGCCTTTCATCCTTACAGGGTCGATAAAATAAAGTACCAGTAATGCACTGGAATAATTGCTGGCCTTGTGCCAAAAAGTAGAAACAATTATTATTACGGAAAGCTGCACCACCACCACCACCAAAAACAACACCAACAAAAACACGGACACCAACATCAAAAGCAGCCGGATCACCACCAACACCAAAACCAATCCAAGGAGAAAACGAGGAAAGCTCTCCCCCCCCCCCCTAATTATACACATAGACAAAACAATAAACGCACACACAGACACAGAGACACTCACAGACACAGACCCTTTGTCTTCCAGCAGCGAAGATGAAGGAAAACCCCAAAATGCAAAAAAACAGAGAAAACTTGAAATGAGCACATTTTGCGTGCCAGAAGATTTGCTTCTGGTCCGAATGTCACTCAATGCCTTCAAAGAAATTCGAGAGAGCTTTCCTCAAGACGTGGTAACCCCGAATGTGAAACCCACATCAAAACTTTTAAAGGGGTTCCCAAAAGAAACCCCACCAACCATGGAGGTCGAACCACCCGACCTTCACAAGACCCGGGAGGTAAGTAAACCTTCCCTCTCTCTCTCTTAGCTTACCAATATGGCCATATTAAGAGTAGGAAGTTTAAATGTTCGCGGCCTGGGGTCACCCTGGAAGCAGGGTCGCCTGCTCAACGACCTCCGGTCGCTGGAAATGGATGTGATTGCCATAAGCGAGACCAGAATTTCCGACACGCGCGCACTAGCCCCCATTTTCGACGACTATCAGATCTTCGCATCTGTTAGCAGGCCGGGAATGGGGGGGGGGGGGGCAGTGCTGTTTAGGAAAGGACTGGATCTCGAGGTAAGGTCGATCTTCCGGGACCCGGACGGTAAGTTGGTGGTCTTGGATGTGAGCAGTAGCGAAGGTGGTGCCTTTAGACTGCTGGCCGTCTACGCCCCTACAGGGGCCGGACGACCTGACTTCTTTAGGCGCCTGGAGACCTTTCTGGGTACGTCTCGCCCTTTACTGTTAGCGGGGGAGTGGAATGGTCTTAGACGCACGCTGGGATTGTGTGGGAGTAGCCGATAGGAGCGGGGGGTGCAAAAGCCTCAAGAACCTACTCAGCCAGTTCCAACTGTCTGACAGGTATCGACTAGATTTCCCCAATGTGCCAGTATGGACATGGACCAACCGAATGGGGTCATCTAGATCGTATATAGACAGGATCTTCATTAGGAAAATAGATAGAAATAGTGTGGGCTGTCCACTTTTTAAAACGGTCGCCTATTCAGATCACAAATTTGTGATCTGTACGGTCGACCTAAATAAAACGCGTAGGTTAGGACCGGGTTACTGGAAGCTGAACATGTCATTTCCGGCACGTAAGGCTTACAGGGACCGAGTCAACAATCTAGTTAAGCAAAAGTTGACAGGGGGGATCATCAACAACAGATGGTGGGTGGCTCTCAAAAGAGAGATTAGAGTAACTTCGATAGAGTTCAGCAAAGAACTAGCGTTAGAGAAAAATAGAAAGGAGAGGGAGCTGGTAGATAAGTTAGACGAGGCTATTTGTAATGGCATCGCAACTGACGTGCTAGCGGCGAGAATGGCATTAGACCATATCTTCAATGCCAAACACGAAGGTTGCATTGTCAGAGCTAAGGCGCGTGCGCTGAGAAACGAGGGAACTAAAGCTGTTCGCTGGGCCCGCGTGGCGGAGGCGCAGCGTGTAATAAAACCACAATTCGGTCTTTGGCGGACCGAGACGGACACGAGATAAGCGATTCCAAGCGGATGTGTGAGGCCTTTCGCCAGCACTTTACTCGGTTGTTCAGGGAGAGTGGCCAGTCAGAGAGAGTAGCGGATTTCAGTCCCTACCCTGACGGCTTGCCGCGCATCTCGACGGTCGACGCTGAGTGCTGCGAAAGGCCGATTACTTCAGCCGAAATTCAGGACGCCCTTGTCGGCTGCATGAGGCGCAAGTCACCCGGTTTCGTTGGCCCGCCCTACGAGCTTTACGTAAATATGCAGACTTGTTCTCCGAACTCCTCGAAGCACACTACTGCAACTGGCAGCAGAATGGAGTATTCCCAGTTCTGTGAGCAGGGGAGTGGTGACGCTGATAAGTAAAGACGAGAACAAGAGGGATACATTAGACAACTTCAGGCCCATAACTCTGCTCAACACAGAGTTTAAGATTTTGGCCAAGGTGTTAGCAAAGCGATTGGCGCTTGTCGTCGAGGATTTGGTTGGGGAGGCGCAAACTTACGCAATCCCAGCCAGGTCCATACACGACAATCTCCACCTCATGCGATACATCATAGAGAGGGTAGGGTGTAAACCTGGCTTCGGTGGGGCACTGATCAATTTAGATCAATCGAAAGCATTCGATAGGGTCGACCACCGGTATCTGGAGTTTGTCCTCAAAGCAGCTGGCTTCGGCCCTGTCTTTAGAAGCTGGATCGTTGCAATGCACAGCGGCACACGCTCGGTGGTCTAGGTTAATGGCCACCTCTCGGAACCATTTCGGCTCTCCCGATCGGTCCGTCAAGGGTGCCCTCTCTCTTCCCTTCTGTACGTATTGACTCTCGAGCCTTTACTGCGGAAGCTGGAGCTGTTGCAGGGCATCCCGCTCGAACCGGGACGTGGAAAGGCGGTGTCAGCTTATGCGGACGACATCACCGTGATGGTGTCGAACACCTCAGAAATTGAGGTGGTCGGCACCTTATTGAAGGAATATGAAAGGTTCGCAGGAGCCAAACTTAACCCGGAAAAGTCGGTGGGCTTGCAGCTCGGAACCTGGAGAGGCAAGCCCATGCCGTCCAACAGCGTTGTGAGGCGCTGGACGGACGGACCGGTAAAGTTGCTCGTGGTTTGGTTCGGACCAGACCTACAGGTGGAAAAGAATTGGGACGAGGTAACGAGCAGAGTAGCCAGTCTCACCCAAAAATGGGCTGGGAGGAAGCTATCACTGAAAGGTCGCGCGGAGGTGGCGAATGCGTACATCGCGTCCGTCATCTACTACCGCCTGACCGTCGTGCCTTGCCCTCGTCCGCGCCTCGTCAAGTTGGAACGGCTCCTCTTCAAATTCTTGTGGAGGGGACAAGTTCCGTTGGTGAGGCGGTCCATCTGCTGCCAGCACCCTCTACGCGGAGGGCTAGGCATGCCGTGGCTAATGATGCGCAGACATGCGTTGAGGCTGCGACATCTCCAGATATTCTGCCTCAACGGTGAACAGGTGTGGTCGCCGTTTATCAGACGGGCCTTTCCGCAGCTCATTTCTTTGACTGAGCTGCAGTCCTGGGTCAAGAAGAGACCGAGACTGGGTGACTGGCACCTGGAATATTGCCAGGCACTCACTGCCCTCTACCAAGCGGGCAATGCGATCAGTGGAACTTCCACTCTCGAGTTCTATAGAGGATTAGTGGTGGGCAAGCGCGATGACGCACTTGGAGAAGCTTTGGGCCTCGACGAAGTCGAACTGACCAGTCTGTACCGGAGTACTTGTAAGCCGGGGACGATGGACAATTTCCAGAAATCCCTCGCTTGGCAGTGCTACCGGGGGCACTGCCGGTTCGGGATAAACTCTACAGGCACGGAAGTGCTGTCAGACGGACCTGCTCAAGATGCGCACAGAACGACGAAACCGTTCTGCACGCACTTGTCCAATGTCCGTGCATTACTGACTTGTGGAGTTATGTCGAACAGCTACTGTCGCGTGTGGAACGAATCCGGCTATCGGCCGAGTCCATAGTGAAGATCGATCCACCGCCTTCCTTAGGTCAGGAAGAGCAGGAAATTTTCCTCTGTCTGGTGGCAGTTGCGAAAGAGATTATATGGTGGACCAGGTTGAAAGGACTAAAGACAGACACTTTTCTCTTCGGCCAATCCCTCATCAACTTCTTCAAGTTTCACCTGGAAAGGAAGGTGAGGGTGGAGAGAGAAGTGCTGCCCCCCAGTACATTTGCTAAAAGGTGGGTGAATGTGGCGAGAATGGTTCGTGTGAATGGGCCTACTCTGACCATGCGCCTATAGGCTAGCTAACTTGATGAGAGGAGTGCTCTCCCTGGGTGCCCTAGAAGCGCAGGGTGGTTCAGGATTGGTGGGGTACCCGAATCACCCCAGGGTCGTCCACCCCCTATCAGGGATTTTATTGTTATATTTATGCATAGTTTATTTTATATTTTTATATTTTCATTGTTAAATTAGTCTTGCCATTGTGCACTTTTACTCGATCTTATTGTAAACCCCCACTATCCCTGTCTTTGTATTGTCCCCTACATGTCGGCCCTTGTGGCTAATAAATGAAATCATTATTATTATTATTATTGACGAAAGTGGATGTACGTTTTTTGAAGCTCCGTGAGTAAGCAATTTTTGAGGATTAATTGTAGAGAATTGTTTATTTTTTGTACCGCTGAAGCATTATAAGACATTAATTTGTATCCTGTGAAGGAATAACTCATAATATTTGGGCCTTTTGGCCCAAATATTTGAACTTTATTTTGAAAAAAAATAATAATTTTTTTTCTCAAAAAAACATGGCGGAGCCACGCCCCCTAGAGGCGGGTCTGCTGTCGTGCAACGGCGACTTGAGCGTTGAGAGGAGAGGTGAGGCGAGGAGCGCCACCAGCACGAATGTGAGCAGCGACAGTGCCAGCACCAACGGGCCGAGCGGCGCGGAAGGTGGTAACAGCGACAACACCAACACCAACAAGCCGAACAGCGCAGAAGGTGGTAATAGCGAGAGCACCAACAAAACGAACAGCACAGAGAGTAATAGTAGCGACAGCAGCAGCACCAACAAGGCCAACAGCACAGAAGGTAACCACGACACAGGGGAGAACAACAACAGCAATAGCAGCAGCAACACCAACAAGAACAACAACAGTGACAACACCAACAAGAACACTTTCGCTGCTGTGGCAGCGGCTAAAAGGAGACCATGCTACAGCATCGACTTAACCAACAGAGAGGAAAAGTTGGCCCAGGCCTGGAAAATCATAAATCAAGAGCAGACCTGGGCAAACTTAACTGTCCCGGCAGAAGCCATTGAGGCAGTGGAAAAAAGAACGGTGCATTTCAGATGCATCTCAGTAGAGACAAAGAGGGCAGCGATAATCGCCCAAGCTGACATAGAAGCCGCACTGAAATACATCAGAGAGGACACAGACTTCATAGAGAGGGGCAGGCAATACGGCACCGTTTCGGTGCTGTTCAAGTCTGAAGCCCTCGCTGTGAAGCATTCAATGACCCCTTGCAAAACCAGCAAGGTCATAATGTACCCCTCCCACATGGGAAAACGAATAGCACGTGTGCGCATTCCCAGGATTCCACCAGGACTTGATATGTGGTGGCTCCTGGGTTGCGTAATCGTGGAAGGAACGGATACAGTCCCGGTAGAGGCAACGAGAACTGCCAGGGACGACTGGTCCGGGGTTGATCTGGAGATACTGCTCCAAATCAGACCCGAAAACGTAAAAACAATCCCGGACCACATCCGCCTCCAAAACGGGAGGGTGTTGCATATAATGACTGAGGGCAAAAGGCCGCATTGTTTCCTTTGTGGGGAAACGACACACTTGCGAGCCTTCTGCCCTCAACTGCCGAAAAGCGCAAGGGGTCGAAAGATTCCACTGCTGGCGACGCCGGGACAAGGACCACCAGCAACACCGTCAACAATGGAACCACCAAAATTGCACACCCAGGGGGGAAACGAGGAAAGCTCTCCCATTCCCCCTCCCCCCCAAAATACACACACGAACAAGAACATAAACACTCACTCAGACACAAACACGCTCACAGCCACAGACCCCTCATCCTCCAGCAGTGAAGATGAGGGAAAACCAAAGTCCCCCAAAATACAAAAAACAAAACACAAAAAAAAAAGAAATCCACAAAGCACAGACACCCCCACAAAAAAAAATACACACACCACCCACACAAACATTTTCCCCACAGCATCACCAACACAACCACCAAAATCCCCCAAACGCAAACAAGCTAAACAGACACAAGAACAAATAGACACACAAACATCAGAAACTACAGACACCCCACCCACAACAAACGCAGACACAATAGAAACAACACTAACAAAGCTATCACCACCACAATCACACGAACAAATAAAACCCGAGCAACAAAACATTAAAAACTTCGTGCTCGCCAGAAGGGCCAACAAGGAATTGATGGCCCATGTAGCACGAAGCACAAACATCGAAAAAGACGGGGAAACATTTGAAGCGAGCACATTTCGCGTACCAGATAATTTGCTTCTGATGCGAATGTCGCTCGCTTCATACAAAGAAATTCGAAAGAGCTTTCCTCGGGATGTGGGAACCCCGAACGTAAAACCCACGTCAAGACTATTAAAGGGGTTCCCAAAAGAAACCCCACAAACCATGGAGGTCGAACCACCCGACCTTCACAAGACCCCGGAAGGTAAGTAAACCTTTCCTCTCCCATTCATCCTGCCAGCATGGCCATAAGAGTAGGAAGTTTAAATGTTCGTGGCCTGGGGTCGCCCTGGAAGCAAGGTCACTTGCTCAACGACCTCAGGTCACTAGGAATGGATGTAATTGCCATCAGCGAGACCAGAATTTCCGACACACGCGCACTGGCGCCGATTTTCGACGATTATCAGATCTTTGCATCTGTTAGTCGGCCGGGAATGGGAGGTGGAGTGGCTGTGCTGTTTAGGAAATGTCTGGATCTCGAGGTAAGGTCAATCTTCCGGGATCCTGACGGAAAGTTGGTGGTCCTGGACGTGAGCAATAGCGAAGGTGGTGCCTTTAGACTGGTGGCCGTCTACGCCCCTACTGGGGCCGGTCGGCCGGACTTCTTTAGGCGCCTGGAAAACTTTCTGCTTACGTCTCGCCCTTTACTGTTAATAGGGGATTGGAATGGCATCTTAGAAGCACGCTGGGATTGTGTGGGAGTATCTGATAGGAGCGGGGGGTGCAAAAGCCTCAAGTACCTGATCAGCCAGTTTCAACTGTCTGACAGGTACCGACTAGATTTCCCTAATGCGCCAGTATGGACCTGGACCAATCGCATAGGGTCATCTAGATCGTACATAGATAGGATTTTCATTAGGAAAAGAGATAGAAATAGTGTAGGATGTCCACATTTTAAAACGGTTGCCTATTCAGATCACAAGCTTGTGATCTGTATGGTCGACCTAGATAAGACACGTAGGTTAGGACCTAGCTACTGGAAGCTAAACATGTCGTTTCCGGCACGTAAAGCTTACAGGGACCGGGTCAACAACTTAGTTAAGCAAAAGTTGACAGGGGGGGTTGTCAACAACAGGTGGTGGGGGGCACTCAAAAGAGAGATTAGAGCAACCTCGATAGGATTTAGCAAAGAAGTAGCAATAGAGAAAAATAGAAAGGAGGAGGGGCTGATAGCTAAGTTAGACGAGGCTATTTGTAGTGGCATTGCAACAGACGTGCTAGCGGCGAGAATGGCACTAGACCATTTCTTCAATGCGAAACACGAAGGTTGCATTGTCAGAGCTAAGGCGCGTGCTCTGAGGAACGAGGGAACCAAAGCTGCCCGATGGGCTCGCTTTGCAGAGACGCAGCGTGGAAATAAAACCACAATTCGGTCTTTGACGGATCGAGATGGACACGAACTGAGCGATTCCAAGCGGATGTGTGAGGCCTTTCGCCAGCACTTTGCTCGATTGTTCGGGAGGATGGGTGAGTCGGAGACGGCGGCGGACTTCAGTCCCTACCTCGACGGCTTGCCACGCCTCTCGACGGCCGACGCTGAGCGCTGCGAAGAGCCGATAACATCAGCCGAAATTCAGGACGCCCTTGTCGGCTGCTCGAGTCGCAAGTCACCCGGTTTGGATGGTCTGCCCTACGAGCTTTACGTAAATATGCCAGACTTGTTCTCCGATCTCCTCGAAGCGCTCTACTGCAACTGGCAGCAGAACGGGAGCATTCCCAGTTCTGTGAGCCGTGGCGTTGTGACGCTGATAAGGAAAGACGAGAACAAGAGGGACACACTAGATAATTTCAGGCCCATAACCCTGCTCAACACAGAGTTTAAGATTTTGGCCAAGGTGTTAGCGAAAAGGTTGGCGCTTGTCGTCAAAGATTTGGTTGGGGAGGCGCAAACTTGCGCAATCCCGACCAGGTCCATACACGACAACCTCCACCTCATGCGATACATCATAGAGAGGGTTGGGTGCAAACCTGGCTTCGGTGGGGCTCTGATCAATTTAGATCAATCGAAAGCATTCGATAGGGTCGACCATCGGTACTTGGAGGCTGTCCTCGAGGCGGCTGGCTTCGGCCCCGTCTTCAGAAGCTGGATCGCTGCAATGTACAGCGGCATCCGCTCGGTGGTCAAAGTTAATGGCCACCTCTCGGAACCGTTTCAGATCTCTCGATCGGTCCGTCAAGGGTGCCCTCTCTCCTCACTTCTGTACGTATTGACTCTTGAGCCTCTACTGCGGAAGCTGGAGTTGTTGCAGGGCATCCCGCTCGAACCGGGACGCAGAAAGGCTGCGTCCGCTTATGCGGACGACATCACCGTGATGGTGTCGGACACCTCGGAAATCGAGGTGATCCGCACCCATTTGGAGGAATATGAAAGGTTGACGGGAGCAAAACTTAACCCGGAAAAGTCGGTGGGCTTGCAGCTCGGCACCTGGAGAGGCAAGTCCATGCCGTCCAACAGCGTCGTTGGGCGCTGGACAGACGGACCGGTAAAGTTGCTCGGGGTTTGGTTCGGACCAGACCTCCAGGTGGATAAGAATTGGGACGAGGTGACGAGCAGGATAGCCAACCTCACCCAGAAATGGGCTGAGAGAAAGCTATCACTGAAAGGGCGGGCGGAGGTGGCGAACGCGTACATCGCGTCCGTCATCTACTACCGCCTGACCGTCGTGCCTTGCCCCCGTCCACGCCTCGCCAATTTGGAACGGCTCCTTTTCAAATTTTTGTGGAGGGGACGGGTCCCGTTGGTGAGGCGGTCCATCTGCTGCCAGCACCCTCTTCGTGGAGGGCTGGGCATGCCGTGGCTAATGATGCGCAGACATGCGCTGAGGCTGCGACATCTCCAGATATTTTGCCTAAACGGTGAACAGGTGTGGTCGCCGTTTGTTAGACGGGCCTTTCCGCAGCTCATCTCTTTGACTGAGCTGCAGTCCTGGGTCAAGAAGAGACCGAGACTGGGCGACTGGCATCTGGAATGTTGCCAGGCGCTCACTGCACTCTGCAAGGTGGGCAATGCGGTCAGTGGAACTTCCACTCAAGATTTCTATAGAGGATTAGTGGAGGGCAAGTGCGATGACGTACTAGGAGAGGCTCTGGGCGTCAACGAAGTAGAACTGACCAGTATGTTCCGGAGGACTTTCGAGCCGGGGACGATGGATAACTTCCAGAAATCCCTCGCTTGGCAGTGCTACCGGGGGGCGCTGCCGGTTCGGGATAAACTCTACAGGCACGGAAGTGCTGTCAGACGAACCTGCCCGAGATGCGCGCAGAGCGACGAAACCGTTCTGCACGCACTCGTCCAGTGTCCGTGCATTGCTGACTTGTGGGGTTATGTCGAACAGCTATTGTCGCGTGTAGAACGGATCCGGCTATCGTCCGAGTCCATAGTGAAGATTGACCCGCCGCCTTCTTTTGGTCAGGAAGGGCAGGCAATTTTCCTCTGCCTGGTGGCAGTAGCGAAAGAGGTTGCATGGTGGACCAGGTTGAAAGGACTGAAGACAGACACTTTTCTCTTCGGCCAATCCCTCATCAACTTCTTCAAGTTTCACTTGGAAAGGAAGGTGAGGGTGGAGAGAGAAGTGCTGCCCCCCAGTACATTTACTGAAAGGTGGGTGAATGTGGCGAGAATGGCCCGCGT
>OZ024741.1:276836509-276844009 GCA_964016885.1 Eledone cirrhosa | reverse complement strand
AATCTGTTTAATAGATTCTGAGTAAATCAGTATAGAGAAAAAAAAATGGATTTTTTTACTGTATTGATAGAAACGTTCGTAAATCAATTAAATAATGTAATTAAATCCTGGTTATTTTTTATTGATTTTATATATTCTCTGTTATATTGTAAAACTACTAAGATTGAAAATTTACCGATTAGATTAAACTGTTAATGTCTTTTACTTATCTTGCTGTGGACTATAAAATCACATTTGAGCTTTGAATATTTATTTGCCTTCAACTGGTCTAAACTATTATATATATATATATATATATATATATATATATATATATAAAATAACAGGAGGCTGGACTGGTTTAAATCCTTGAAAGGTGATACTATGATCATTTCAATGGCCGGGTTCCATATGAATCCGGTGATATCATCAGGTATTCGAAATATAACAAAAGAATATGTAAAAAACCATGCGTCCGAAAAATCAGAGACAGAGAGGACGACTGGGCAACTAGCTGCTTTCACCTCGGCCAGTCGCCCTCAAAGTGATGGAAACTCAGTCTACTAATGACCATCTGGTGAGGGGGCGAAGGCTTATAATGCACTACCACCTCTCCGTCAAAGAATAAAAAAGGGGAAGAAAGAAAGAAAGGAAGAAAGAAGAAAAAGGAAAGAGTCAGCGTAAGGGTCACACTACAGTCATGCTAGAAAACGCCGCGAAAAATGTTATTCCAAAGAATCTATATTTTAACAAAGGCATATATAATGGGCGTCTGTATGGTCTAATGTGTGAACAGAAAATTGGAACGTTAAACTTATGTTACGAGTTATAGGATGAAATTAAATTAAAAAATAATAAATTGAAAAATAAATTTAAAAAATTAAAAAATTATTAGAAAATTAAAGGTTAAGGTAGCGAGATTTATTTAATGAACTTACAGAGAGAGTCTTATATGAAAAAGTTAATCTCGATAAGATATCAGGGTGGGATATAGAGTAAAGATTGTGAATCCCAGCCAGCACCTCCTAACAACGTGTCAGCCAGTTTCGAGTGGTATTGTCCAGCGAAAGAAATCGAAATTAATTTTTCCGAGTACTCTTGAAACGTAGCTACACTAGGCCCCGGGTGTGCTAGCGGGAAGTCTACAATTTCGACAGGCCATCGTCTATACCAAACGAATACTATTAATTCACACATGAGGGGTTTATTTACGTGCTAGTAGAGGCATGATACAGCTAACAGTTATGCCTAAGCCTGGAGTTTATAGGTATAGGTATAACATGGCGGTCAAAACAGGCGGCGCGGCGGGCCCGGGGCAAGGCAAACCGCTCCGAGTAATTTCGTTTACCGAAAGAGGGGAAATTTATTTTTCCAAGCTCTCAAGGAAGGCTGAACTTTCCGAGCGCCCGGCGCGCAGCCGGGAAAAGCCACCACATAAGTCGAAGGTAGCAAACCCAATGAAAAGTGCAAATAGACTATAATTATTTTAAAGTCCCAGTTAGTCCGGGTTATAAGTAGTGTGCTTCACAATATTACACCAAGATTGACCATACGGAATGACCAATTCTATCCAGTGTTGAACCAACAAACCTAAAGAAATAATGCTCCAATAATGTTGAGTACTTCCAGATGTAATATTGAACAGCGGCACTGACTTCAGTGTACAGCTACCGCCAGCATGGGATTAACTGATCTACTTACCATTCGGATTTTGGCTGCTCCGTGCTTTGTCTACTGCCCACCCGATGCTGCTTCCTTGTCGGGAATATTCGGATTCCGACAAAATTCTACGTATTATACTAAAGCGTGTATTGTATTGACTGAATTCTCTACTCTATACCTCAGGACTTTTTTGTGACTCACACTGAATTCGGAGACCCGAACTTACACTAAGTACCACCTGATACCATTCCATCTCTTCCATCCTCTATATCTATATGTACAACCTGTATTATCTTACTACAACTTGATCTATATTGTATTTCCCCTTTGCTCTGATTCCTCCGATATGTTCTTATATACTTCCGTCTTACTACATCACTACCCTAGCTATGAAGACGTTTTATTTATGTATTTTACTTTTTACTTTTATTAGTTTATTAATGTATTTTTATCAATGTATTCTTTATCTTTGTATTTTATCTTTGTATCCTACTTCTATTTATTTGCAACTTTCCTTACTCAGGTCATTATGCACCTTTCATAGCCCCCTACCCACCAAAGAACCACACTACTTATAACCCGGACTAACTGGGACTTTAAAATAATTATAGTCTATTTGCACTTTTCATTGGGTTTGCTACCTTCGACTTATGTGGTGGCTTTTCCCGGCTGCGCGCCGGGCGCTCGGAAAGTTCAGCTTTCCTTGAGTGCTTGGGAAAATAAATTTCACCCCTTTCGATAAACGAAATTACTCGGAGCGACTTGCTTTGCCCCGGGCCCGCCGCGCCGCCTGTTTTGACCGCCATGTTATACTTATACCTATAAACTCCAGGCTTAGGCATAACTGTTAGCTGTATCATGCCTCTACTGGCACGTAAATAAACCCCTCATGTGTGAATTAATAGTATTCGTTTGGTATAGACGATGGCCTGTCGAAATTGTTGACTTCCCGCTAGCACACCCGGGGCCTAGTGTAGCTACGTTCCTAGAGTACTCGGAAAAATTAATCTCCATTTCTTTCGCTGGACGATACCACTCGAAACTGGCTGACACGTGGTTAGGAGGTGCTGGCTGGGATTCACAATCGAAGGCTTTAATCTTTACTCTATATCCCATCCTGATATCTTATCGAGATTAACCTTTTCATATAAGACTCTCTCTGTAAGTTCATTAAATAAATCTCGCTACCTTAACCTTTAATTTTCTAATAATTTTTTAATTTATTTTTCAATTTATTATTTTTTAATTTAATTTCATCCTATAACTCTCAACATAAGTTAACGTTCCAATTTTCTGTTCACACATTAGACCATACAGACGCCCATTATATATATTTGTTAAAATATAGATTCTTTGGAATAACATTTTTCGCGGCGTTTTCTAGCATGACTGTAGTGTGACCCTTACGCTGACTCCTTCCTTTTTCTTCTTTCTTCCTTTCTTTCTTCCTCTTTTTTATTCTTTGACGGAGAGGTGGTAGTGCATTATAAGCCTTCGTCCCCTCACCAGATGGTCATTAGTAGACTGAGTTTCCATCACTTTGAGGGCGACTGGCCGAGGTGAAAGCAGCTAGTTGCTCAGTCGCCCTCTCTGTCTCTGATTTTTCGGACGCATGGTTTTTTACATATTCTTTTGTTATATTTCGAATACCTGATGATATCACTGGATTCATATGGAACCCGGTCATTGAAATGATCATAGTATAATAAACCTTTCAAGGATTTACACCAGTCCAGCCTCCTGTTATTTTATTTATAATTAACTCCGTATTCGCACCACCAACTACACAAACGAAGACGGGTGAACTGCACTACGTTGAGTACTCTCCACAATATTACACCAAGATTGACCATACGGAATGACCAATTCTATCCAGTGGTGAACCAACAAACCTAAAAAAAAAAAAAAAAAAAAAAAATATATATATATATATGTTTGTCTGTGTGTGTGTGTGTGTATGGTTAAACCTGCTAGAAATAGCAGCCAAATCTTCCTCAATCTATACATTAGTCCCTCTAGGTGTGAAAGAGTTCCCAGAACATAATACATTCATTTCATTGTTCTAAAATAATAATTAATATTGATAATGTCATATGCTTTCTACAATTAAGAATTGCGAAGGGAAAAATTGTTGTTGTTTTTTTATAATATAACTTCGGCAACGTATTAATCATCTACATCATTAAAAAAAAAAACACCCCCAAAAAACTATCTCTGCAAAATCTTATTTCTTATTTTAAAATATATATTACTTAGAATAGAAAGTTATTTGAACAAAAATTCAAAATGTGGTGAGCACTAAACTTTAATCATGTCGGTAAATTTTAATCCAGACACTCGTCTACGAGAAAGAGGTTTTAGACATACCGTTTGAATGAAACACAGAAAACAACCTTGTTTCTCTACGACAGGTTTATATTATTTTCCCCTAAAAAAAGAGGTTAGGGCTTATATTTTTACACAAACAATAACAGCACAAGAGTTTTCATAAAAATATCATTATACTGATGTCAAAAATAAAGGATATATCTTATAGAGTTAAAAACAATATCGTTAAAATAATTTAATAATCAACAATACTCTGGGAGTCTGCGTTTTGTATTATTTTTATATTAATTTTCCTGGCAAAAATGTGCTAGGATTTTTTTCAGGATAGGGCTTATATTGGACAGCAACATAAAAATCATGCCAGAGCTTATTTTTAGAGTAGGGGAAACACGAGAGTTTTGATGGCTATATTTGCTCAAAAAACATCCAAATTTATAGGAAAAACCCTAAATTTTATCTTCAAAATCCTATCAACTGAAGATTAAAAATAAAAACACTATTATAGTCGAGGAGATAGGGTGTAATAAAAACATTACTATTGTGTTTTGACAATTGCCAAAGACTCCAGCGCACTTGATCATAAACCGAAATATTATGCTCAGTTAAAAAGCTTCTCTCTGCAAAAGGAATGAACTTTATTAAAAACACAATGGTGCAAGCGTTGTTTGTAATATCCCTCTGATTTTGTGAAAAACAATATTAAAAAAATTAAGGACTTTATTACTTATTGTTGGTATAATGTGTCCAGTAAACGTCAATTTTGTAAATCCCTCACTTGGCCATTTGAAATTACGTCATTACGCATGCGTCAACCCTTCTGTACTCCCCACCCTCTCCTTCTCCGACTTCGAGGCTACGACGTAACACAGGAAGTGGTTACATGCTCTTGGCTATTGTTTGCTATGTTAAACTAAGTGACAGACATATTACATCTACCACCACAGATAATAAAATATTGCATTCAGACCTCTCCAAATGTGGCCACTCTCACCCAATTTGTCTACCACCTCAGATAAAAAAAATAATATAGTATTCAGACCTATCTGAATGTGGTCACCCTCACATAATTTGCTTACCACCCCAGATCAAGAAATAATCCAGCTTTCAGACTTCTCCAAAGCCGGTCACCCTCACGGATTTCGTCTACCACCCCAGATCAAGAAATAATACAGCGTTCAGACCTCTCAAAACGTGGTCACCCTCACAGAATTTGTTTACAACATTGCACTCACAAGGATTTCAGGTAAATATTTATTATATTACACACGTATTTGACAAAGGTGTAATAATATCATTTAAGTAGTTTTAAAAGGTTGGTATTTGATAAATTTCTTTAAAATTTTGAAGGCGAATTTACGTTTTCCTTACGATAATTTTGTTTTGAACGAATCTGACCTTAAAAGTGACACAAATTAATCGTTACGTGTCTCCCACCAACCTCCAACTTTCATAACACCCGTCTCATCTCGTAGAAATATATAATAAGGATTTCTAATTTAGGCACAAGACTAGCAATTTTGGAAAGAGATTAAAGTCGATTATATCGACCCCAGTATTTCGCTGGTACACAGAGCCGGACTTTCATCTGCTGAAGCCCTTAGCTATATAAAATTTGAGACCCTAACTTTTTATGATTTAGTGTTAAAAATTAATAATAGAATAATATTTATTTCAAATATAGCCACTGAGATTTTGTTACCCTTACCTATTGCTTATTTAGCTTATAGGTAAGTCCAGTACTGCCTGTATGGTTTTTTTTTATCGAACCCTGAAGGATGAAAAGCAAAGTTGACCTCGGTAAGATTTGAACCCAGAACGTAAAGTGCCAAATGAAATGCTGAATTGTACGTTGTCCGACGCTCTACCGATTCTGCAAATCTTCTGACTCTTTTAAGGATAGTTAGTTGATACCATTGGAATCGAACCTCTAGCCATGTGGTTGTGATCTAAAATCTAAAGTCTGCCTCGAGCTCGGAGACTCATCAGACCGATGCTTATCCCTGTTTTCGTGGCGTTAAACGACTGAGAATACAAAACTACCCTTTTATCCTGGACAGCGTGCCAGTCCATCACAGGGTTAAATCCCCAGCCAAGCTATTGCAGCTGGTACACACATTCAGCTGAGTATACTGACAGGGTCAACGTAAAACGAAGTGTTGTGCTCAAGAACACCGCACACAACCAGGTCCAGGAATCGAAACCCACATCATTACGATCCTAAGTCCAACATACATACCACTGGGCCTGGGGAGCTTCTTGTCCTTTAAGTAATCTGAATTCTCTTGTTAACGTTGTTCTAATAATGGAGAGTCGCTTTTTATGAATAGAAATCTTTGGCACGAAACCATGAACATAATTGAAGAATTTAACATCAAGAAATTTGAAAGTTCTAATTTATATGATGAAGGCAAGTAGCTTAATGGTTATTGAGTTCGAGTCCAAACAGCGCATACCTGTAATTTAAAATGACAGGCTTGTCACCCGCTGTGTCATACTGAATCTCCCTGAGAACTCTTAAGGAACTCGTGTCTGTTGAATGCTCGGCCTTTTGCATTATAATACATACAAGATAGACTCCACTTGTAATTCATATGGCCTGTCATCTCACACAAAATGTCATGCTGAATCTCCCTGAGAATTGCGTTAATAATGTACACGTCTGTGAAATACTCAACCATTTACACTATAATACAAGACGGAGAGACATCATCATCATCATCCTCATCATCAACATCATTGTTTAACGTCAATTTTCCACGCTAGCATGGATTAGACGGATTGTCCCGCTGTGAGACAGGCCAGGTCCGTGCTCTGCTCACACAGAACTGGTTCTGGCTTGGTTTCTATGGCTGGATGCCCTTTATAACTCCAACCACATTTACAGTGTGGGCTGGGCGCTTTTTGTTCTGTATCACATTAACTATGGAACAAACAACATTAACTATGGAACAAAATCCAGGATATAATTAAGTTAGAGAACCACAGTGTAATCAGCTATAACTAAGGAATGAAATCGGGGACATGAAGTTTGATTAATCCAAGAGCTACGCTTCAAACAATCTTAACTATGGAACCAAATTGGTGACAATTAAGTTAGAAGGCCACACTGCAATGAGCCATAACTATGGAATGAAATCGGGTACAAAACTGACTTTGCTAACAATATGATTAATGCAAGAGTTACGCTTCAAACAACCTTAATCTTGGAAGAAAATCCTGGACATAATTGAACTGTTTAAAACTTTAATCGTCAGAAAATACAATTTGAGTTCAAATTGAGTCTATTTACATTTACGGCTTTCAATAATTATAAAGTGATTATAGCAAAATGGCCTATGAAATCTGTCTCTGAATATACATCTAGCAATTGGCAAATAGTGATATGTGGAGAAAAAGTTGTGACATAACAAAAAAAATTACTATGAAGGTTAATATAATATTTTACACTGTTATTATCAAATATCAACCAAGATATAAAAACACTTCGATATGTGATAAACATAACATGTACATAAATTGTAGCACATATAC
>OZ024741.1:276821509-276831509 GCA_964016885.1 Eledone cirrhosa | reverse complement strand
CCCCAAATCGCCCGCCACTTTAGTGCCCCTGGACATTCCACTCACCACCTTACAGTCTGTGGCCTACTCCAATGCCACGGAACACCCGCCAATCTCCTAAGAGTCGAACAACGAACCATCTTCACCCTACAGACCCACACTCCCCCCGGCCTGAACTCCCCACCCTTATTCCTTTAGCCTTCGACCGCCCCTCCTCTCCCCACACACATATCCCCCACTAACACCACTAACACACCCCCTCCTTTTCACCGCCCACCCCACAACTAACAATACTAACACCTCCACTCCACATCCGACCACCCTTCCCCAACTAACACACCCACCGGTACATATATACTCGCGCTCACATTAAACACACACCCTACTACCACCACTAACCCTCACCCACACACATCCACCCCACCACCCCGCAACTAACATCACTAACACCCCCTGACCCCAAGCACACGAACACACACACCCACTTACACCACCCACTCCACACGCAACTAACATCACTAACACCCCCCAACCCTACGCACACGAACACACACACCCACTTACACCACCCACTCTACACACCCTACCACCACTGACCCCCACTCACACCCGCATTCAACCCTTTCTCCACCTCCAGTATACTAACACCCACTAACACCCCCTTCACCACTCACACACACCAGTACACTACACTCCCTCCATCGGCCCTCACACCCGTCTCTCCCCGCTCCACCCACACCCTTTCTCAAACACTCACACATCCCACTAACACCTCTACTAATACACCCCCCTCCTCACTCCAACTTTCACATCTACCCATCCTCTCCCCTGTCCACCGCAACTCCGCACACACGGACACACCTTCACTTACCATTCTACCCTACTGCTGCTATGCCTCTGATCACCTCCCCGCACACACAGACACACAACCCTCCTCCTGCCTTGACCCTCTGACCACTTCCTGTTGCGCGCGCACCCAACATCTCCCCTCTTCCGACCAATCTCTTCACGGATTACACATATGTGAACCTTGATCCCGAGAATCTACCGCATCCCAGGATTTTACTCAGCATTCCACCACATCTTTTTACGGAATTACCTTTAAGACTCACCCCAGACACACACACAAATAATTTTTTTTTCCCACACGCCACCTACATCCACAACACGCATAAACACCACACACACACGTGCGTACCACCACATATTTACACATTCAGCCTCCGGAACCCTCTCCCCCCACCCCTCTATCCACACACGCACACACACTCCGACCTACACCCCACCCCACACACACCTCTTCCTGAACATGCAACCCCGTTCTTCCCTCAACCCTTGCTTTCACATACACACACACACACATACACGTACACCTACACACACACACACCACCTTCAGCCCTCCCCGCTCGGACACCCCGTCTCCCTCTCCCCACTCCACCCGCCACCACCCCTACACGCCCCACACCCTTCCACCACCTGTTTTACCCCATTTTAATTTTATTTTGATCATGCCTTTATTTTTAATTTCATTTGCACCGTTTCCTCTCACCCCTTTTTGCTATATGTCTCTCCACCACTCCCCTACACACCCTTTGAAATCTCTTCCCACACACTTTTCACCTGAAGAAGGGCTTATGCCCGAAACGTCGTTCCCCACCAACACCCCACTCTCAAGAGCGTGAAATTAATAAACCTTTGTTCGTACTGCCTCTCTGTTTTGTTCCTGTTCAATTTTTCACTATATATATATATATATATATATATATATATATATATATATATATATATATATATATTTGTCTCTGTGTGTGTGTATGTATATATAATAGGTGGATTCCTGATGTATATCGGTAGGTGACCATCGTTAAAAAAGGTACTCAATACGTTAGTAAGAGTATAGGCATCTTTATTATATTATAGAAATAATTTCTACGGGACTAACTTTGATAAATTTGAT
This sequence comes from Eledone cirrhosa, assembly GCA_964016885.1. Classification (NCBI taxonomy): domain Eukaryota; kingdom Metazoa; phylum Mollusca; class Cephalopoda; order Octopoda; family Eledonidae; genus Eledone; species Eledone cirrhosa. The sequence continues at coordinate 276,829,571 of OZ024741.1, read as the reverse complement.
AGGTTTCGGTCAGTATTGGCCCAGGCTATGTCTAACTTAATAGCACTAACTGGCGAAGTCTTTTAAATCAGGATTTTGACACCATGGCCCACTCAAGTGAAGAGTTATTGTTTACAGAGACATATCCGGGTGTAGGACGTTTATCCGGGATTTCTTGAAGGAATGTGTACAAAGGCTTCTTGGACTTTATGGGGTCTGTTTCCGTTTTAATTTGTTTTTGTGTAACGTTAAAGATATCGGGTGGTATAATTGTGAGGTGAAATAATTGTGACGTAATGTTGTTATGAGATGCGAATTTGATTTTTGTTGTGGACGGGTAGCATGAGGCCCAAGCCTTAGGTGTATCTTAAAGGTGATGCCAACATTATTTGGGTAATGTTGATGGAATATTTTCTACATCATGCAGATACTGTAGCGTTCACGACGACGTTGAAGAGAATGAAGTTTGAGCTTTTCTAGTCGACCTCAATAGTCAAGGCCTATCATGCCATCTATCTTTTTTGTGATTGACCTTTGAGATGCTTCAACTTTCATGACAATTTGTATCATATGGGGATACCACAGTGGACAACAGTATTCAAGGTGGGGTCGGGCAAATGTGGAGAAGAGAAGGATAATGGTATGGAAATCTCTTGACTGGAAAGTTCTGAGAATCCAGGAACACATTCTGTTGGCCATGTAAACTTTTCTGTTTATATGAGTGGCCCAGCTTATGTTGTTGTCCACAATTACTCCCAAGTCAGTCTCTGGTGTTGTTGGATGCCACGAGAGTTTCACCCGAAGGAAGGGAGTATGGGAGTTTCAGTGCATCCTCTTTTTCAAAGTGGATTAACTCAAATTTATCCTCGTTCGGCAACACATTTTTCTTTTCTGACCATTTGATAATAGCCAGTACATCTGATAGAAGGCATGTCTGGTCACCAACTCCATTGATGACCTTCTGGAGCTTGGAATCAACTACAAAGATTCTTATGTTGCTGTGCTTGATGACGTCAGTAATGTCATTAATGTAGATGATGAAAGAATCAGGCCCAACACAGTGCCTTGCGGAACGCCACTACTGACTTTGGCTGGGCTTGATTTTACTCCTTCGACTACATGTTGGGCTCTGTCTGTCTGGAAACACTTGATCCATTGCAGTAACTTTCCAGAGACACCAATATTGGATAGTTTTTTCAGTAGAATCTTGTGATCAACCCTGTCAAATACAGTCAATACGCAACGATGCGCAACAACAAGCCAACTCCAGCCAAAATGAGACCAACCAACAACATACCAATAATACAATAGCCCCTAGGTGCAACTGCAAAAAGTCAGAGGAATGCCCACAGGGCGGAGAGTGCCTCATCAGGAACATTGTATACCAGTGCGAGGTAATGGCTGGGCACAAAGAATACACGTATATAGGCGCACCTCAACAACATTTAAGGAGCGAATGTACAACCACAGAAACTCCTTCAACCACAGACCTAAGCGTTCCCAAACCAGACTGGCCGACTTAATCTGGACCTCAAGGATAGAAACCTGAAATACCAGATCAAGTGGTCCGTAAGGAGACGCGTGGTCCAACATTCCACCAGAGGAAGCCACTGCAGGTTGTGCCTGGCAAATCAGCAGAGATCATTAAATTAAAATCGGTTATTAATTTGAAATCAGAGACACAAAAAACATACATCTTCCGACAAGGCATTCGGGCAGGAACCACGGACAGACCAAAACCTAACCACCTGAACACAGACAACAATTGGCACAACATCCTATTAACTATCACAATTATTATCATGCCTTATCAACTTTATCATCGTCCTCCTTACCACTGTTACATTCATTACCATTTTAATTTTTGTTAATATTATATAATAATGAGGGACATGATAAAGAATATTATATTATATTCTTTATCATGTCCCTCATTATTAAACATATCATCATGTATTCACCAGTCCCACCCACATGAATGCGTACTGCACACACGACGCACACACCACCAGCATCCTATAAATTACCACGATTGGTGTCATTACTTTCATTTGTATCACCAATTTTATGATCATTATTTGCTTTTCATCCTTACGGGGTCGATAAAATAAAGTACCAGTAATACACTGGGATAATTGCTGGCCTTGTGCCTAAAGTAGAAACAATTATTACTACTATTACATTTATTTCCCATCACTATTATATGTTCACCCTTCTTATCCCTCAAAATTTTTTACCACCATATATTCCTATATGATATTTATCTAGACACACTGCTATATATATGAGTAGACGCCTGCAGACGGAAATAATTGTATGAACGTCCGGGCCTATGAGCACGCATATATCTGAGTGTGTGCATATGCATGGATACATACTCTATGTGAGTGTGTATGTGTGTATGTGTGTATAAGTTACCCATATAGTTAGTGTAGCAACTATTTCATTTACTCATTAATCTATTTATTTACTTTCATTTCACACACTAGTCACAACCCTTTTTACCTTGTACTAAAAGAAAAAAAAACCTTTAAGGATATAGATAGTTTACCCATAAAGCAATACCCTTAACCTAGGTTTAATTTACTTTCTTTATTTTATTTTATTTTATTCCTCTTTGACAAACCTCTGACCAACAGAAAACCGCCACACACCCCTTACTACAGCACCGATTCTTTCATCTCCCATCACGCATAGCCCATAACCACCTCCATACCCACACTCAGCACGCTCGCCTCGCCACATATAAACCATAATTGTTTCTACTTTTGGCACAAGGACAGCAATTACCCAGTGTATTACTGGTACTTTATTTTATCGACCCCGTAAGGATGAAAGGCAAAGTTAACCTCGACGGGATTTGAACTCAGAATGGCAAGGGCCGTAACTCTATGCGTCAAAGCATGGCGTCCGACCCTCTACCGATACTGCCAATTCACCAAACCATAATGTCTATGAAACAGTCAAAGCAACACACCCCGCAACTCACACCAACCATCGCTCTCCACCATCACCTCTTCATTACGATCCTTCCCCCACCTATCACACATACCAAAACATTCTTATAGCAAAAATTGACCACTATAAATGAATATGAATCGTTATAGACCTTTATAAGCCCTACAGGTTCAATCTGTCCGACAAGATTTTGATTCCAGAGTCGAGCTAGATCGATACAGATCGAACCTTAAGCTGATTAATAGCGAAACGCGCGTCGCTACTCAATATACGTAACGAAGACATACAAATCGTCCTTTATATATATATATATATATATATAGTAGTCTTTATTGTGTTGTATCAGATGAAATAATGGTATTTAACTAATGTATTGGTACGCGATGGGGCCCACCCACAGCCCCGGTGGACAGGATGGAGAAGGCGTTTCCCCGGAGGTCGGCAAGGGAGACGTGCTGGAAAAGCCACTCCAACTCGCGGGGCTCACACCTGCGGCTGGCCAGCTCAGCGCCTATGGTGGTGAGTAAGGAGGTAGCCCTGGGGCCGAGGACACCGGAAGTTTCCACTGCCAGGGGAACGACCGGAAACCTGTCGGAGAGCGACCGGTAATTGAGGAGTTTGGCCCCCTCAGCCCGACGTGCAGCAGAACCTGGGTCAGTCGCAGACTGCACCAGGTTGCGGCTGCAGAAAGTGTCGGTGCAAGTGGCATCCCAGACGAGGGGTTTGCCACCGCGGAACGGGAAGATGGTCATGCCATCTGGTCTTTTGCCGTCCCCTCGATCCAGCCTCACCGGCTCGAAGTGGGAAGGGAAGCCTGCAGCGTCCAAGCCATGCTTAATGACCTCATTGAAGGCAGTATGGCGTGGAATGCGGCCGGCACTGTGGCGACAGGAAAGCGGGTGGAGGCCGAAAGAGTCCACGGGGGAACCGCAGCGACACTGGTGTGGCTGGCAGATCCGGAGGCCGAGCCTCAGGGAAACGCCGATTCGCAGGCTATGGTTGTCTAGCTGCGTGCCAGTAGAGAAGGAGGGCAGAGCATGGAGCCAGGCACCACCGTGGGGTTTGGAGGCCGTACGAAAACAAGCAAGGCGGTGCTGGTCGAGCTGGCGCGTGAGCCTGTCTGAGGCCAGGCTGCACTGGATGGCATTCCAAGTGCGTTGGGGGGACTTGACGTCAACAGGGGGAGAAGGAGGAGGGACGTCTACTGGGCTAACTCCCAGCCGGTCCCACGTGTCACAGGCGGCCTCACGTTCTCTGAACACAGAGGGTTCTGTTGTGTTTTGAAGAACCCTGCTAACGAGGACGCAGCACGAGGTTACCGACGAAAGATACGCCGGCAAAGCTAGTGAGATCGGGGACCGGAGGCCTAGACCGCCATACCTGACCGGTAAAGTGGCCTGTTGCCACCCTATGTCGTCAAACTTTACGTTGCATATCCCCTCGGCTGCTGCTCGGATACAAGTATCGAGGTCAGCGAGGAGAGATGTCTGGGTGTAGCATGGAGCGCTGCGGAGTGAATAGAGGAGCTTCGGCATGGCGAAGCAGTTCCTCAGCAGAAAGAGAGCTGGGTGGCCGTCAATCAAGCCCAGTCAGCTCGTAAGAGTCTGGAGCTGTTGAAGCCTGGACCTGATGGTGGTGGAGCGGATGGCCGGCGGGTGGATCGGTGACTCGAGGATGAGGACATCCTCTTTGGGGGTCACCTGAACCTGGCGGAGAATGGACCGCACGTCCAAGACGGAGGCTACAAAGCTCGCAGCATCGAGGCTGACGTTCACTACCTCCGACTTGGCCGAGTTGACCTGGAGGCCGATTCCCGCCAGGGCAGGAATCACCGATTGAAGGTCTTGGTAGACCGTCCGTACGGGCCCGCCCAACGTAGCATCATCCAGATACCAAACGTTGAGGGGGGCCGTGATACTCCGGGCGATGTGGTCAATACCAAGGGCGAACAGGAGGGGTCCCAAAGGGTCGCCCTGTTGGACCCCAGTAGATGAGGGTATGACCATATCAGCAGCTAGGAGCATGCTCGGGGCTCAATATGATAGGTAGGCCAGTGGGTAGGCAGAGGAGGATCGGCTGAGGCAGGCCTCGAGCAGATGATCCCGGCGTAAAGAGTTAAAGGCATTCCTCATGTCAAGCTTGACAATGAAGTGCCTGGATGCCTGTACCGATGGGCAGCTGCTGAAGAACTGCCTGATTGCATGAGAGGCTCCCTCACAGCCACCGGACACGCCGACACACAGTTGCACCGGACTAAACTCCTCACCCAGTTCGTGTGTGACGGACTTGCAGATCACCTTGGCAGCCAGCCTCCGGAAGACATTGCCCACAGCAATGGGGCGTATGCCACCCTCTTTCTTCCTGAGAGCGGTGAGGCTGGCCGAAAAAAAGAGGCCTCGGGCGTAAGGGTCGAGGGAACCATGAATGAGCCTATTGGTAAGCGCCACAATTGCACTCAGAAGGTGCCGCCCGGCCTCAGCGGAGAGGGGGATGTCAACTCCTTGAGGTGGCCTGGTCGGAGACCATCAACACCTCCGCAGCTGCTAGCTGGGAAGACCTGATGGCGGACATGATATCTGCATCAGTAGCCACAAGGAGCAGGTGGGGGTCGGGTGGGGGTATGGGTCTGAGATCAGTGGGTGGCTCAGGGTGTTTGAGCCGCAGAGCAGCCAGGATCTCGTCGGTGGGTTGGAGGACAGTGTCCTCTGAGGCAACAACTCTGACTGCGGCCGAGACATCACCCATGATAAGCTTTGCGTTTACCTGGTCACACAAACGCTTGGCGCTGGCCTCGGGGGTGGAGGATAGGGGTTACCTGAGGGTGGGGTGTGTGGCGTCCCTGGGCACGCCCAAATGATGAGACATTGGCCTTGACGAAGGCTGCTCTTGACCGGCCGCCCCGGTCAGCGCCAGAGCTGGGGAGGCCGAGGGCGAGTGGGGCGAAATAGAACAGCCGCTCCCAGTCACTGGCTCGATTGGAGTCCAGGGCGCTCTCAATTGAGGAAGCGAGGGCATCGGCTACCGGCACCCGTGCCGCTCTCGGGATCCTGAGTGGGATCTTCCGGAGCCCCCTGAGCCGAGCGATGTTGACCAGCGAGGCTCGGGCGTCAGGCAAGCTCGCTGTCCCATCTGGTGGTGTGCCAGACGGCCGTGGCTGGGAAGACGTGGGGAAGAGGCAGCTCCTGCACCTCCACGCTGCGAGGGTATTGGAAGCTCGACGAGTCAAGCCAACGCAGGTGAGGTGGTGGAAGCAGCCGCACCCCAAACAGTTCCGGCTTCTCTTCCGTTTGTTAGTGGTGCCACAAGTGCTGCAGGTGTCGATTTGGAGGGGTGGGAATGGGGCGTGGGGCCGGAGACTGGGGCACAGAGCAGCATCAGGGGTGGGTGGAAGGGAAAGTGCTGGTAAGAGAGCAACATAGCTCACCTATATATATGGAGGTGCCAGAAAACGAGAGCGAAAAGGAGCTGCATGGAGGGGTAGACACAGGAAGGTAGAATGGCAGTAAATGAATGAGTGAATGGATGGATGTACACCAAAAAGAAATTGGGGGGGGGGGGACAATGGGTTGTTCCCAGCGGAAAGACCCAGAGTTCAGCACGCACACATGCGAGCAACTGAGCAGTTTGTCATAGATGATATTCTCAATGGACGCGCTTACAATATTTGAATATAACTGAACCGTCGTGTCATTTAATTTGAAAAGTGGAGCAAAGTAAAAGGAAAATAGTGAATTTGGAGTGTCAATCCCTTGTGTTTTTTTGGGGGGGGGGAAACTCTGCTTTGTAGAATCGAGACATAACTGAGGATCTTACGATTTCAGAGTCAGTTTTGATCTTTGCATCGATCGGGCCTCGAGCTGGTCGCCAGAGAAACGATTGTAATATGTCTAATAAATCTTATTTGTCGCACCTCTGATTCTCCGTTTCTCATGTGATATATATATATATAAGAAAAGAAAACGTAACAATAGACAAACTATCTGGTTCTCTCCTCCCTTCTCACTCAACGTTAGAACTAATGTAGGAAAAACATTTTTAGCTCTCTTAGATAGACACTTTTCTATAGGCCACACATACCGCTCCATCTTTAACAGACAGAGTAAAACTAGGGTAGTCCTGCGCTAAGAATATGAAGGCCCACATCACCAACAGTCCTAAGAGCGGCACCCCACCAGGATGCTCTTGCCGAAAGCCTGAAGCTTGTCCCCTTCAACAGCAATGCAACACACCCGCTGTAGTTTATGAAGCTGTGGTCACTTCCAACCGACCAAATCAACCACAGGAGGTAAAATCCTATGTGGGTATGGCGGAGGGCCGATTTAAGGAACGCTTACTAAACCATCAGTCGACCTTTAGGTACCAGGACAAACGATCATCCACGAAACTCGCGAGCCACGTATGGTCCCTCAATGACTCAGGTATAGACTACTTCATTCAATGGAAAGCCATCACTAAGTCCAAGCCATACGCAAAGGGCAATCCATATTGTGGACTGTGTATTGAAGAAAGGATAAATATTCTAAGAAGATTACGCAATAGCGATTGCCTAAATTCAAGGAATTAAATCTTCTCACGTTGTCCACATGTCTGGAAACACCTCTTGCATAACTACAAAGCTCCGGATTGAATAACAACAACAATCTAATTTTCTAATCAACTCGAACACCTTTTCCGAACTTTCGCAGTTATCTCCCTTACACCTTTCGCCCGTGGTTTTGGTATCGCGTGGGTGAAGTGACCGTTTCTGCGCATGCGCGTTCATACGGTTGTTCTTCCTGTTCCGTATAACCATGACCAGTACGAGCTGAAGATCCGCTAAGGTGAAACAATTGTTCTCGGTATGGTGAACTAACTGCTGTGTTACTACTTATATATATATATATATATATACATATATATATATATATATATATATATATATATATATATATATATATATATATATATATATATATATATATAATTATATATATATAGAGAATGAGAAAATGCGAAGTAGTTTCAGATGTTAACGGGCAGGCGATTCAAGAACACATGCCTTGTCCGTTCCCTTGTCGTTTCTGTTTGGATTGTCTTGGTAACGTAACTTTAAGAAGCTGTCTGATGATGTCACGGCACTGGGTAC
>OZ024741.1:276814009-276819009 GCA_964016885.1 Eledone cirrhosa | reverse complement strand
GGTGGTGGTGGTGGTGGTGGTGGAATGGTGGTGGTGGCGGTGGTGGTATGGTTGGTGGTGGTATGGTGACAGTGTGGTGGTGGTGGTGGTGGTGGTGGTGGTATGGTGTTGGTGACATGGAGGTATGGTGGTGGTGGTATGTTGGTGGTATGTTGGTGGTGGTGGTGGTGGTGGTGGTGGTGGAATGGTGGTGGTGGCGGTGGTGGTATGGTTGGTGGTGGTATGGTGACAGTGTGGTGGTGGTGATGGTGGTGGTGGTGGTGGTATGGTGACAGTGTGGTGGTGGTGATGGTGGTGGTGGTGGTGGTATGGTGTTGGTGACATGGTGGTATGGTGGTGGTGGTATGTTGGTGGTATGTTGGTGGTGGTGATGGTGGTGGAATGGTGGTGGTAGCGGTGGTGGTGGTATGGTGTTGGTGACATGGTGGTTTGGTGGTGGTGGTATGTTGGTGGTATATTGGTGGTGGTGGTGGAATGGTGGTGCTGGTGGTGGTGGTGCTGGTATGGGTTGGTGATGGTATGGTGACATTGTCGTGGCTGTGGTGGTGGTGGTGGTGGTGGTGGTGGTGGTGGTGACATGGTGGTGGTGGCATGGTGGTGGTGGTGATGTGGTGGTGGTGGTAACATGGTGGTGGTGGTATGGTGATGTTGTGGTGGCTGTGGTGGTGGTGGTGGCGGTGGTGGTGGCATGGCGGTGGTGACATGGCGGTGGTGGTATGGTGACATGGTGGTGATGATGGCAGCATTGTTGGCTTCACACGTCATAGAACGGGGGTGTGTATTTTATTGACACACTCAAAGATAGGTAAATAAATAGATAGATAGAGAGAGAGGGGGGAGAGATATAGATAGAGAGAGGGGGAGAAAAAGATAAAGAGAGAGGGAGGAGAAAGAGATAGATAGAGAGGGGGGTCGGCTCTTTCTCTCTCTTTCTCTCTCTCATACACACATACAAACATATTCTTTGTCATCTGTGAGAAAAAAATGAAAAGACACACACAAACACCTATATAATAAAAACATACATATAAAAACACCTATATACGCGCGCGCGCGCACACACACACATACCTTTACACATACAACAAACACCTATACACACACACCGACACTAACACCAACCCCAACAAACTTACACTCAGTCATCTTTCTTACCTGTCGTACATTTTTTTCTCTACGGCAGACGACACATCCACCATCACTATAATCACCACCACCACCACCACCACCATCACTATAATCACCACCACCACCACCACCACCACCATCATCACTATAATTAACACTATTACACCACCACCACCACCATCATCACTATAATCACCACTATCCCACCACCACCACCACCACCACCATCACTATAATCACCACTATCCCACCACCACCACCACCATCACTATAATTAACACTATCCCACCACCACCACCACCACCACCACCATCACTATAATCACCACTATCCCACCACCACCACCACCACCATCACTATAATCACCACTATCCCACCACCACCACCACCACCACCACCACCACCACCACCACCATCGCCACCACCACCACCACCACCACCACCACCACCACCACCACCATCATCACTATAATTAACACTATTACACCACCACCACCACCACCATCATCACTATAATTAACACTATTACACCACCACCACCACCACCATCATCACTATAATTAATACTATTACACCACCACCACCACCACCATCATCACTATAATTAACACTATTACACCACCACCACCACCACCATCATCACTATAATTAACACTATTACACCACCACCACCACCACCATCATCACTATAATTAACACTATTACACCACCACCACCACCACCATCATCACTATAATTAACACTATTACACCACCACCACCACCACCATCATCACTATAATTAATACTATTACACCACCACCACCACCACCATCATCACTATAATTAACACTATTACACCACCACCACCACCACCATCATCACTATAATTAACACTATTACACCACCACCACCACCACCATCATCACTATAATTAACACTATTACACCACCACCACCACCACCATCATCACTATAATTAATACTATTACACCACCACCACCACCACCATCATCACTATAATTAACACTATTACACCACCACCACCACCACCATCATCACTATAATTAACACTATTACACCACCACCACCACCACCATCATCACTATAATTAACACTATTACACCACCACCACCACCACCATCATCACTATAATTAACACTATTACACCACCACCACCACCACCATCATCACTATAATTAACACTATTACACCACCACCACCACCACCATCATCACTATAATTAACACTATTACACCACCACCACCACCACCATCATCACTATAATTAACACTATTACACCACCACCACCACCACCATCACACCACTACCACCATCACCATCACCACATTATCACTACGCCAGACGCTGCCACCACCACCACCACCACCACCACCACCACCACCACCACCACCATCATCATCACCACCATCATCACCATCATCAGCAGCAACAGCGTTCCTTTAACGGTCGGCTAACGGCACGCCACATAACACCGCCCTCACCCTTGTACATATTAACCCTTTCCTTCACTTCCTACTACTCCTCTCCCCGCATAATCACCTTATTTTTGATGACAGATGACATACCAACAACACACAGCTCCACGCCACACTACACCACACTACTACACTCAAACACCACACCAACACCATACCACACACCACACCAACACTGCAATGCATACCACACCAACATCACACACCACATACCACAGCAACAGCAATACTAACAACACACCACACCAGATGATATCCCCGCCTTCCACTCGATATAAGACACCGCCATTACTGCCGCCTTCATTACCACATTTGTAACATATTTTACAGCAGACGATATACCGACCATTATCGCCGCAGTCATCACCAGCCCCACCACAACCATTACCATCACCACCGCCACCATCACCATAACCACCACTATCACCATTACCACACCATCGCCACTACTATCATCACCACTACCACCACCACCACCACCACCATCATCATCATCGGTGACAGGCGACAAATCATTACTGTCCAATTAGGATCATCGTCATCGTTGTCGTTATCATCAGCCATACCTCACCCCGCCTCACCCAACATCACCATCACCTCAAACATCATCACCAACTCCGCCACGACACCACCACCACCACTACCACCACCACCATTATGTTTATTTTTACCACCACTACCAGCAACACCGCCGCTGTAACCACCACCACTACCGCTACCAGTAACACCACCACCGCCACTGTCGTAACCCCCCCCCCCCTCAGCAAATTCCTCTCAACAACAGACGACACAATCTACTTGCATTCCAGCGCCCTCTTACGGTGTAACTACAGCGGAACTAATCTCTGTCACTTTTCCTTTATTTTTCTTCTTTCTTTTTGTTTCATTCTCTACATATTTCGTTGTCCCTCAAACTTTCTCTTCTCTCCTTTCTCTTATTTCCTTTCTTTTACTCTATTTCTCTCTTTCTTTATCTCTTTCTTTCTCTTTTTCTACCTATCTACCTTTCTTTCTTTGATTCTTTCCTTCTTTATCATCTCTTTCTCTTTTTTTAAATCTATCTATCTATCTATCTATCTGGCTATCACTCTCTCTCTCTCGTTCTATCTATCAATCTATTTATCTATCTCCCTACCTATCTATCTATCTACCTATCTCCTCTATCTATCTAACTATCAGTCTATCTATCTATCTATCTATCTATCTATCTATCTATCTATCTATCTATCTATCTATCTATCTATCTACCTATCTACCTATATATCTGTCTCTCAATCCATCTATCTACCTATATATGTCCCTCTATCTATCTATCTTTCTCTATCTTTATCTATCTATCTCTATAATCTAGCTAGCTAGCTATTTTATTTCTCTTACTATCACTTTTACATTTGCCTTTGTCTTCTTCTCCCCCCCCCCTCTCTCTCTCTCAATATCTGTCGTTATTTCTCTCTTCTTTCAAATCGGCTCGTGCCATTGCCCCCACCCACCCCTCTTTTTCACTCTCAAATTTCCTTTCTTTCGTCTTTTGCACGTTTCACCAGCCCCCCTCCTCTCTCACTGTCCCATCTCTTCCTCCCATCTCTCTCTCTTTCTACTTATCACCGTATTGGGTCTCAGTCCTTACCGGATGCTATAAGGAAAGGATGTAATATATTACAGAGTGTGTGCGGAATGTATCATATGTATATGTGTGTGAGTGTGTGCGGAATGTATCATATGTATATGTGTGTGTGTGTGCGCGGAATGTATCATATGTGTGTGTGTGCGGAATGTATCATATGTGTGTGTGTGTGGAGGGGGTTCTTCAGGTAAATGGAGGGGGATGGCTGATATAAAGAAGCGTGTGCCCATACACACATACACACACAATATTTATATTTTTATTCTTTTACTGACTTCATTCATTAGACTGCGACCATGCTGGAGCAACGCCTTGATATAGTCGGTACTTATTCTGTCGATTCTGTTTTCTTTCGTCGGACTGCTAAGTTAACGGACACAAACACAGACAATCACAAAAGTAAACACAGATATGGACACAGATACATACACATACACACACATACATGCATGCATGCACACACGCACACACACATACACGCATACACACACACTCACACACATATATAAATATATATTTAATGAAAATATCGATATTTGTATGAATTAACGTTAAGATAGATGTTACATAATCGTATCTATTGCATAATACGTATTTCCATGATATCAGTGTGCAGTGTTATGCAATCATTACAACATCAACCGCGCGCGCTCACGCACGCACAAACACACACACATATATATATATATGTATTAAATTACATAATAAACAACACAATATAGTTGATCCATGTAATCGAATAATTAATCTACAATACATAGAGCACTCTTCT
>OZ024741.1:276786509-276801509 GCA_964016885.1 Eledone cirrhosa | reverse complement strand
ATACTGGATTTGCAAACTCTTCATCAATGGTCCGTAGATGTCATCCTTCTCCTGTATTTTTCTGACAACGTTTACATCAAGTGGGCAGCTGATCTCCACAACAGAACACGTTTTCAATGTGTGGTCCCAAACAACAATATCAGGCCTGTTGTGCTTTAATTTGGTGGCAGGTTTTATTTTCATGTTCCACCAGTATTCCTTAGTGCCATCTGTCTCAATATATTCTTCCTCGTTTGTTGTTAATTTTGGTCTCCGAAGTGCGTTCCAGATGGTTCTAGCTATCCCATCGTGTCTCATGGGGAGGTAGTAGCGAGATGACATTCTTTCGCAGCTGGCAACAATGTGGCTTACATCCTCGATCTTTGTTTTACATAGCCTACATTTATTTTCAGCTGATGGCCCTCCCCTTTTGTGCAGCAGATATTTGATAGGGAGTTCTTGTTCCTGTATTGCATGGAGATATCCCTCAAGGTGTGATGTCTTAAACTTGTCGGAACTCCATGCCAGGCTTTTTGAGTGGTTTATCCCCTCTATGGTCTGTGTTTTACGTCTCAAGTATCCATGCACAACTTTTTCTGTAAATTGGTCAATTTTTTCATCTTGTTTGAACATTGAATAGGATCTTCCGACTTCTCTGGGTGAGAGATTTATATCAGGCTTTATTCCATATCTCTCCTCCAGATCAGTCGCTATTCTAATGATATTTTTTTTTTTTTTTTCTCATGCTCATAAACCTGGGCAAGATGGTTGCCAACCTTTTTCCTCTGTTGAAGGTGTTGCTTCAGTGTTACTATCCGGGTCTCATATGTTGTCAATATTGATTTTAGACCCCGGCCACCTTCCTTGCGTGAGAAGTATAGCCTATCCACATCACCATTGATGTTAAAGTTCCCAGTAACACTGAGAAGTTTGCGAGTTCTAACATCCATCTCACTTAGTTCTTGCAATGACCAGTTCAGCACGCCAAATGTTGGCGTTAGAATTGGCACAGCATAAGTATTGTGGGCAATGTATTTGTTGTACGCTGACAGTTCTGATGACCATATTTTCTTTACTCTGCTGAGGTATTGAGTTCTGGTTCTCTCCTTATTTATGGGTCCATCATATCTGACATTCTCATCCTGTCCAATATATCTGTAGTTGTCACCTGACTGTAGAGTTGTATTGTCAGGCCGTTCATCTCTAGATTTCTAGAGGAGGGCACAGCTCTTCCACGTTTTACTGCCAAATATGCACACTTGGACTCACCAAATTTCATTTTGATGTCGGTTGAAAATTGTGTAATGAGGTTCAATTGTTTCTTGATGTCATTGATATTTGGCCCATACAACTTCAGGTCATCAACAAAGAAAAGATGGGAGATACTTCTGGACCCACTTCTTTGTCCACCTTGTTTCCTGAGTAGGTAAGATAGTGGATTTAGTGAGAGAACGAAGAGTAGCACTGACAAGCTATCACCCTGAAAGATGCCCTTCTGGTAATGTATCCTATCAGTCTTAACTTGCTCCTTCTCACCTCTAAGGATCAAATTGGTGTACCAGTTCTTGGTCAGACGTTCAACAGCAGCTACCAATGGTTGTGGGACTTTGGCTAACTGTAATATATGTGTATACTGTATGTATGTATGTATGTATGTATGTATGTATGTATGTATGTATGTATGTATGTATGTATGTAGAGAGATGACCCCTTAGCCTTTGTCAAGGCAGAATTCTAGGAGAAGGAAAACTCTGATATAACACCTGCAACCCTGATGATATCCAATGATGTTGACTTGTTCTTCTTTTTGGTAAATATCATCTTGGTTAAGAGAATGGGACTGGCTTTGTGCAGTGCCTTTGCTCACTATAAAAGCTTCACGGCACAGGCATTGCTTTATATCTGGAGATCTCTCTGCACTTGTCGTCACATGGTACCATGGGCCCAGCATTGTGTGTCAATCATTGTCACAGGTGTAGTGTTTGTACCAGAGTTTTCAAGTCGCTGGCTGGACTAAAAAGTCACACTTGTTCAGCGCATCGGTAGGGGTTCTCCTACATGGATATAAAGTAGTGGCCGTACTCGAAAACGAGTTGGCAGCCACCATGTATGTATGTATGTATGTATGTATGTATGTATGTATGTATGTATGTATGTATGTATGTATGTATGTGTGTGTATGTATGTATGTGTGTATGTATGTATGTATGTATGTATGTATGTATGTATGTGTGTATGTAAGTGGAAGGGGGGAGAAGAAAGGGGGGGTGAAGTTAAGAAAGTTATGGAACACAGCTGCGACCGTAACATATGTCTGCAAGAGAGTAAGAAAGGGGGGGGGGAGAAAGAGAGGAAGAATTAAAGAAAGAGAGAAAGAAAGAAAGAAAGAAAGAAAGAAAGAAAGAAAGAAAGAAAGAAAGAAAGAAAGAAAGAAAGAAAAGGAGAAAGAAGTAAAAAAGAAAGGGAGAAAGAAAGAAAGAAAGAAGTAAAAAAGAAAGAGAGTGTGAGAGAAAGAAAGGAAGAAAGAAAGAAAGGGTGAAAGAGACAGGGGAAAGAAAGGGAGAAAAGGTAAAGGGAGAAAGAAGTAAAGAAAGAAAGATGAAGACGTCTGGTGTAGTTTAGCAAAGAAGACGTTTGAAAATGTTAGAAAAGGGGCAGGGAAGGGGTGGTTGATTAAGAAAGGGGTTAGAAATGGGGGCAATGGTTCAGGCAGATAGACTGACAGACAGACTGACAGACAGACTGACAGACAGATAGATAGACAGACAGACAGACTGAGAGACAGATATATAGACAGACAGACAGACTGAGAGACAGATATATAGACAGACAGACAGACTGAGAGACAGATATATAGACAGACAGACAGATGGATAGACTGTCAGATAGATATAGTCATACAAACATGGAGAGATTGACAGACAGACAGACAGACAGACAGACAGACAGACAGACAGACAGACAGACAGACAGACTGACTGACATATGGATAGACTGTCAGATAGATAGACAGACAGGTAGATATACAACATTGACAGACAGACTGACAGACAGAAAAATAGACAGGCAGACAGACAGACCGATAGATAGACAGGCGGACTGAAGGAGAGACATGCAGACAGATGGACATATAAACATATAGACATTTAGACATATAGATATATAGACAGACACACTTTTCTCTGGTTTCATATATTTTATTAATTTCCAAACAGGAGGCTCACGGTCCCCGGGGGACGAATCTGAAATCCCGATAGAGGAGGAATACCCAGGTGAGAAATGTATTAGTGAACAAAGATATACAATAATGAAAGAATAAAAAAAAAACTGATTTAGAATATTAGATAAGAAGAGAGAAAAGTATATTCTTAAAAAATGGAGAAGAAAAATTAAATTATGAAAAAAGGAAAAGAGGGCAAACACCAGACATGGGTAACTTTTTTAGAGCTGTGGGCCGCTTAGGATGGGGATCATCACACTATTAAAAATATTCAAGGCAATTTCGAAATTAGGCGTGCCATTCAGAAATCCAAACGGGCGAGATGCGTCTCGCGGGCCGCCGTTTGACCACGACTGCATTACATCCTTGGCAGGGTGATATATCTCAGCTGCATCCTTGATGACAAAATGGCGAAAATAGCGCCGTGGAGTACAGCCATCGAAAGCCGCTGCATCAGCTAATTCAGCTAATGGACCTCCTTCCTCTGGCGGGAATGAACATCTCCCGAATTTGCAGAGGAAAACGTCAGTCTGTCGACTGATGACACTGGAGGTTACCACACCAGCCTGCACGAAAATGAAGTGGTCTGTTCAAATCCCCCGTATTTTTGTTATTTTCTGCTCCTCTCAATTATAGGTCTCTCAGTCTCCAGATTTGTGATAAGGAAATCCAAACTGAGAAAAAGTAATGCATATACAAAATTCTATTGATTCAAACCGTTATCTTCAGTTGTATATATATTTACAAACAGGATGACAGAAAAAAATAAGAAAAAAGTGGGAGGATAAATAAAAAATAAAAAATAAAAATATGAAGATGTGGGTGGGACAAATGGGGAGGGGGAAGACGTAATACATTTGTAAGGTGGAACATTTCAGCTGAGTCTCGCGGTCAATGCCTACCTACATACCTACATACCTACAATCCTACCTACCTACCTACCTACCTACCTACCTACCTACCTACCTACCTACCTACCTACCTACCTACCTACCTACCTACCTACGTAATTACCTACCTACCTTCCTATCTACCTACCTACCTACCTACCTACGTAATTACCTACCTACCTTCCTATCTATCTACCTACAAATCTACCTACCTACATACCTACCTACCTACCTACCTACCTACCTACCTACCTACCTACCTACCTACCTACCTACCTACCTATCTATCTACCTATCTACCTATCTATCTACCTACTATCTATCAATCTCTGTCTGATGGACACACGCGTGAAACTTGCTGGGTAAGTTCTGCTTAAATTTCTATAGAAATTCTTGACTGTGAACCTTCATTTATACCAATTTGTAGAGGGACTGCCAGGTCAAATTTTGATCTGGTCAGTCTCTCAAAATATTCTACGCCTTTAGGCGAAATAGTTCATAAAAAAAACTTTTGGAAAAACTAACGTTTTAAAAAAGAAATGGCTGAAGCAACAGCTTCTTCACCAACATTCGAAGGAGGAAAGGGGAAGATATGCTTACAGCTTCCCCCTTCCACTGTCATAGTAGCAGATATCTCAGACAAAGGTCAGACAGAAGAAGGATTTTGTTCACCTGCTGACCAACAACTTGACGTTGCCATGGCAACAAACCAAAACCAAAAGTGTGAAACAATGAACAAAAACAACACAACCAGCGGCACCACCACCACCACCACCACCACCACCACCACCACCACCACCACCAACAACAACAATGCTATGAACGAAAACAACACCACCAACAACGAAGACAACAACAATAACAAGACCAACAAAAACAACAACTCCAGCACAAACGAAAACAACCAAACACACTAAAAGAAAACAAACGTTTGCAGAAAGCCTTACCAAAGAGACAGAGTTTATACAGATAGATCTGTCAAACCAAGCGCAGCACCTAAAGGACGCTGCGCAACATATAACTTTCGAAGGTAACGGCTTTCGAATAAGTACCCCACCGGAAATTAGAGCCGCGACCTTAAGAAAAACAATTTTCTTCCGGACGATCTGCTCACAAACCAAGAAACCGATGGCTTTCAGCAATAGCACGGTGGAAACCGCGCTAAAGGAGGCAATGCCAGACATTGCTTACCCCCAGAGGGCCAAGCAGTACGGGAGCATCTCGGTGCTCTTTAAAAGCGAGGCCCTCGCCCAGAAATATTCGGTGGCTCCAATTAGAACGAGCCAACACATCTTCATCCCAACATACATGGGAAGAAGAACCCATAAAATAAGGATCTCCTAGATCCCACCGAACACCAACATTTGGTGGATCCTGGGTGGTATTTTGGAGGAGGGTGAAGACAAACTCCTCTCTGTAAAAAAATCAATCCGACAGAACTGGAGCGGGACCTCAATTGAGATTTTAGTTCAAATGAAACCGGATAGGATTGGAAAAATACCGGAAAGGGTGCCGGTGGATGATAACCATGTTGTCCACATCGCAGTGGAGGGCAGAAGACCACAATGTTTCAAATGTGGAAAAAAAGCACATTTAAAAGCATTTTGCCCAATGTTGGATGTGGAAAAACAAAAGAAGGCGTTGTTGCCAGCCCCAAAACTACAACAGACACACCTGAAAACAAAAAACAACCCCCAAACCATCAACATTCACCTAACTATCATAAACCACAAAAGACACACACCAAAAATTCCCCTGAAGGACTCTGTCGCACCCCTTCTCCCTCGGTCCAACACTCCCACAAACACTCCACCACAACACAACATACCCCTCCCACATACCCACAATGATAACACCTCAGACACGGGAACCGCAACATCTCCAAGTGAGGATGAAGAGGAACCCCAAAAATCCAACACTGACATAAACATACCGCCTCAAACGACAACCACACCACCACCACAACCAGACACTTCACCAACAAAACAAAGACCCACACCACCGCAATCACAAACCTCAACCACAAAAAGAAAACTACAAACAGAAACATTACACATAAAAAACAAAACACATTACACATATATAAAAACAAGAAACAAAGAACTGGTGGAAACTGTCCGAAAGGACCCCACAATACAAACGGAAGGGGAAACTTTCCCCACCAATGACCCACCCCCAAACCTCAAACTTATCAGGGTAACAACCCTACAGTATGAACTTTAAAAGCCCCTTAACCGTGTGCTGCTAAAAGGATTCCCTACCTCCCCAAACACCACCAATCTGGACATGAAGATCGAACAACCCGACCTCCAGGAAACGAAAAGGTAAGTGTTCCTGCCTTTTCTCTCTCTAACTCTTCTTCACCAACATGGCGACTATACAAGCTGGATGTTTGAATGTATGTGGCCTGGACATGTCCTGGATACATACAGCTTTTAAATAATCTCAGGTTACATTGTTTAGATGTGATAGCCATCACCGAGTCCAGGATTCACAACAAGCAGCAGCTAACCTCCATGTTCGATGATTTTGAGATCTACGCATCTCTCTGTCATCCAGGAGGTGGAGGGGAGTTGCTGTTCTGTTTCGAAAAAACTTGGATCTCAAAATACAGACGATTCACTTGGACCCGGAGGGCAGCCTGGTGGTCCTGGATGTGAATGGTAGTGAAGGTGGAGCTTTCAGACTGGTGGCCGTATATGCCCCGACTGGGACATCGCGACCAGAGTTCTTCAAACGTCTGGAGTCATTCCTGGGAACGTCTCGCTCCTTAGTGTTAACGGGGGACTATAGCATCTTAGACGCACGTTGGTACTATGTAGGAGCTTGTGATAATAGAGGGGGTGTAATAGCCTCAAAAATATCATCAGCCAATTCCAACTGGCTGATAGACTTCCCAAGTGCACCACTGTGGACGTGGAGCAATCGCACTGGGTCTTCTAGATAGTATTTAGATAGATTTTTAATTAGACAGAATGATAAGGAAACATTAAGCTGCCCAAAAATGCACATGGTTGCCTATTCAGACCACAAATTAGTCACCTGCGTAGTCAACCTTGATAGAACACATAGACAGGGACCCGGATACTGGAAGTTAAACATGTCGCTCCCGGCGGGTAAGGCCTACAGTAAACGGATTAGCACCTTAGTTAAGTGCCAGTTGACGGGGGCGATCGTCAACAACAGGTGGTGGAGCTCTCTCAAGAGAGCAATTAGAATAGAATCGATAGCATTTAGCAAGGAAGTAGCTTTAGAAAAAAAAAACTGAAAAGGAACTGGTAGCTAAAATAGAAGAGGTACTTAGGAATGGCAGTGCAGCTGACGTGCTAGCGGCGAGAACGGCACTAGACCAGTTCTTCAACGTGAAACACGAAGGTTGTATTGTCAGAAGTAGAACAAGTGCTCTAAGAAACGAGGGAGCCAAAGCTGTTAGCTGGGCCCGAGTGGCAGAGGCGAAAAGTGACAACAAATCCACAATTCGGTCTTTGCAAGACAAAGATGGACGCATTATACTTGAATCCAAGCAGATGTGCACGGCCTTCCAGCAACATTTTGCACAACTGTTCGGGCAAAGCGGTACATCGAGCGTGGTGATGGACTTCAGCTCCTACCTCGACAGTGTATCACGACTCTCGAGCACGGATGCGGAGAGCTGCGAAAGGCCGATCACAGCGGGCGAAATAGATGCCCTAGGCCGCTGCGGGAAACGCAAATCACTCGGTTTAGATGGTCTACCCTATGAGTTTTACATAGGCATGCCAGACTTGTTCTCTGGCGTCCTCAAAGCGGTCTACTGCAACTGGCAGCAGAACCGGAGGATTCCCAGTTCTGTAGGCAGAGGCGTAGTAACGCTGATTAGGAAAGATGAGATAAGCAATTTCAGGCCCATAACTCTACTCAACACAGAGTTAAATATTTTGGCCAAGCTGTTAGCAGCGAGAACCTGGTAGGGGAAGCGCAAACGTGTGCAATCCCGCCCAGGTCCATACACGACAACCTCCACTTCATGCGATACATCATAGAGATGGTTGGGTGTAAACCTGGCTTCGGTGGGGCTCTGATCAATTTAGATCAGTCTAAGGCATTTGATAGGGTCGACCATCAATACTTGGAAGCAGTTCTCAAGGCGGCCGGCTTCGGTCCCGTCTTAAGAGGCTGGATCGCTGCCATGCACACCAGCATCTGCTCGGCAGTCAAGGTGAATGGCTACCTATCAGAGCCATTCCAAATCATGCGTTCCATCCGTCAGGGATGCCCTCTCTCCTCCATTCTGTATGTACTGACTCTCGAGCCGTTACTGCGGAAGTTGGAGCTGTTGCAGGGCATCCCGTTCGAACCAGGACTGCGGAAAGCAGCGTCGGCCTATGCCGACGACATAACTGTAATGGTATCGAAAACCTCGGAAATCGGGGTAATCGCCCGCTGTGATCGGCTTTTCGCAGCTCTCCGCATCCGTGCTCGAGAGTCGTGATACACCGCCGGGAGCGACATGTTTAGCTTCCAGTATCCGGGTCCCTGTCTATGTGTTCTATCAAGGTTGACTACGCAGGTGACTAATTTGTGGTCTGAATAGGCAACCATGTGCATTTTTGGACAGCTTAATGTTTCCTTATCAATCTGTCTAATTAAAAATCTATCTAAATACTATCTAGAAGACCCAGTGCGATTGCTCCACGTCCACAGGAATACGAAACGTTGACAGGAGCAAGACTAAACCCAAACAAATCTGTCGGTTTGCAACTCGGCACATGGCGAGGCAAACCCATGCCTTCCGACAGTGTCGTTGGACGCTGGGCGGAAGGACCGGTGAAATTGCTCGGGGTATGGTTTGGTCCAGACCTCCAGGGCTGAGTGCAAACTCTCCTTGAAAGGTCGAGCGGAGGTGGCGAACACTTACATAGCGTCCGTCATTTCCTACCGCTTGACAGTCGTGCCTTGCCCCCGCGAATACCTTACCAAAATGGAACGCCTACTCTTCAAGTTCCTCTGGAAGAAACATGCTCCATTGGTGAAGAGATCCATCTGCTGTCAACACCCTTCTAACGGAGGGCTGGGCATGCCGTGGCTGATGATGCGCAAACATGCGCTGAGACTACACCATCTCCAGGTATTCCTGATCGGTGAACCGGTGTGGCTGTCGTTTGTGAGACAAGCTCTTCCACAACTCGTCTCACTAACAGAGCTGCAGTCGTGGGTCAAGTGAAGACCGAAAATGGGTGCCTGGCACCTCGAGTGCCTACAGGCGCTCACAGCCCTCTACCAAGCGGAAACGGCAATCAGCGGAGACTCCACTTCGACATTCTATAGGGGATTAGTGGAGGATAAGTGCGACGACGTTCCCGGAGAAAGTCTAGGCATCGAGGAGGACGAACTGACCAGTCTGTTCGGGGAGGACTTTCCGTCCAGGGCCTATGGATAACTTCCAGAGGTCTCTGGCCTGGCAGTGCTACCGAGGAGTTCTACCAGTTCGAGACAAAATCTACAGGCACGGACGCTCTGGCAGAGATCCTGCCAAAAGGACCTGTCCAAGATGAGAGCAGGACATCGAAACCGTTCTGCACGCAATTGTTCAGTGCCCAGGGGTGACCGTCCTGTTGAATTGTGTCGAACACTAATGTCACGTGTGGGACGCATTCAGTTGTCAGCCGAGTCCATCGTGAGGATCACCCCGCCGCCTTCATTTAAGAACGAAGGAAAGGCGGTTTTCCTGTCTGGTGGCTATGGCGAAAGAGGTAATATGGTGGACGAGTTTAAAAGGACTGAGGGAAAACACCTTTCTCTCCGGACAACAACTTATCCCCTTCTTTAAGTATCACTTCAGAAGGAAGGTGAGAGTGGAGGGAGAGGAGCTACACCCCAGTAAATTCGCTGAAAGGTGGGTGAATGTGGCGAAAATGGCCCGAGTGAATGGGCCTTCTCTGTATATAAACCTGTAGGTTGAGGAAGATAAACAGAGGGAAGACAGGAACACCTACAAAACGTTTCCTGGTGTTGAGGGTTGTTCTATCCACGGGGTGTAAAACAACCCTGCAGTAACGTTCCCCCTATTGGGGATTTCAATTGTTATTTTATTATATATAGTTTATTGTTATTTATTAATGTTAAAGTTATTTTTATGTAAAACCCCCGCCGTCACGTCTTGTAATGTCCCATTTTTGTACGCCCCTGTGGCAAATAAAGAAAGATATCTATCTACCTACCAACCAACCTATGTACTAAATTATCTACCCGTTACTTACATATACTACATATTTCTATCTACCTATTCAAACATGCATACTTACACACACACACATAAATACATACATACACACATACAGACAGACATACAAACCTACATACATACATACATACATACATACATACATACATACATACATACATACATACATACATACATACATAATAAATACACTCATACATAAAGACATACATTTACACAAACAAACAAACAGTCGAAAAATTATACATATATTCACACATACATACATACATAAATACACATACATATATCACATACACATACATTACATACATACACACATACACACATACACACACAGTTTAAATTACATGCTATATTATATCATTGACAAAGCACCTCTTTTCCCGTGATGGCCACATCAGCGACATCAGTTCCTCATTCCTATACAAATCAACTCACCTGATGCATGTTTGCATTAGAGAGAAGAAGCAACACACCAAACACAGCAGCAACACTGCAAATACCTATTATAATATATAAAGTTCATGCGCTGCGTTGCAATGCAATGTAATGTAATGGCGCAAAGCAGCCATGCTTGCTTTGCTATGCAACAACACATCGCAATGCAATGCGTTGTTGCATTCTTTCAGAAACTGCATTCTTTTCTTCGCTCCCTCGTCGTCACACTATTTTATTACCATTCACACACGTACGTCCTCCGTTTCTCTCTCTCTCTCCCTCTCTCTCTCTCTCTCTCTCTCTCTCTCTCTCTCTCTCTCTCTCTCTCTCTCTCTCCCCCCCTCTCTCTCTCTGTATATATTTTATATATATATATATATATATATATATATATATATATATATATATATATACATATATATATATATACATATATATATGTACATACATATATATATACATATATATATGTACATATATATATATATATATATATATATATATATATATATATATACTCATATATATATTTATATTTATATATATATATTATATATATTTATATATATATAATATGTATATTTATATATATATAATATGTATATTTATATATATATATATTTTATATATATTTATATATATATATATATATTATATATATAAAATATATATATAAATATAATATATATAAATATAATATATATATAAATATAATAAATATTTATATAATAAATTTATAAATATAATATATATATAATTATATAATATATATATATATATATATATATATATATATATATATATATATATATATATAAATGTTTCTTCTCTCTTCATAATATATATATATATATATATATACATTAGTTATACTCTACCTTCCTTTTCACTCTCTATTTTTTCTTTCTCTTTGTCTCTATACGATTCTCTTTCGACCTCGTTTCGCTTTCCCCTTCCTGTCTAGTGCACTCCACTCCCGCCCCCACTTTTCCACACACATACGCACACACATGTGCATACATGCATAGTCACATACGCTCTTTCCTTTTCCCCTTTTCCTTTTTATCTCTTTTCATATACGCCATGAATATCTCCCCCACCATCATCCCCATCACCATCATCGTCACAACCACCGCCATCATCATCATCATCATCATCATCATCACCATCACCATCATCGCATCAACATTTTTATCATCATCATCATCATCATCATCATCATTATCATACCATCACCGTCACAACTATCATCATCATCATTATCACCAACATCATCACCATCACCGCCACCATCATCATCATCATCAAGTAACAAAGGCAGTACTCCTCACAAAGAAACAGATGCTGGAAACGAAATAAAACAAATGAATGAATAAACGCAGAGAAGCCCCTACCCACCCCACCCCCCACCCCCCACACACACACACCACACATACATACATAAATACATATCCGTACCTTTGGGTTTACAAACGCGAAGAAAATGTACTCAATACCAAAGTGTAGGAGATGATATATTTATTATATTACTCTATGTTGCTAATTATTAATTTTAGTTTCGTTGACTGTCGCTGAACACGCAAATGTATATATACAGGATATATAAATATACATTTATATATATTTATATATATGCAGGATATATTGGTGTAATCATGGATGTTATCCAACCATCTTGTTCGGGGTCTACGTCTAGCTCTTCTGTCGGCTGGTTTTGCCCATAAAATCTGTCTAGCGATTCTTGTCTGAGACATTCTAACCACATGTTCATAGTATCAGAGCTGTGATCTCTCAAGTAGCGACTCTACCTGAAGTGTCTCTCAGATCTCCGGGCTACACACTTTATCGAGTAACGTTACTCCAAAGACCCTTCGGAGTAACCTCATTTCGGTTACTTGCATCCGTCATCATATTCTTTTGGTCATTACCCATGATTCATGACCATAGGTAAGGTTTGGCACAGATACTGAATTGAAGATAGTGAGTTTGGTTTTTACACCTACATCCCATCTTTTGATTACCGAATGCTGAAGCTGGTGCATTACTGCATCAGCTCCTGCAATTCTTGCACTTAATTTAGCCTCCTGCCTTACACCACTCGTGAACACGGCCCCGAGATACTTAAACTTCTCTACTTCATTCAGTGGAACTCCATTAACTTGTTGAGTGCATTGCGCAGGCTTCCTTGAGAGGACAAGTGTCTTAGTTTTCGCAGCTCTGATTTTCATTCCAGCCATGTAGTACTCGGTATCAAACCTATCAAGTGTAAGTCGGAGATCACCTCCTGTCGAGTTAAGTAACATTGTCATTTACAAATTCCAGCTCATCTGCCAGTCGCGATACCACTTCTAACCTAGCTGTGCATGTCAATCCTGTTCATGAAAATAATGAACAGGAGAGGTGACAGTATGCATATATACATATACCATTTATGTTGTGTGGGTAGAACTGGTCATTCCGGTTAGTAAACCATGATGTAATAGTAAGAAAAGCACTCTACGATATGGAACTGATCCATCGTAGATGTTGACAAGTGAGCAATACGGTTTGATGTAGACGTTCTTCCATTGCTCTCTTGTCTTCTTTTGTTTCTCTTTATACCAGCTTCATACCAACAGAAATTTTGATTCTGTTGCGCGGGCCAATCTTAAATAAATGATACTAACTGTTACCGCGCGAAATCATTTTGGTTGGAAGGAAGCTGATAAGGTGATTACGACACTATAGTTCTTTGTTTCTGTTTGGTTTACATTTTTCATCCTTTCTCAACTGTTATTTTCTCTCTCCCTCTCTTTCGAAATACCCCGCCCACACACACAAAAATTGCTCCACATTCTAGCTTTTCTTCTCTTCCCTCTCTCTAAACTTCTCTCGTTTCTCATCATATACTTTAGGCTCTCTTTCTTTCACCCCACCTGCTTCTCTGATCGTTCCTCCGATCTCATTGGGTTATATTTTAACTCGACGTTTGCTATGCATTATAGCATCTGGCTGTTTTCACAGCTACTGCCACGGTTGAGATTCCTACAATTTTGTGACATATATACAAGCATAGATCACTCTATGTTTTTACATCAATTAGATACTTAGCGTTAAAAGTGTGTATTAACATTGACATCTACTGGTTATTAGCATAATAAGCTGAGTGTTTATATTAAGAACGAGAAGCTGAAATTTAGGTTTAATATATTTTATACGTAGTAACGCGTGACTTCAAAGTCACTGCCACTTTATTATTTAGGAAATAAAATTTAAATTCTACATACTTGCATTGGGTGCTCATTCATTTAATTTGTTATGGTAATTTAAACAACAATTCCCATATATATATTTCGTATATCTAAAGATATACGAAATTCACATACAGCTACGTACACAGCTCCATATGCAAATGAGGTTAATCAGCGAAAAAACTATATATTTTCGTCTGCTTCAAGTTCCAGCAGAGAGCAGAGGAAGCACTGTTCTGATGATAGGCAGAGCTTGAAATGCGCATAGACAGTTGTCCCCGTTACTTCTGCTAGAATCCGCTAGACGGGGCACTGGCCAACAGCTGGGCTTTCATAATGTTTATTTATTAAACATACCGTATATCTTTAGATATACAAACATACACCTATATATATATATATGTGTATATGTGTGTGTGTGTGTGTGTGTGTGTGTGTGTGTGTGTGTGTGTGTGTGTGTGTGTGTGTGTGTGTGTGTGTGTGATGATGAAATGATGATATATATATATATATATATATATATATATATATATATATACACATCTATGTATATATGAATGTATGTAGAAGGTAAACAGAAATAACAACACAATCGGTACAGTATATGGAAGATATATATTAGGTTAACGCTTGATATAGCAGGAAGAGGGTCTTAACGTTTCGGACGCTAGTCCTTCATCAGAAGAAAGAATTAGAGATAATATAGATTGAGGGGACGGGCGGGTTGGAATTGGAAAAAATGTCTTTAGATAAAAATAACAGGTTCATTCATGTTGACATCTCTTGCAAAACTGTTGGTGCTGGCGTTTTGTGTATGATATATTTTTTAGAAAAGTGGATGATGGAGCGCGTCTACCTGAAATGGAAAAAAAAGCGTTTTGTAAAAAGAGCTATACTTGAGCACGTGCCTAAGCATGTGTATGTGTGTGTATATATATGATTTATGTCAGGCTGTTTACCAACGGATAGAACAAGAGGTTCGGGTCGGTAATCGGATGACTGGGCTCAACGATCGAA
>OZ024741.1:276714009-276781509 GCA_964016885.1 Eledone cirrhosa | reverse complement strand
CTACCCAGTGGTAAACCACCAAAGTTAAACGTATATATATATATATATATAACGAAGGAAATGTGGTAAGCAACCAAATGGACCATAACGCACCAGAGTACTCAATACTTAGTGCAGTAGAGTGGGTAATAGAAAAATATATGACCCAGACGGCAGAGCTCAAGCCGTTTCGACGGCTATTTCCAGTTAGACACAACAAAAACAAGAAACATAATAAAAGTAACAACCACAATGGTAGAAATAACAGTAACAACAACAATACATCTAACAATCACAACAACAATACATCTAGCAATCATAACAATAATAATAATGCTAATGATAGGAACAACAACAACCACCATAATAACAATAATAGCAACACACACAACTATGACGATAGATATAATGACAACCCCTTAGAGAAACTATTCTTCAACCCAGCAGACAAAACATATAAGATGGGTAATATCTATCCTACGAGGTTTCCCTTTAATAAAAGAGTTTGCATACCACAACAAATAGATGACGAGACAGAGGCACAGTTCACCATAGCTAGAAATAATATTAGACAAATAGTAGACAGGTATACTAAGAGACAGCAGACCAGAGGTCCAACAACTTGGGAGGAAACCTGTAGAAGGCTTGGTTAGCCTCAAGCAGCGCACAAAGGATGGTGAGGTAGTATGTCTACCCACGGATACATCTGGTAGGATGTCAATAGACAGCATGCCGAACTACATCAAGGCTATGCAACCTCACATCACCAACACGAGCGAAATTGCACAGCAAATGCATGATGGGAGAGAGAAAATCCTCAACGCTCACATGATGATGTGGACCGACATCCTAAAGCCAAGCAGACGTACTGCCAACAACTTCCAGGCGTCTAACAATGGCATACCACCCTTGTATGGGCTCCGCAAAGACCACAAGACAGTCGACGACCCGACAACAGGACCACCAACAAGACCTGTATGCGGAGCAAATATAGCTAGCAACTACAGGATCTCCTACTTCCTCTCAATGGTTATACGCCCCATAATCAAGATGTCCCCAAATGTATGTGACAGTACAGAGGACCCCCTCAGCAGAATCAGTGAGTGCAACAAAAACATGAACCTATCCAACTGCATAATAAGCAGCATGAATGTGGTATCACTGTACCCATCCATTAACATTGATTTTGCTGTGGAAAAATGTGTGGAGATGATCATTGAGAGTGAGGTGGAGTTCTGCGACGTCGACACAGACGAACTGGGCCTCCTACTTAGACTTACCTACGACACTGTCTACCTAGACAGCCATGACCTTAGACGTTTCTGCCCCAGTAGACCCATAAGAGGTAGACCCCCCACCATAACCTCAATGGCAAAAAAGACTCCCATGTGAAGGTGGATTGGGTGGACCAAAGCTATATGGACCCCCCAAAACAATGATCAGGTAAGAAAAATGGTCGCACATGCAATAGGGGCTAGTATCAAAACTACCCTAAAGGGCCACATATTCAAGTTCAACGAGAAGATCTACACCCAAAATAAGGGAGCAGCCATTGGCGTCAGCATAGTTGGTGACGTTGCCAACCTTTTTATGGTATGGTGGGAAAGGAGACTCAAAGATCTCCTTGATGAGAACTCCATAGACCTCATCATATTCTCTCGTTACGTAGACGACATCAATATAGTAATAAAGACATCCCCACAAGAGAGCACTAACAAGTTTGATTTAGAACGTAGCACAATGGAATGCATCCAGCAGATAGCTAATTCCATACACCAGAGTATAACTGTAACTATCGACTACCCTCCCAAACACCCTAACAATAGACTACCTGTATTAGACACGGAACTCTGGATTAACACTATAGACGAGAGAGCCCAAATTCTCCACTCACACTATGCTAAAGCCATGGCCTCCAAATACCTGATACTTAAAAACTCAGCAATGTCCAGTAGTGTTAAGTTTAATATTCTGATCGCAGACTTGGTGCGAGTGATGAAGAACGTGTCCCGCATGTGCGACCCAACAGAAATGGAAAGACACATCAAACACTTCATCAACCGCATGCAGTTCTCTGGCTACAACCAAAGAGACAGAATCAGAGTATACGAAGGAGCCACGGAAAAGTATAAGACCCTCATAGAACTGGACATGAAGGGAATTTTCCCATTATACAGGAGCAAATCATGGAATAGCTTAGATAGGACTAGACATAAGATAGGGAGAGCCACCTCATGGTACGACAACCAGAGATACCAGAGTGTCATGTTTGTGGACGCTACCCCTGGAGGGAAATTAGCTAACCAGTGTAGAAAGGCCCTGAGAAAAACCCACTTAAATATTAAGGTGGTAGAAAAGCCAGGAACCACCATAAAATCCCTGATCAGCAAAACCTACCCTTTTAAGAAAACCCACTGTACCAATAGGAAATGTATCATATGTAAGGTAAACCCCCGGATAAACTGTAAAACTAGAAACGTAGTCTATAGCATAAGATGTACAGAGGGTACTTGCAGAAACATGACAACAACATACATAGGCGAGACACCTCGTAGCATAGGTGAAAGGATAGACCAACACTGGGGGGAACTAAAAGGACGAAAAACGGTTCAGTACTATACGAACATGCCAGACAACGGTAACATAGACAACATAGAAGTTAGAATAATATCTAAACATAGAAATGACCCAGCAGATAGGCCAGCGAAATAGAACTTAGAAGGCCAAGGCTAAACAGAAAAAATGAATGGAATAACAACACCCAAACAAACAACACTGACCTAAGAGAAGTATAAATAAGTAAATAAATAAATAAATAAATAAATAAATACACAAGCACAATAACAACAAACGCATATAAACACAAACTAGTAAACTAAGATAGAATATATTAACCAATACACAGTCACCCAAACAAGAACACACATCAAACAAAACACTATACACACGCGCAAACGCATGCGCAGAGAAGACAAAAAAATAAACAAGTAAATAAATAAATAAACAGACTAAATAAAGATGGCGTAAGCATACAATGCAACGGGAGGAAACATAATAGCACCACTGACGATGTTGCAGATGTGCAACGAAAGAACTTTGATAGACTATATATATGTGTTTGTGTCTATATTGTATCTGTATTTTTGACCGTTGGTTAGTCAATGGTAACATTGAGGACCGAATAAATTAAATTAACCGATATAAAAGACACAGAAGCGAAAACCAACCAAACAGTGAGTGTGTTCTGTTATTAATTCTGGCAATATTATTACACAAATACGACCCTCCCCAAGTATAACAATATATATATATATATATATATATATATATATATATATAAAGTGTGTGTGTGTGCGAATTGTAAATACGGCCGTATGAACCCTCGATTTGTAAGCATAGAGATATTTTATAATGCTTTAAATACATTAAATGCATGAAAACTAAGCAAATGTTTTTCTGTTTTCAATGGTACTCAGAGTTACATGATTACATGATGGTATCAGGCTAGATTAATTTCCTACCATCAAATGGATACGATCATGAAACTCTGAGTACCAATAAAAATATATGCTTAGTTAACATTTATTTTAAGTAATATATATATATATATATATATATATATATATATATATATATATATATAGATGAGTGTGTGTGTGCGTGTGTGTGTGTGTGTGTATGTGTGTGTGTGTGTGTGTGTGTGTTTATACATATACATATAAGGCAGTCTTTCAAGTTCAACGGATACATTATTGCGTAATAATATTGAAACCCAGATGATCCAAATGTCGCCATAATGAATCAAATATGGCGTTATAAAGACATATGTTACACACATAAACACACACACGTTCTCTCTCTCTCTCTCTGACACACACACACACATTCTCTGTCTCATATATACACACACACGTTCTCCGTCACTCTCACAAACACACTCACATTCTCTCTCTCTCACGCATACACACACACTTTCTCCTTCACATGCACAGATGTACACACTCACACACGCATGCTCACATATATGGAGGCGCGTGGCTTAGTGGCTAGAATGTTTGGTTTACGACTGTAAGTTCATGAGTTCGATTCTGGATAGGGTCCGCTGTGACCCCGAGCAGGACAATTTTTCCACGTTGTTCCTTTGTACTCCTACTCGTAATGCCCAACTCAATTGTACTCGTAATTCAAAGGACCAACTTTCTCGCACTCTCTACTATACTGAATCTCCCTGAGGACTACATTAAAGGTACACATGTCTATCAGAGGAATGGTCAGCCACAAGCATGTTAATTTCATGAGCTGGCTGTTCCCTTGCTCAACCAACCACCAATCTACCCCCACATCTACCCACACATACAGCCATTTAACCATCCATCCAACCATTCATCCATCCAACCATTCATCCATCCATCCATACCATCCATCCAACCAACAACCATCCATCCAACCATCCAACCATCCACCCGTCAATTCATCCATCCATACCATCCATTCAACCATCCATACCATCCATCCATCCATCCATACCATCCATTCATCCATCCATACCATCCATCCAACCAACAACCAACCATCCAACCATCCACCCGTCAATTCATCCATCCATACCATCCATTCAACCTACATCCATCCATCCATCCATCCATCCAACCACCCATCTACCCACCCAACTATTCACCCATCTATTCATCCATCCATCCATCCAATGAACCATCCAGCCATCCACCCGTCCATTCATCCATACCATACCATCCATTCAAACAACATCCAACCAGTCATCCATCCATTCTATCCATATCATCCATTCAACCAGCATCCATCCAACCATCCAACCACCCATCTACACACCCATCTACCCATCCATCCATCCATACCATCCAACAAACCATCCAACCATCCAACCATCCACCTGTCCACCCGTCCATCCATCCAACCAACCATCCAACCAACCATCTAACCAGCCAGCCACCCAGATACCATTAATTTTCGATCGCCAGTCAACTTATATATATAGTAAAATTCCGTTATAACGAATTTCACGGGGTATAAAAAAATTCATTGTAACGGAAAATTCTTTATAACGAGATTGACCTAACACATTGAGGGTGTGGACGGGGATTGAAAAAAAATTCGTTGTACTGAAAAATTCGTTTTAACGGAATGTTACCTATATATATATATATATATATGTGTATGTATAGTATGTATGTATCTGGGTGTTGGTGTATATTTTTGACAGTGTTAAAGTTTGCTTGAAGCATGTGAAAAATGGTTTTTTTGGAAGCCCCCAAAATGCAGATGGATATATCTCCGGGTAACAAAATCAGGCGGTTGTAGAAAGAAAGCGGATAAAGACATTGGCACTAGCAACAAAGGACCACGTAGATTCTTTTCCTACAAACATCCGAAGTTCATTCGGACACCCCTGATGATGGACATGAAATCCGAAGTATAGCGAACAATAAATCTATTCCAAGGTAACTTCATCTCTGGTTTTCATTTCATTTTACATTTCTTTTTACAAGTCTCTTTCTCTTTATCCACTTTCTTCCTATTGCCACCTGATTTTGTTACCTGGAGATTTATCCATCTGTATTGTAGAGGCTTCCGAAACGACCATTATATATATATATATATATATATATATATATATATATATATATATAGGAAAATGTATGACCCCCGACGGCAGAGCTCAAGCCGTTTCGACGGCTATTTCAGTCCAGAAATAGCCGGCGAAACGGCTTGAGCTCTGCCGTCGGGGTCATACATTTTCC
This sequence comes from Eledone cirrhosa, assembly GCA_964016885.1. Lineage (NCBI taxonomy): Eukaryota > Metazoa > Mollusca > Cephalopoda > Octopoda > Eledonidae > Eledone > Eledone cirrhosa. Next base: position 276,775,753 of record OZ024741.1, on the reverse strand, counting down.
TATTACCCACTCTACTACACTAAGTATTGAGTACTCTAGTGCGTTATGGTCCATCTGGTTCCTTATCACAACTCCTTCGTTATATATATATATATATATATATATATATATATATATATATATATATATATATATATATATATATATGTGTGTGTGTGTGTTAGAAATAGAGGCTTTCGCCGTATTTTTTTACTAAAGAAATTTTAGCCTGATAGTGGAGTTTAGAACCCTCTAAGAAATGGAAAAAGATGAGTATTGAGTATTGATGTATATATATATATCAAAAGTTGCGGAGCAAATTCATCCACTTTTATATATATATATATATATATATATATATATATATATATATATATTATATAGAGTAGCGAAACAATTGTAAACGGACATTATTATTATTAATATTATTATTATTATTCTCTACATTCCTTACATCAAACTAAAATATGTTGACAATCTTTTAATAATATCTTCCTTGTGAAATTTGCGGTCTTGCTTTTCTTAACTATGAATATATATATATATATATATATATATATATATATATATATATATATATATATATATATATATATATATATAAAGAATGAATAATAACAGGTAGACATCATAAAAAGGTAATTTATTCCGTGTGCTTACAAGTGTTTCCACGGTGGTACTACAGCCTAGTTATGCTATGTGCAAATTCACAAGTACTTGCAGAACTCAAATATCCAATGCTGTGACCACTGTTTCCTCAGAGCAGAATGGTAAAATGTACAATGTAAATACCCTTAAGTGGGGTTGTTGGGGAAGATAGAGTAGAAAAGGAAGAGAGAAAAGTAGGGGAGAGGGAGAGATAGAGAAAGATATGCAGAGGTTGGAGAAGTAGGAGAGAGTGGTTTGTAGATATCTTAATCAAAATGTTATGGTAGGGGTTTTATTACACTGGTTACTTTTGGAGAGATGCGTACCAAGATTTAATGAAAACGACCATGAACATTAAGTTCAACAAACATAGAAATAATAAGCTGCAGAACAACATGAAAGCACTACTCCGAAGATTGCAAAATACCAATGGAATTGTTGTGAAAGCTGACAAGACCTCTAACGTGTATACCATGGATATCGATAGGTACAATAACTTCATACGCAACGAACTACACAAAAAATATTGAAAAACAAATGAAACTACGCTAGCAAATATTAACAACGAGGCATATAAAGTGGTGAAGAATCTCAAAATAGACGATAGAACCGAACCGATTATACCCGCTACCCCCACCTTCAACCTGAAAGACCATAAGGTAAATTTTGACTCTAACCCTAAGATTAGACTTATATGCCCTTCTAAATCAGACATAGGGAAAATTAGCAAACATATACTTGACAGAGTAATAACTCAAGTGAAAAAGAACATTGAAATTAAATTATGGGGCAACACTAGCGAAGCAATTCGCTGGTTTAATAATGTTAAGAATAAGAATAAATCTAAGTTTATACAATTTGACATAGACGAATACTACTCTTCCATCTCCCAAGCACTTTACGTAAGGCCCTATCGTTTGCTAAGGCCAATTCCGACCTAACGGAGGACGAAATTAGTATTATTCTCGAGGCTAGAAAAACCATTATTAAGTTCGATAACTGCTACTGGGAACGTAAGGACAGACCCACAAATTTCGATATTACCATGGGTTCCAATGACTCGGCGGAGGTCACGGATCTCGTTGGAATTTACATAGCCCACATATTACATAGTGAATTTAGTAATCTACAGGGGTGATATACAGAGATGACGGGCTCTTATTAGTTAATAACTTGAATAACCAAAATATTGAAAGGCTACGGAAAAATATTAGAAAATCTTTTAGTGAACTGGGTCTAAAAATAACATACGAATACAATCTTAAAGTAGTAAACTTTCTGGACGTAACTCTTAATTTAAATACCGGACAGATATCAACTTTAACTCTAACCACCCATTCTCCATGATCAAATCAGTTCCCCGGAGTATTTCTCTTAGAATCTCTCGCCTATCGTCTAACTCTGATATTTTTAGTGAACACGCTGAATACTACAATAATGCATTAAGGAATGCTGACCACCGGGATACAATAGAATACATTGATAGGAATTTCCATAACACACATAGCTCTACACGAAATCAAGGAATACGTAACCGGGGGACTAAAATACAAGCACACACACACAGTACTACCAGACATACTAATAATAGAAAATCACCACCAAATAAATCACGTTGTAGAAAGTATATCTGGTACAATCCTATTTTTAATGCCTCGATTAGTACAAAACTATCTCTTTCATTCTTTAAGTTAATCAACAAATACTTCCCTAGTTCCCATAAATACAGCAAAATTCTGAACTCTAAAACTATTAGACTATCATACTCCACGGCACCAAACCTTGAAGCATACATAAAAAAAACTTAACTTAAGGCAATTAAACAACTCTACAAAACAAAACATTTTATTAATAGATGGGCAGAACGCAATATCTGCCTCCCAACCACTAAATGGGAGACGGGTATTACACAACCCACCTGTACCGCTATCACAACCTATCCATGGTATACCCGCTACCCACAACAAAGAATGTAACTGCCATCTACCTGAAAGATGTCCATTGAAGAATGAATGCCTAAAGTCCAACATTGTTTACCAATGCACGGTTGAATCGAACGACCAGAAATGGTATTATATCGGATCTACCACCACCTCGTTTAAATCTCGCTGGTACCGTCTTCGATTCTCAATCAAGCATCCTAATCACCGTTTTGTGACCACGCTCGCCAACAAGACCTGGCAACTCCGTGAACACAACCAACAGTTCACCTTAAAATGGGATATACTTTCCAGCGCAAGTGCATATCGGAGTGGATTGAAGTACTGCAGGTTATGTAACCTTGAGCTCTTTTACATATTAAAATCCAAAAACAAACTACTTGACGATAGAATTGAACGATCATTATACTGCAACCACAAACTAAAAGCTAAATTCTCTCACTATAAAATAACTTAACATTCGAACCCGTAACTATAACACCGCTTTCTAGCTAACCACCTCCTCTTCCCCCCACACTACAAGACAATACACTGCTTATCACTATAAATGGTAACTCAGTGCAATTCCTAGATTACTACTACAAACCCAAAGTTCACTCACCACACAAACTTCGTCTGTCCCCTCTCTACCTCTCTCTCTACATCCATTACACTCTCTGTCTCTCGCCTTTGGCCTACCTCCCTCTCAACATCTATGAACCTGCCCTCTGGGGCAATAAATAATTCCGACCTTAACTATCAACGCATCTCTCCAAAAGTAACCAGTGTAATAAAACCCCTACCATAACATTTTGATTAAGATATCTACAAACCACTCTCTCCTACTTCTCCAACCTCTGCATATCTTTCTCTATCTCTCCCTCTCCCCTACTTTTCTCTCTTCCTTTTCTACTCTATCTTCCCCAACAACCCCACTTAAGGGTATTTACATTGTACATTTTACCATTCTGCTCTGAGGAAACAGTGGTCACAGCATTGGATATTTGAGTTCTGCAAGTACTTGTGAATTTGCACATAGCATAACTAGGCTGTAGTACCACCGTGGAAACACTTGTAAGCACACGGAATAAATTACCTTTTTATGATGTCTACCTGTTATTATTCATTCTTTATATACACTCCGGAATACAGAAGGATCAGGAACTAAGTTTCTTCAACAATTCTTCCATAACTCGTAGAGTAACCTCTTACCATATCCAGTGTAGTAATTAACCATTACTACATCTTGGATAATCCTATACCTAATATATATATATATATATATATATATATATATATATATATATATATATATATATATATATATATATATATATATATATATATATATATATATATATATATGTGTGTGTATATATATATATATATATATATGTATATATATATATGTATATATATATATATATAAGAGGGTGTTAAAGTTTGCTTGAAGCATTGTGAAATGTGTAAAATATGTAGTTTAGAAAGCCACAACAATGCAGAGGGAAATCTCGAGGTATGAAGTGAGTGAGAAATAGGAGAAAAGTGAAAATTGAGAGAAACGAAAATGAAAACAAAACAAAGGTAGAAGGGTTACCGTAGTGGAGATTTAATCCCAATATTTCGGGCTTACGCCCATCAACGGGGGAAAGTTCCAAAGGGGGGGGGGGGGGGAACAGGCTAAGCCGGAGAAAGTTGTATTGTCGTTAAAACATAGGAATGCCGTTATGGGGAAAAATTCAAACGAGGGAAAGAATGCGCGTGCGCGTGATAGGCTGTGACAAAAGCTACTGACCAATTGGGTTAAATCAATAGGGTGCGCTAGCGTGTGAAAGCCGTAAAATATGTGTGTAAATATATATGTGTGTGTAACTGTGTGTGTATATGTGTATGTGTGTATGTATGTGAGTGTGTGTGTGTGAAAGATAGTGGGCCGTAGAAGCTGGAAATCAAAGGGTGTGAAAGGTGGTAGGTTGTATAACCATGTGTGCGTGTATAAATATAGATGTGTGTGTGTATGTGTATGGGTATAAATATAAGTGCGTGTGTGTGAAAGATAGTAGGCCGTAGGGGCTGTTACTGGTCACTATGGTTAAATTAGCCATGTCAGCTCATTTCTCTCAGCCCGGTTGTTAAGTGGGGGTCTGAGGTTCTTAATAACAAGTGCTTCCTTTATCCTTAAGGATCCGATGCTGCGTTCAGTCGCTAGGACTGTGACCAAGGGTCTGCCATGTGGGTTTCCGCATTTAAGGATGTGTTTACGGAAGGAAGATGCGTTGGTGTTGATATCTTCCTTGATACGAACATGTAGGGGTCGGATGGTGCTACCTATGTAAAACTTGTTACATTTATCGCATTGAATCTTATATACGACATAGGTGCGTAGGCAATCTGCCCCCCGTATCGGGCAGTTGCTGAGGGAACACGTCCCATCTGACTCGTCGGGTTTGTTGGAGAGGCATCTTCGGAGCGAAGGTCTTGTGTGGGCCAAATGTATGTCAAGTCCCTCCCTCCGTATGGCCCTGCGGATGGCGTTCGTGGTATATTCACTCAGGTGGGGGATTTTAAAGAAGCACCTGCTTTTATCTAAGTTTCTAGTGGGTGTCTGTCTATTGGGTCTGGGGTCTCTAATACCGTTAATCAGTCGCTTGGGATAACCATTAGATCTGAGTAGATTACGGAATTGCGTGGTATGGGTGAGACCACCGATCGGGTCGCTGCATCTATTAGTGATCCGTGTAAGTTCATTTAGGACATAGCCTCTCTTAGCGTTGTTGGGGAGGGCTGAGTTGTAATGCACAAATAAGTCCTTGCACGCTGCCTTGCGGTAGAAGGTGGTGTTTATGTCTCCTTCTTCCGAGATGTTGATACGGAAGTCGAGGAGGGCGAGTGACCCGTCTTCTCCAGGGTGTTCGATGGTGAAATCGACGTGATGGTCAGTGTCGTTGAAGATTTGGTGAATTTCATTCGCCATCTCCCGGGAAGAAGTGAGTATCAGTATGTCATCAACGTATCTGGAGTAGAAGGCGACGGCGTTGGGTTGGCAGGTGTTGAGTGCCTTGCGTTCCAGGTGGTCCATGTACGAGATCGCAAGTATGCCGGACAGACTAGAGCCCATAGGTAGCCCAGAGATCTGTTTGTACGTGTGGCCGAGGAAATTGAAGAATGCATTATCCACAACGAAGGAGAGGAGTTGGTGGATGTCCGTGTGTGTGAGTCCGAAGCAGTGTAAGTTAGATGCTCGGACTCGTTCGGTCAACAGGTCGACGGCTGGGGATGCTGGTACGGAGGTATAAAGGGCGACCACATCAAGACTGAAGGCATATCCGTTGTCCTTTCTGGTGTTGGGCGCCAGATGGTGTAGTCGCTCCAAGACCTCCTTTACATGCACACATATATACATGCACACACATATATATGCACGTATCGGTTTACCGAACATTTATTATGATGCTCGGTTTGTTTGTAAACAAACAAACAGCCCGAATTATGCCGTACAGTGTTTAGGCAACCACGTCACCTTTTTGTTCAACACTGACACAGGAACGATGTACTAGTTTCAAGCTTATTAGCTATCGTCAGCATCGTATATTCCATTTATATATATATATATATATATATATATATATATATATATGTGTGTGTTTAGATAAATCACAGAGGCAATAAACATAAAAGAATTACAACCAAAATTAAATAGAAAACATGAGTGGAACAGCAACATCACAACTTACAATTAAGGACAAAATGAAAACACACACGCACATAGAACAAACAACCAACCAGTAACATGTAAATAAACAAATAAATAAACGAATATAAACACACACAGACACCCGGATGTAACACATGCACAAACTAAGCACACAACACACACACAAAAACAAGATGGCGTAGGACAGAACAAAGGAGAGGCACAAAAAACAAAGAAAATAACCCCCAGTCACTGAAGAGGTCGCAGAATGTGTGACGAAAGAACTTTGACAATATATAAACAACCATCTGGTTGTGGAACCAACCAACCAACCGGAAATTTATAAATTCCTAAATTTATAAATTTATTATAATAAATTGAAGTGAAACATCTGGTGCGTGTGTTTCTTATTGGCAATATGACCCTCCCAAAGTATAACAATATCGGTTTCAACACACGTTTTCAGATAAAGAATCTTGCTAAACAAATTCACAAACGATATATATATATATATATAAATACATATATATAAGCAAAAGGGATATTCAATTTGTTGGTAATTCAACAAATATAAATGTTTATAACTGATTCAGAGCACTCGACAAGTTTCCTGGAGTATAATATTCAATGATATTAAATAAATGGAAAATGAGAAATGTAAACAACTAATAATTATAACTTATTTCTATTTCTATAATACTTATACATGCACAATTGTTAATCTATATAGATATTTATATACTTACAACCTGTTGTAATGTAATAAGATAAAATCTACTTACAACCATAATTCTTCATATAATCTAATTGATTATATATACAATATTATAACTCATAATATAGCTAAATAAACTTTAAATTCTGGAATCATATTCCACCATTCCCGCAAATTTTTAATTCCTTTTAAATTAACGTAAATACAAGCTCTTCTTTCTTTTTTTTTCTTCTTCCTACTTATACATACATATATACTAATTATTTAAATTCTGCATAGCGTCTAAAATAACATTTTTTCAGCCCTATACTTCAACCTCATTTGCATACTCATCTTAATAATTTGAAATACCTGACTTTTCTTCTCTTTTCCTTCACTATCCAGGAAAAACTTGAACCGTTAAGGTATTTTTTCTTGGTTATGTCAAAATTTATAAAACAAACTTTGTATTTTCTCTGATGAGAGCGTACCAAAGTTTTGGTACCCTTGAAATATATATAATAGAATAAATATGGTTTTATAAATATAGTTTCCATTTATTTAATATCATTTCAAAAGTAGAATTGAGATGGAGGGTTTGTGGTTTTTCTCGCAAAAATAACAAACTCTCCATCTCAATTCTACTTTTGAAATGCACAAGAACTGCGAAACCGGTAAAGGAACCAAATAAATATATATTTAAAAAAAAGACTCCAGTTGCATTTTCGATTTCATCTTTTCTCCTTATATATATATATATATATATATATATATATATATATAAACTTAAGAAAAATAACAAGAGAGGACAAGACAACGAACGAAAAACAATTTAAGGGGAAACCTTAAATAACGAAGGACACAGAACTCCAGGGTCATCGGCCCTTGAGGTGGAACTTTCGACCCCTACCAACGTTACTGCTAGTCCACCTGGGGTCACAGCGTTTGAGACAAGCCAAACGCTGTCTCGTGGAGTAAGAGACGAGAGTCCTTCTACGTCGGCGGGAGAGGAGGGGGGCGTTATACGAACGCGGAAAAACATTCCATTTCTTTTATTACCATCGTATTTCTTACATCTTTCCGTTCTACTTACTCTCCTTTCACCCTCTCTCTGTCCAACACGACACCATACGTATTCTCTATTCCTCTCTCTCTCTCTCTCTGTCCAACACCACACCATACTTATTCTCCACTCCTCTCTCTCGACCTCTCCCCCTCGCCCCCTCTCTCTCTCTCTCTCGTTAACATCAACGCCACCACCATACTATTTACGCTCACCCCTCTCTCTGTCTCTCCAACACCACACCTCACCAACACCAGAAAAAACACTACTTACACCACTCTCTCTCCCCTCTCTCTTTCGCTCACCCCCTCTCTCTTTCCGTCCAGTCAGCCATAGTCAATCACTACACTACTACTTCAACAAGTGCTATGGAATACAGAACTGATGTCGCTTCCCATTCTTTTTTACCCCTCATTTCTTTACACACACACATACACACACTCACACAGACGCACGCACACAGACGCACGCACACTGATGCACACAAAAATATACACCAACACCCAGATACATACTTATATATATATATATATATATATATATATATATATATATATATATATATATATACCCGCACATATTACACATGCACACACAGATAGAGATATACACATAGAGATACATAAAGACTCGTACACAGATACACACACAGATACACACACAGACGCACGCTGACACATGCACACATATTTATGCACACATATGCACACAGACATATAAATCTACACACACACACACACACACACACACACACACACACACACACACACACACACACACACACACACACATCGATGCACGAAAGCAACTTGAATAAAAAATGTCTAGAATTCTAGAATTTTCCGAATGTCTGTCTGTCTGCTCGCCTGTGTCTTTATTCATTTCTCTGTTCGCATATTTTTGCATCTGTTTGTCAGTCTGTCGGTCTGTGTGTCTGTTGAAATGTCTGTCCGTCTGATTGGCTGTCTTTGTTTCTATAGTCTATTTCTCTGCCTGTCTGTCTGTCTGTCTGTCCCTCTATCTATCTGTCTGCATATATATGCTTTGACCGTCTACCTGTCAGTCTCTTTGGCCAACCATCTGTCTGTCTTCATGACAGTCCATCTGTCCATCTGTCCATCTGTCCCTGTCGGCCTGCCCACTCTCACGCATATCTGTGCGCCTGTATGTCTGTCTGTTTGTCTGTCAGTTTCCACCTGCCCCCCCCCCCCCCCCCCCCTAAGAGGTATGTCCGCCTGTATGTCTGTCTGTCAGTCCACCTGCCCCCCTGAGAGGTATGTCCGCCTGTATGTCTGTCTGTCAGTCCATCTGCCCCCCTAAGAGGTATGTCCGCCTGTATGTCTGTCTGTCAGTCCATCTGCCCCCCTAAGAGGTATGTCCGCCTGTATGTCTGTCTGTCAGTCCATCTGCCCCCCCTAAGAGGTACGTCCGCCTGTATGTCTGTCTGTCAGTCCACCTGCCCCCCTGAGAGGTCTGTCCGCCTGTATGTCTGTCTGTCAGTCCATCTGCCCCCCTAAGAGGTATGTCCGCCTGTATGTCTGTCTGTCAGTCCACCTGCCCCCCTGAGAGGTCTGTCCGCCTGTATGTATGTCTGTCTATCCACCAGTCTGTTCTCCTTTCTTACATCTCAGGGTCATTTTTCTTTGTCTATACGTTGGACTGCAGATCATATCATTCTTTTCTGTTTTTCTATTTCTCTCCTTTCTATATTTTATTCTCCTTTGGCTAACCTATAGCACATCATTACCTCCCTTCTTTTTCAGTCGGTACACTTTGGATAATTTCCTCATTATGTGTGTAATTCACACAAAGCATAACTTGTCCTGTCTTTTGTCTCTATCTGTTTTGTTATGACCCAATGTGCACTGGAATGAATAGTATCAATCTTAATTAACCGAACCTAAAGTGATTTCCAGATGGTGGCTGAGAAGATGGGATCGTCCTTTTATATATATATTCTTCAACCTTTTTTTATTTATCATTGTTGTGTTATAAGTATGGCCACTGCATTCGGTCGTTTTTCTTGGTGTCGCACATTATAACTGTTGTGTTTTACTCCGGACGATAATGTTTAGCTTCACGATCCATTGAGTGTTTTGTGATATTGTCTCAAACAACTCGATTAGTACCTGCTATATGGCGGCTACAACTTCGATTCATACCCAAAATTATATGTATGTATATATATATATATATATATATATATATATATATATATATATATATATATATATATATATATATATATATAGCTGAGATTCTACAGGACTAGAACTATTTCATTCTTTAGAAATCATCAGGAATCTGGGTATCAAAAAATAAATATGACTGACCCCCAACGATCTTATAGACACCTGAAATCTAGGCATTGTTAGCTTAAGAGAAACTTAAAAATAAGGAGTGGCACCCCATTCTGAACTTGTTTATAGAATTCTTTCTGCCTTTGTTACTCTAAATATAAATTATACCTTTTAATGAATTCCCTTTTCTATCAACCAATGACCCCTACCCATCCCACTCCCTACCCTCTCCTACCACCTGAAGAGACCTATAAATACCATATTTATTTTTTGATACCCAGATTCCTGATGATTTCTAAAGAATGAAACAGTTCTAGTTCTGTAGAATCTCATCTATATTAAAACTGTTATACTCTGCAATGTATTGAGTACCTTACTTACTGTGGTTACCTCCGATTCAACCCGGAATAACGTACCTATATATATATATATATATATATATATATATATATATATATATATATATATATATATATAAATATATGTAGGAGGTGAGTTTTATTGTAGCACAATAAAGCATTGCATATAACGGATAAGTAGCACTCAACAGTTTATTGGAGTGGAATATATATAAGAAGAAATTAAAAGATGGTTAAAAAAGTTCCATGTATTTTATTATGCGCATTTCAAAAACAAATATCATCCCGGGACGATATTTGCGTTCTCATCAGATAAAATAAGGAGACATGATATGAAGCTTAAAAAAACACTTGTGAGCAAGGTAGTGTCTAATCAAAATATGTTGATTAGACACTACCTTGCTCACAAGTGTTTTTTTAAGCTTCATATCATGTCTCCTTATTTTATCTGATGAGAACGCAAATATCGTCCCGGGATGATATTTGTTTTTGAAATGCGCATAATAAAATACATGGAACTTTTTTAACCATCTTTTAATTTTTTCTTTTATATATATATATATATATATATATATATATATATATATATATATATATATATATATACATATATAGATAGATAGATAGATAGATAGATAGATAGATAGATAGATAGATAGATAGATAGATAGATAGATAGATAGATAGATAATGTGTGTATGTGTGTGTGTATATATATATGAATGTCTGTGTGTGTATATATACACACATATATACACGGAGATGGGGAAATATTCGGTTTAATGCCCGAGCGCTCGGTTATCCCACCTGGAGTGAGAGACCCCTGGTTTTTCATAGGGTATCATTTTATGAGAAGGAAAACTCTGATGTAAAACCCGTGACTCGATGGCAGCCAATCATGTTGATCTGGTTTTCTTTTTAGATAACTTCCACCATTGTTCAGAGAGTCGGTTTGGTCCATTGAAAGACCTTTCTTCACGTAAAAAATGCGCAGACATCACTTGATCTAAACGACTTTCATGTGTATTGTATGAGCATGGCGTCTTCTTTTTATTCTTTCGCTGCAGCATATGCAGAAGGGGATTGGCTGGGCTAAAAAGTTATGTTCGTGCCACCCTTGGGATAGAATTTCTCAAATCCGAGATGCAACTGTTATTGTACACACACATATATATGCATACACAGATATATATACCTACATATACACAAACAATATATATATATATATATATGTGTGTGTGTGTGTGTGTGTGTGTGTGTGTGTGTGTGTGCGCGCGTGTGTGTGTGAGTGTATATATATATATATATATATATATATATAGTAATAATAATAAATTTGAAGACTAAAATCCAAAGAGGGCTCGATAATCTGTTATTTTAATAAATATATATGTGTGTGTGTGTGTGTGTGTGTGTGTGTGTGTGTGTGTGTGTGTGTGTGTGTGTGTGTGTGTGTGTGTGTGTGTGTGTGTGTGTAAAAGGTAAACAGAAATAACAATACAATCGGTACAGTATATGGAAGGAATATATTAGGTTAACGTTTGATATAGCAGGAAGAGGGTGTTAACGTTTCGGACCGCTAGTCCTTCATCAGAAGAAAGAATGAGAAATAAAATAGATTGAGGTGACGGGCGGGTTGGAATTGGAAAAAAATGTCTTTAGATAAAAATAACAGGTCCATTTATGTTGAAATATATACGTATATATATATATGAAGCCTTTCTATATTACATATTTACACTCTGCTTTGTATTATATATATATATATATATATATATATATATATATATATATATATATAATACAATATATATATATATATATATTTATATATATATACATATTTATATATATATATATATTTATATATATATATATATATATACATATACATTTATATATAATACACACACACACACACACACACACACACACACACACACACACACACACACACACACACACACACACACACACAACTAGCTAGTCTCTTATAAAATGCCTTTCTCATTACTTTCCAGATTCGATGCCATGACGACACAACAGGGTATAAGGAATAATAGTGAATTTTGAGGAGCGGGGGTGGTGGATATGACGGGGGAGGATGTTTAAATTCTGTCATTTATATTGACACCTTCCTTACCACCAATACTACCACCACTACTACCACCACCACAACCACCACTACTACTACCACCACAACCACCACCATTCCACCATTCCACCATTCCACCATTCCACCATTCCACCATCCCGCCATTCAACCAGCCATTTCACCATTCCACCATTCCACCATTCCACCATTCCACCATTCCACCATCCCGCCATTCAACCAGCCATTTCACCATTCCACCATTCCACCATTCCACCATACCATCATTCTGCCATACCATCATTCTGCCATTCCACCATCCCGCTATACCATCATTCTGCCACTCCACCATCCCGCCATTCCATCATTCTGTCATTCCACCATGCCACCATTCCACCATTCCACCATCAACCATTCCACCATTCCAACATTCCACCACTCCATCATTCCACCATCCCGCCATTCAACCATTTTACCATTTCCCCATTCCACCATCCTACCATTCTACCATACCACCATTCCACCATTCTCCATTCCATCATTCTACCATTCTACCATACCACCATTCCACCATTCTCCATTCCACCATTCTACCATTCCACCGTACCACCATTCTGCTATTCCACCATTCTACCATTCCACCGTACCACCATTCTACCATTCCACCGTACCACCATTCTGCTATTCCACCATTCTACCATTCCACCGTACCACCATTCTACCATTCCAACGTACCACCATTCTGCTATTCCACCATTCTACCATTCCACCGTACCACCATTCTGCTATTCCACCATGCCACCATTCCACCATTACACCATTCTGCTATTCCACCATTCTACCATTCCACCGTACCACCATTCCACTATTCCACCATTCCTTTCTTTCACCATTCTTCAACACGTTGTGATGTGATGGAATCCAGAGCTGATGTCGCTTCCAAGGAAACCTTCCAACTATTTCTACACATACACACACACACACACATATATACACACATACACACACAAACATACATACATACATACACATACATACATATGCACACATATACACCCACATACTCACGCACACATGCACATACACATATATATATATATACACACATATACACATATTCACAGCCACACACACACATACACATACATACAAACACAAACACATACACACACACGCACATACACACACAAACACACATACAAATATACACACACAAACGCACACACATACACATACATATACACACACTCGGACATACATACACAAACATATACTCAGATACACAGATACAAAAACAGGCAAACTAACGCACAAACACATACCTACACATACACACAGAGAAACAGACAGACACACGCATACACACAAAGACACACACACACATACACCGACGTGCGGCCGTGCTCAGTGTGAATGAAACGTGGAAACTTCCACATTTGTGTATGTTGACCTGTCTACACACACACACACTCACACACACACACACACACACGCACACACACACACACACACACGCACACACACACACACACACACACACACACACACACACATACACACATATATATATATACACGCATACATACACATACATACACACACATACATACACACATATGTACATACATACATACATGCATACATACACACATATATACATACATACATACATAGCAATGAATTCATATATGCATTGGAGAAACCCCTGTGTAACAGGACACTAGCTTAAATTAATAAAACAATTTATCTCCAATATGGTATTGAGTACTCATTTTCGGAACTTTCTATACTTACATACATACATACATACATCATACATACATAGATCATACATACATCATACATACATACATCATACATCATACATACATACATACACACACACACAGATACACATATATTATACAGGATGTTCCCCCCAAAAGTATACACTCTTTGATTAGAACGGTGTTGAAGTGTGTATACATTTTTTGGGGGGGGGGGCACCCTGCATTCACACACATATATATATGTGGGTAATATGAAAATATTATATATATATATATATATATATATATATATATATATATGCAAAAGTTCTATTTAAAGTTGTTGGGATACAAGTAAATATTTTTATAACTGATATAAAGCACTCGACAAGTTTTTGGAGTAGATATACGATATTAATAAATGGAAACTATATTTATAAAACCATATTTATTTCATTATACATATTTCAGGGATACCGCATTAAATTATGGTATGCCTTCATCAGACAAAATACAATATATAACAGTATTACAAATAGCTTTGACGTACCCTTTTAAAATGCAACCATTACTTTTGGAGGCTGTCTGGATAGTGATTTGTTTATATTATTTTAATAAGTCATAGTGTTAAGCACAATTAGAAAAAGACGGAGAGAAAGAAAAAAAGAAAAAAGACGGAGAGAGAGAAAGAAAACCTGGAGAAATATCGGAGAGAGAGAGAAATGTATGGAGAAAAGAAAGAGATAAATAAAGATAGGAGGAAATAAAAAAGAAAGAAAAAAGGAAGAAATAAGAAAAACAAAGGAAAGCAACAGAGAGATATCAAGTCATCATACAGATAGAAAAACTCAAGAGAGAGAAATACTATATAGAGAGAGGGGGAGACAATGAAAACTTTACGTCTTGTCATATTAAGTTGAGTTAACAATTTATATGAAATGAATAATAAAAATATAAGTATCAATATTCATGAATGGGACATAGATATATAATATGAGAAATTAAACATTGTTCAATAATGACTATATGTTTAGTTTAAAAACTTGAGATCAATATACCAAAATCTGAGTTAAATCGTTCAAAATGTACCCTTGCTATAGAGATCAGTATCTTATGCAAAGACATACAAATATATATGTATATATATATATATATATACATACACATACGCACGTCCTGAAAATAGAAATTATGTTTACTCAAGCCAACAATATAGCCATACAAAACGTAAATGATTTCTCTTAATCACTGCTATACATTCCTTGTGTTATAAAAAGTTCACAGTATATATACATAAATGTATACGATTAATATTCATGTCCTCATATATACGATTACCATTCATGTATTTAATATTATGCATATCTGCAACATACCTCTCACCCACATAGATATACATACATACATATATACACATACATATGTATAAATAAATATCTGCGTGCGTCCTCCCGCATCGCTCATGTATATATACAGACATATATACAAACACAAAAAACCTATAACACTTTATATGCATGTTAATACACATATATGCATTTGTATAGAGATAATCAAATATCAATATATTACTAAAGGATTATAACTTGTAAATATAACTATAACAATATAAATTTAAAATACCAAAGGAATATATTTTGGAAATACAACTATATCAGTATAGTCAAAAGAAATCTAGAAATATCAAAGCATTAAATATCTTTAAAACACTATAGAGTATCTTAAGTTAAAATAATATGTTTTATATATTTAGTATAGAAATTTATCCTACGTATATCTCAATCAAGATATTGAAAGGGTAGACTTATGAAAGTTATGAGAAGCTATCAGAATCAAAACAAATAAATAAAAATAATTTAAAAGATTTAAAAAACCCAATGATTCTACAGATAACCTTATATTTAGTATAGAAATTTATCTTTATTTATCTCTTTCTTTTCTCCATACATTTCTCTCTCTCTCCGATATTTCTCCAGGTTTTCTTTCTCTCTCTCCGTCTTTTTTCTTTTTTTCTTTCTCTCCGTCTTTTTCTAATTGTGCTTAACACTATGACTTATTAAAATAATATAAACAAATCACTATCCAGACAGCCTCCAAAAGTAATGGTTGCATTTCAAAAGGGTACGTCAAAGCTATTTGTAAAACTGTTATATATTGTATTTTGTCTGATGAAGGCATACCATAATTTAATGCGGTATCCCTGAAATATGTATAATGAAATAAATATGGTTTTATAAATATAGTTTCCATTTATTAATATCGTATATATATATATATATATATATATATATATATATATATATATATATATATATATATATATATATAACGAAGGAGGTGTGGTAAGGAACCAGGTGGACCATAACGCACCAGAGTACTCAATACTTAGGGTAGTAGAGTGGGTAATAGGAAAATGTTTGACCCCGACGGCAGAACTCAAGCCGTTTCGACGGCTATTTCTGGACTAAATTAGAATTTTTTTACCACGCTAAAAATTCTAATTTATTCCAGAAATAGCCGTCGAAACGGCTTGAGCTCTGCCGTCGGGGTCAAACATTTTCCTATATATATATATATATATATATATATATATATATATATATATATATATATATACATATAATCTTTTTCATATTACCAACTCTACTACCGCAAGTAATCGAGTATTCTGGTGGTTTATGGTCGGTCCACCTGGTTTTTTACCACACCTTATCTGATATATCTAACTGTGGAAACGGCCGGAGTTCAGCCGTCGGGGTGCTGAGTTTTTTCATATATATATATATATATATATATATATATATATATATATATATATATATATATAAGTTAAAACAATGAAATAAAAAATCAAGTCATTAGAGATATACTTCACTGCTTTACGATCGTTTCTAGGTGATGATAATACATTGTAGCTATACTCCGTTATTGATCTATGTAAGGTTAGTTACAAAATATCAGATAAAGAGAATATTTACTTACATGCATATCACTAGCTGTTTTCAAAAGCAATAATAATTTTATTCAGAATTAGTTGTTTGTTACTATCATGTCCTTATTTGGAGGTAGTTGAAGAACTAACCTATCAAATTGTTTTTTCATATGGTTTTAAGATGAAAAGTAATACACTTTAGTTGAATGGAACAGTTCTAGTCCTGTAGAAATTATTTCTATAATAAAATAAAGATGTCTATACTCTACTGACGTATTTAGTATATTGGGAGGTGACTACAGTTTTAAAAAAGGTACTCAATACGTAAGTAGAGTATAGACATCTTTATTTTATTATAGAAATAATATCTTCAGGACTAGAACTGTTCCATTCATAAGAAATAATCATATATATGTATGCAGATTTGTACGTGTATGTATGTATATATTAGGTATGTATGTATGTATCTATGTGTATGTATGTATGTATGTATGTATGTATGTATGTATGTATGTATGTATGTATGTATGTATGTATGCATGAATGTATGAATGTATGTATGTGTGTATGTATGTATGTGTGTATGTATATGTGTATGTATGTATGTATGTGTGTTTGTATGTATGTATGTGTGTATGAATGTATGTATGTGTGTATGTATGTATGTGTGTATGTATGTATGTATGTATGTATGTGTGTATGTATGTATGTGTGTATGAATGTATGTATGTGTGTATGTATGTGTGTATGTATGTGTGTATGTATGTATGTGTCAGGTCACCAGTTGGTGCTACTGGTAACATGTATTCCAGTACAACCTGTCTCATGGTCGGGTCGTTGGCGACTAAACTGGCAACCCCACCAAGGTTTCTTGGTGAGGAGGGTGACTTTGGACATCCTGCAGGACTAAAAACAAAACCTGTCAAAGGGCAAAGGAGCTCTTAAGAGTCAATGGCCATTCAAAATCACCGGGAGAGATGACCCCTTAGCCTTTGTCAAGGCAGAATTCTAGGAGAAGGAAAACTCTGATATAACACCTGCAGCCCTGATGGTATCCAATGATGTTGACTTGTTCTTCTTTTTGGTAAATATCATCTTGGTTAAGAGAGTGGGACTGGCTTTGTGCAGTGTCTTTGCTCACTATAAAAGCTTCACGGCACAGGCATTGCTTTATATCTGGAGATCTCTCTGCACTTGTCCTCACGTGGTACCATGGGCCCAGCACTATGTGTCAATAATTGTCACAAGTGTAGTGTTTGTATCAGAGTTTTCAAGTCGCTGGCTGGACTAAAAAGTCACACTCATTCAGCGCATCGGTAGGGGTTCTCCTACATGGATATAAAGTAGTGGCCGTACTCGAAAACGAGTTTGCAGCCACCATGTGTACGTGAAAGTGAAAGTGAGTAAGTGTATAGCTATTTAGGTGGTGGTATAGGGGGAGGGATTTTTGGAGCAGGTATAGACAGAATGGGATTGGGAGAGAGAGGGGGAATGAGGGAAGGGGAGTGGTGGAAGGGATCGGATAATGGGTGTGGGGGAGGGAGGGGGTGTAGATGGAGAGTTCAACGACCTGAATCTCTGAGAGAATTGAATTTCTTCTGTCGATCGATAGTTGTAAGATGAAGGGAGGGGGGAGGCGGCGACACAGATATACGGACAGACAAGCATTGAGACAGACAGACAGATAGGTAGACACACAGATAGACAGACACACAGATAGGTAGACAGACAGACACACACACAGATAGACAGACACACAGATAGGTAGACAGACAGACACACACACACACAGATAGACAGACACACAGATAGGTAGACAGACAGACACACAGATAGACAGACACACACACACAGATAGACAGACACACAGATAGGTAGATAGATAGATAGATAAACAGATAGATAGATAGATAGATAGATAGATAGATAGATAGATAGATAGATAGATAAACAGATAGATAGATAGATAGATAGATAGATAGATAGATAGATAGATAGATAGATAGATACATTTCTTTATTAGCCACAAGGGCACAAAAGAAGGGGACAAATACAAATGGGGAGTTTACATACAGGTATATGAAAATAAAACTATTAATAAAAATAACAAATAACTGAAATCCCCAATAGGGGGGAGGCGTTACACAGGGGTTGTACACACCCCGGAAAAATGTACAACCATCAGCTCCAGAAGCACCAAGAGTGAGTATTCCCCTCCTCTCTTCCTCTTTTTCCTCAACCTACAGGCTTATATAGAGAGAAGGCCCAACCACTCGGGCCATCTTTGACACATTCCCACACCTTTTATAAAATTTGCTGGGGTACAGCACCTCTCTCTCCATCCTGATTCTTCTTCCACAGATAGATGGATAGATAGATAGATAGATATATTTCTTTTATTTGCCACTAGGGCATCAAAAGTGGGACAAGTACAAAGGGGGGAGTTTACACAAAAAGGCGTCCTCAATAAGGAGGAGGCAATAACAAAATATAAAAATAAAATAAGATATAACAAAAAATAAAATTTTTAACAAAATCCTCAATAGAGAGGAGGCGCCTTGGGGGGTCGCACACACCCCCGAAAAAAGTGTGCAACCCTTCTCCTCAGGAGCACAGAGAAGGGGTGCTCCCTTGGTCTTTCATCTTCCTCACCTATAGTCTGATGTAGAGTGAAGGCCCATTCACACGGGCCATTCTCGCCACTTTCACCCATCTTTCATAGAAACGGCTGGGGTGCAGCACCTCTCTCTCCATCCTGATCCTTCTTCCGAAATGATATCGGAAGAAACGGACCAGTTGTTGGCCAGAGAGAAAGGTGCCCGACCTCAGTCCTTTCAGACGCGTCCACCATACAACCTCTTTCGCCATGGCTATTACGCACAGAAACACCGCCTCTGCTTCATCTTTGAAGGGGGGAGGCGGCTTGATCATTACAATAGACTCGGTGGTCAACCGGATCGGTCCCACCCTTGACAGCAGTTGTTCGACATAGCCCCACAGATCGGCTACGCCCGAGCAGTGTACTAATGCGTGTGCAACGGTTTCCTCGTCGCACACGCATCTGGGACAGATCTTTTTGGCGGGGTCCCTACCCGGGCGCCCGTGTCTGTAGAGCCTTTCTCGAACGGGTAAAGCCCCTCGGTAGCACTGCCAGGCCAGGGACTTCTGGAAGTTGTCCATAGGTCCCGGGCTGAATGTCCTACCGAACAGGCTGGCCAGTTCGTCCTCCTCCATGTCTAGGGCTTCTCCGAGGGCGTCGTCGCACCTGCTGCGTACCAGCCCTCTATAGAATGTTGCGGTGGAGTCTCCACTGATAACCGGATCCGCCTGCCAGAGGGCGGTGAGCGCCTGGGCACACTCAGTGTGCCAGGCGCCCAGTTTTCTCGGTCTTTGCTTGACCCAGGATTGCAGCTCGGTGAGTGAGACGAGTCTGGGAAAGGTTCGTCTCACAAACGAGGCCCACACCGGTTGTCCGGTGAGGAATACGTAGAGGTGCCGTAGCCTTAATGCGTGTTTACGCATCATTAGCCACGGCATCCCCAGCCCTCCTTTCGAAGGGTGTTGACAGCAGATGGATCTCCTCACCATAGGAGCCCGCCTCTTCCAAAGGAATTGGAAGAGCGCGCGCTCCATCTTGGTGAGGGTTTCCCTTGGGCAGGGCACTACGGTCAGGCGGTAGTAGATGACGGACGCTATGTAGGTGTTCGCCACCTCCGCCCGGCCTTTCAGGGATAGTTTGCAACTGGCCCACTTCTGGGTCAGTGCAAACACCCTGTTCGTAACCTCCGCCCAGTTTTTCTCCACCTGGAGGTCCGGTCCGAACCAGACCCCGAGCAACTTCACCGGGCCCTCCGTCCAGCGTCCGACGACGCTATCGGAGGGCATCGGTCTGCCCCTCCACGTGCCGAGTTGCAAACCGATCGACTTGTCCCGGTTCAGCTTAGCCCCTGTGAACTTTTCGTACTCCTCCAGTAAGGTGCCGACCGCCTCGATTTCGGAGGCCGTCGACACCATTACTGTCACGTCATCGGCGTAGGCCGACACCGCTTTCCGCAATCCCGGTTCCAAAGGGATGCCCTGCAACAACTCCAACTTCCGCAGTAGTGGCTCGAGAGTCAACACATACAGAAGGGAGGAGAGAGGGCACCCTTGTCGGATGGACCGCGCGATTTTGAACGGCTCCGAGAGGTAGCCGTTCACCTTGACCCTAGAGCAGATGCGGCTGCTGTGCATAGCAGTGATCCAGCCCCTGAAAACGGGTCCGAAGCCTGCCGCCGCTAGCACCGCATCCAGGTAACCATGGTCGACCCTATCGAACGCCTTAGATTGATCCAAGTTGATCAGAGCCCCACCAAAGCCGGGTTCGTTCCCAACCCTCTCTATGATGTATCGCATGAGGTGGAGGTTGTCATGGATGGACCTGGACGGGATAGCGCATGTCTGCGCATCTCCCACCAGGTTGCCCACGACAAGCGCCAACCTCTTTGCTAGCACCTTGGCCAAAATCTGTAACTCTGTATTTAGCAGTGTTATGGGCCTGAAGTTACTTATTTCGTCCCCCTTGTTCTCGTCCTTCCTCACTAGCGTGACTACGCCCTTGGTCACAGTACAGGGAATTCTCCCGTTCTGTTGCCAGTTGCAGTAGACCGCCTCGAGGAGATCGGGGAACAAGTCCGGCATAGCTAGATATAATTCGTAAGGAAGACCATCGAGACCCGGGGATTTGCGTTTGCCGCATTGGCTCAGCACGTCCTCTATCTCAGCGGCCGAAATCGGCTCTTCGCAGGACTTCGCCTCCCTGTCCGAGAGGCGCGGCAGGCCGTCGAGGTATGGACCGAAGTCCACGTTCCCAACCGGCTCCCCGCCCCTCCCGAACAGTCGGGCAAAGTGCCTTTGAAAGGCCTCACACATCTGCTTAGGCTCAAGAATCGCCCGTCCATCCAGGTCTCGCAAAGACCGGATGGTGGATTTAGTTCCACTGTTGGCCTCTGTCACGCGGGCCCAGCTAACAGCTTTGGTCCCCTCGTTCCCTAGAGCACGTATTTTACTTCGGACAACGCAGCCTTCGTGCTTCGCGTCGAAAAACTGGCTCAAAGCCGTTCTCGACGCTAGCACTCTGGCCACGTCGCCGCTTCTAATTGCCTCTTCTACTCTATCTATTAGCTCCCTTTCCTTCCTATTCCTATCCGCAGCTAGAACCTTACTAAATTCTATCGAGACTACTCTAATCTCTCTCTTTAGAGATACCCACCACCTGCTGTTGACGATCGCTCCAGTCAACCGTTCCTTAACTAACGTACTAATCCGATTCCTGTAGGCTCTACTTGCCGGCAAGGACAAGTTGAGCTTCCAGTAACCGGGGCCCTGTCTATGAGTTCTGTCAAGGTTGACCATGCAGGTCACTAATTTGTGGTCTGAATAGCCAACAATGCGCATTTTTGGACAACTTAAAAAGTCCTTATCCTTAATTCTAACTAAGAACCTATCTAGGTACGACCTAGATGATCCGCTACGATTTGCCCAAGTCCAGGTTGGCGCAGTCGGAAAATCTAGTCGATATCTATCGGCCAGGTCAAATCGACCGATTAACCCTTTGAGGCTATTACACCCCTCTCTATCGGGGCAGGCCCCTACGTAGTCCCAGCGTGCATCTAGGATACCATTCCAGTCCCCCACTAATAGCAAGGAGCGGGACGTCCCTAGAAAAGTCTCCAGACGATGGAAGAAGTCCGGCCGCATTGACCCGAAAGGGCCGTAGGCGGCTACCAACCTAAACGCTCCGCCTTTACCACTGCCAAGGTCCAGAACCACTAGTCGACCCTCCGGGTCCAAATGTACCATCTGTGTTGCGAGACCCAGATGTTTTTGCAGCAGAACGACAACTCCACCCCCACCTCCGGGCTGACAGAGAGATGCGTGCATCTCAAAGTCATCAAAGGTGGGGGCCAGCTGTCGCACGTTGCTGATCCGGGCCTCGCAAATAACCATCACATCTATACGTTGTGACCTGAGGTCATTTAGAAGCATTGCTTGCTTCCAAGTTGAGCCCAGGCCACGCGCATTTAAACAGCCTACTCTTAGCATAGCCATGTTGGTGGTGAAGAGAAAAGGCACTTACCTCTCTGCGTCCCGGGTATCGGGCTGCACAATTTCCATTAGGGTGGGGGATGGGTTGTTGGGTGGGGTGGTGGTTTGTGGAAGTGTGGGGGCATCAGTGTGTTGTGTGGTTGGGGAGCTTGGAGTTGTGAGGGTGTTTGGGGAGGGGGTGGGATAGTTTTTTAGGAGGACGCGGTTAATGGGCCCGACGCAGGGGGGACCCACGTCCTCTTTAAAATTGTTTTTTAAAGTTTTATAGGTGTCCTGTGGGGCCTTAATCATTTTGAGGTGGGGGAAATCCCCTGCCTGGGTGAAGTTAGGCCCTTGTGTTTTTATTAGATAGATAGATAGATAGATAGATAGATAGATAGATAGATATATTTCTTTATTAGCCACAGGGGCACAAAAGAAGGGGACAAATACAAAGGGGGAAGTTTACATACAATAAAAACGTGTAAAATGTTATCACAGATGGAATTTAAAAGTTAGTCGATTTTCCCCAATAGAGAGAGACAGTTTATATGGGTAACACATACCCCCGAAAAAATGTGCAACCCTCATCTCTAGGAGTACGAAGAGCTTGTACTCCTTTCCTCTCCTCCTCCTTTTCCTCAATCTACAGGCTGATATAGAGAGAAGGCCCATTCACTCGGGCCATTCTCGCCACTTGCACCCACCTTTCATAAAACTTGCTGGGGTACAGCACCTCTCTCTCCATCCTGATTCTTCTTCCAAAGTGGTATTTGAAAAAAAGAATCAGTTGTTGGCCGGAGAGAAAGGTGTCTGACCTCAGCCCTTTCAACCTTGTCCACCATACAACCTCTTTCGCCATAGCTATCACACAAAGGAAAACCGCCTCTCCTTCGTTTTTGAAGGAGGGTGGCGGTTTGATCATGACAATGGACTCGGTGGTCAACTGGATTGGTCCCACCCGCGACAATAGTCGTTCTACATATCCCCACAGGTCAGTGACGCCCGGGCAGTGTATGAATGCGTGCGCGACGGTTTCTTCGTCTCGCACGCACCTCGGACAGATCTTTTTTGCAGGGTCCCTGCCCGGGCGCCCATGTCTGTAGAGCTTGTCTCGAACTGGTAGAGCTCCTCGGTAGCACTGCCAGGCCAGGGACTTTTGGAAGTTGTCCATCGGTCCCGGGCGGAAGGTCCTACCGAACAGACTGGCCAGTTCATCTTCCTCCACGCCTAGAGTTTCACCGAGCGCGTCGTCGCACTTGCTGCGGACCAACCCTCTATAGAATGACGAAGTGGAGTCTCCACTGATCGCCGGGTCCGCCTGCCAGAGGGCTGTGAGCGCCTGAGCACATTCGATGTTCCAGTCGCCCATTTTCCTCGGTCTCTGCTTGACCCAGGACTGCAGCTCGGTCAGTGAGACGAGTCGTGGGAAGGCTCGCCTCACGAACGGGGCCCACACCGGTTGTCCGGTGAGGAATACGTAGAGATGCCGCAGCCTGAGCGCGTGTTTGCGCATCGTCAACCACGGCATCCCCAGCCCTCCGTTAGAAGGGTGTTGGCAGCAGATGGATCTTCTTACCAAAGGAGCCCGCCTCTTCCAAAGGAATCGGAAGAGGGCGCGCTCCATTTTGGCGAGCGTTTTGGCTGGACAAGGCACGACGGTCAAGCGGTAGTAGATGGCGGACGCTATAAAAGTGTTCGCCACCTCCGCTCGACCTTTCAAGGATAGTTTGCACTCGGCCCACTTCTGGGTGAGTGCAAACACCTTGGCCGTCACTTCGTTCCAGTTCTTCTCCACCTGGAGGTCCGGACCAAACCAGACCCCGAGCAGCTTTACCGGTCCTTCCGTCCAGCGTCCGACGACGCCATCGGAAGGCATCGGTCTGCCTCTCCACGATCCGAGTTGCAAACCGATGGACTTGTCCCGGTTCAGCTTCGCTCCTGTGAGACTTTCGTATTCCTTTAGTAAGGTGCCGACTTTCTCGATTTGCGAGGCGCTCGACACCATTACTGTCACGTCGTCGGCGTAGGCCGACGCCGCTTTCCGCAGTCCCGATTCCAGAGGGATGCCCTGCAATAGCTCCAGCTTCCGCAGTAGTGGCTCGAGAGTCAGTACGATAGATAGATAGATAGATAGATAGATAGATAGATAGATAGATAGATAGATAGATAGATAGATAGATAGATAGATAGCCACAGGGGCACAAAAGAAGGGGCAAATACAAAGGGGAAGTTTACATACAATAAAAACGTGAGGCAGATAGATAGATATGTTTCTTTATTAGCCACAGGGCCACAGAAGAAGGGGACAAATACAAAGGTAGAAGTTTACATACAATAAAAACGTGTAAAATGTTATCACAAATGCAATTTAAAAAATTAGTCGATTTTCCCCAATAGATAGATATGTTTCTTTTATTTGCCACTAGGGCATCAAAAGTGGGACAAGTACAATGGGGGGAGTTTACAAAACAAGGCGTCCTCAACAAGGAGGAGGCAATAACAATCTATAAAAATAAAATAAAATATAACAAAAAATAAAATTTATAACAAAGTCCTCAATAGAGAGGAGGCGCCTTGGGGGGTCGCACACACCCCCGAAAAAAGTGTGCAACCCTTCTCCTCAGGAGCACAGAGAAGGGGTGCTCCCTTGGTCTTTCATCTTCCTCACCTATAGTCTGATGTAGAGTGAAGGCCCATTCACACGGGCCATTCTCGCCACTTTCACCCATCTTTCATAAAAACGACTGGGGTGCAGCACCTCTCTCTCCATCCTGATCCTTCTTCCGAAATGATATCGGAAGAAACGGACCAGTTGTTGGCCAGAGAGAAAGGTGCCTGACCTCAGTCCTTTCAGACGCGTCCACCATACAACCTCTTTCGCCATGGCTATTACGCACAGAAACACCGCCTCTGCTTCATCTTTGAAGGGGGGAGGCGGCTTGATCATTACAATAGACTCGGTGGTCAACCGGATCGGTCCCACCCTTGACAGCAGTTGTTCGACATAGCCCCACAGATCGGCTACGCCCGAGCAGTGTACCAATGCGTGTGCAACGGTCTCCTCGTCGCACACGCATCTGGGACAGATCTTTTTGGCGGGGTCCCTACCCGGGCGCCCGTGTCTGTAGAGCCTTTCTCGAACGGGTAAAGCTCCTCGGTAGCACTGCCAGGCCAGGGACTTCTGGAAGTTATCCATAGGTCCCGGGATGAATGTCCTACCGAACAGGCCGGCCAGTTCGTCCTCCTCCATGTCTAGGGCTTCTCCGAGGGCGTCGTCGCACCTGCTGCGTACCAGCCCTCTATAGAATGTTGCGGTGGAGTCTCCACTGATAACCGGATCCGCCTGCCAGAGGGCGGTGAGCGCCTGGGCACACTCAGTGTGCCAGGCGCCCAGTTTTCTCGGTCTTTGCTTGACCCAGGATTGCAGCTCGGTGAGTGAGACGAGTCTGGGAAAGGTTCGTCTCACAAACGAGGCCCACACCGGTTGTCCGGTGAGGAATACGTAGAGGTGCCGTAGCCTTAATGCGTGTTTACGCATCATTAGCCACGGCATCCCCAGCCCTCCTTTCGAAGGGTGTTGACAGCAGATGGATCTCCTCACCATAGGAGCCCGCCTCTTCCAAAGGAATTGGAAGAGCGCGCGCTCCATCTTGGTGAGGGTTTCCCTTGGGCAGGGCACTACGGTCAGGCGGTAGTAGATGACGGACGCTATGTAGGTGTTCGCCACCTCCGCCCGACCTTTCAGGGATAGTTTGCAACTGGAGACATACAGATAGGCAGATAGCCACAGGGGCACAAAAGAAGGGGCAAATACAAAGGAGGAAGTTTACATACAATAAAAACGTGAGGCAGATAGATAGATAGATAGTTATCTTTCTTTATTTGCCACAGGGGCGTACAAAAATGGGACATTACAAGACATAACGGTGGGGGTTTTACATAAAAATAACTTTAACATTAATAAATAACAATAAACTATATATAATAAAATAACAATTGAAATCGCCAGTAGGAGGGAACGTTACTGCAGGGTTGTTTTACACCCCGTGGATAGAACAACCCTCAACACCAGGAACACGTTTTGTAGGTGTTCCTGTCTTCCCTCTGTTTATCTTCCTCAACCTACATTTTCGCCACATTCACCCACCTTTCAGCGAATTTACTGGGGTGTAGCACCTCTTTCTCCACTCTCACCTTCCTTCTGAAGTGGTACTTAAAGAAGGGGATAAGTTGTTGTCCGGAGAGAAAGGTGTTTTCCTCAGTCCTTTTAATCTCGTCCACCATATTACCTCTTTCGCCATAGCCACCAGACAGGAAAGCCGTTCTTAAATGAAGGTGGCGGGGTGATCCTCACGATGGACTCGGCTGACAACTGGATGCGTCCCACACGTGACAGCAGCTGTTCGACACAATTCGACAGGACGGTCACCCCTGGGCACTGAACAATTGTGTGCAGAACGGTTTCGATGTCCTGCTCGCATCTTGGACAGATCCTTTTGGCAGGATCTCTGCTAGGGCATCCGTGCCTGTAGATTTTGTCTCGAACTGGTAGAGCTCCTCGGCAGCACTGCCAGGCCAGAGACCTCTGGAAGTTATCCATAGGCCCTGGACGGAAAGTCCTCCCGAACAGACTGGTCAGTTCGTCCTCCTCGATGCCTAGAGTTTCCCCGAGAACGTCGTCGCACTTATCTTCCACTAATCACCTATTGGTAGAGGGGTGTGAGCGCCTGTTGGCACTCGAGGTGCCAGGCACCCATTTTCGGTCTTCGCTTGACCCAGGACTGCAGCTCTGTTAGTGAGACGAGTTGTGGAAGAGCTTGTCTCACAAACGACAGCCACACCGGTTCACCGATCAGGAATACCTGGAGATGGTGTAGCCTCAGCGCATGTTTGCGTATCATCAGTCACGGCATGCCCAGCCCTCCGTTATAAGGGTGTTGACAGCAGATGTATCTCCTCACCAATGGAGCCTGTTTCTTCCAGAGGAACTTGGAGAGTAGGCGTTCCATTTTGGTAAGGTATTCGCGGGGGCAAGGCACGACTGTCAAGCGGTAGTAGATGACGTACGCTATAAAAGTGTTCGCCACCTCCGCTCGACCTTTCAAGGAGAGTTTGCACTCAGCCCACTTCTGGGTGAGTGCAAATACTTTCACCGTGACCTCGTTCCAGTTCTTGTCCACCTGGAAGTCTGGACAGAACCAGACCCAGAGCAATTTCACCGGTCCTTCCGTCCAGCGTCCAACGACACTGTCGGAAGGCATGGGTTTGCCTCTCCATGTGCCGAGTTGCAAACCGACAGACTTGTTTGGGTTTAGTTTTGCTCCAGTCAACGTTTCGTATTCCTGTATTAGGTTGCCAATTATCCTGATTTCCGAGGTTTTCGACACCATTACGGTTATGTCGTCGGCATAGGCCGACGCTGCTTTCCGCAGTCCTTGTTCGATCGGGATACCCTGCAACAGCTCCAACTTCTGCAGTAACGGCTCGAGAGTCAGTACATACAGAATGAAGGAGAGAGGGCATCCCTGACGGATGGAACGCATGATTTGGAATGGCTCTGATAGGTAGCTATTCACCTTGAGTGCCGAGCAGATGCTGGTGTGCATGGCAGCTATCCAGCCTCTGAAGACTGGACCGAAGCCGGCCGCCTTGAGAACTGCTTCCAAGTATTGATGGTCGACCCTATCAAATGCCTTAGACTGATCTAAATTGATCAGAGCCCCACCGAAGCCAGGTTTACACCCTACCCTCTCTATGATGTATCGCATGAGGTGGAGGTTGTCGTGTATGGACCTGGTCGGGATTGCACACGTTTGGGCTTCGCCTACCAGGTTCACGACGACAAGCGCCAGCCTTGCTGCTAACACCTTGGCCAAAATCCTTAACTCTGTGTTGAGCAGAGTTATGGGCCTGAAATTGCTTAACTCATCCCCCTTGTTCTCATCTTTCCTGATCAGCGTTACTATGCCTCTGCCTACAGAACTGGGAATCCTCCCGTTCTGCTGCCAGTTACAGTAGACCGCTTCGAGGACGCCAGAGAACAAGTCTGGCATGCCTATGTAAAACTCATAGGGTAGACCATCTAAACCGGGTGATTTGCGTTTCCCGCAGCGGCCTAGAGCATCTTCTATTTCGCCCGCTGTGATCGGCCTTTCGCTGCTCTCTGCATCCGTGCTCGAGAGTCGCGGTACGCCGTCGAGGTAGGAGCTGAAATCCATCACCTCGCTTGATGTACCGCTTTTCCCGAACAGTTGTGCAAAATGCTGCTGGAAGGCCGTGCACATCTGCTTGGATTCAAGTATAATGCGTCCATCTTTGTCTTGCAAAGACCGAATTGTGGATTTGTTGCCACGTTTTGCCTCTGCCACTCGGGCCCAGTTAACAGCTTTGGCTCCTTTGTTTCTTAGAGCACGTTTCTGACAATACAACCTTCGTGTTTCACGTTGAAGAACTGGTCTAGTGCCGTTCTCGCCGCTAGCACGTCAGCTGCACTGCCATTCCTAAATGCCTCTTCTATTTTAGCTACCAGTTCCTTTTCAGTTTTGTTTTTTCTAAAGCTACTTCCTTGTTAAATGCTATCGATTCTATTCTAATTGCTCTCTTGAGAGAGCTCCACCACCTGTTGTTGATGATCGCCCCCGTCAACTGGCACTTAACTAAGGTGCTAATCCGTTTACTGTAGGCCTTACGCGCCGGGAGCGACATGTTTAGCTTCCAGTATCCGGGTCCCTGTCTATGTGTTCTATCAAGGTTGATTACGCAGGTGACTAATTTGTGGTCTGAATAGGCAGCCATGTGCATTCGTGGACAGCGTAATGTTTCCTTATCATTCTATCTAATTAAAAATCTAAATACGATCTAGAAGACCCACTGCGGTTGCTCCACGTCCACAGTGGTGCACTTGGGAAGTCTAGTCGATATCTATCAGCCAGTTGGAAATGGCTGATTAGATTTTTGAGGCTATTACACCCCTCTCTATTATCACAAGCTCCTACATAATCCCAACGTGCGTCTAAAATGCTATTCCAGTCCCCCGCTAACACTAAGACGCTTCAAGAACTCTGGTCGCGATGTCCTAGTCGGGGCATATACGGCCACCAGTCTGAAAGCTCCACCTTCACTACCATTCACGTCCAGGACCACCAGGCTGCCCTCCGGGTCCAAGTGAATCGTCTGTATTTTGAGATCCAAGTTTTTTCGAAACAGAACAGCAACTCCCCCTCCACCTCCTGGCTGACAGAGAGATGCGTAGATCGCAAAATCATCGAACATGGGGGTTAGCTGCTGCTTGTTGTGAATCCTGGACTCGGTGATGGCTATCACATCTAAACAATGTAACCTGAGATCATTTAAAAGCTGGCCCTGTTTCCAGGCCACGTACATTCAAACAGCCAGCTTGTATAGTCGCCATGTTGGTGAAGAAGAGTTAAGGAGAGAAAAGGCAGGAACACTTACTTTTTCGTTTCCTGGAGGTCGGGTTGTTCGATCTTCATGTCCAGATTGGTGGTGTTTGGGGAGGTAGGGAATCCTTTTAGCAGGACACGGTTAAGGGGCTTTTGGCAAGGGAGGCCCACATCATGTGGGAAGTTCTCTTTTAAAGTTTCATATTGTAGTGTTGTTACCCTGATAGGTTTGAGGTTTGGGTTGGGTCGTTTGTGGGGAAGGTTTTCCCTTCCGTTTATATTGTGGGGTCATTTCGGACATTTTCCACCAGTTCTTTGTTTCTTGTTTTTATGTATGTGTAATGTGTTTTGTTTTTTATGGGTACTGTTTCTGTTTGTAGTTTTCTTTTTGTGGTTGGGGCTTGTGATTGTGGTGGTGCGGGTGTTTGTTTTGTTGGTGAAGTGTTTGATTGTGTTGGTGGTGATTGTGTTGTTGGTGTGTTTGTCGTTTGTGGTGGTGTGTTTATGGTGGGGTTGCGTGCTTTCTGTAGATATTTTTCTGGCTTTTTTGTGTCTTTTTTGTTTTTTGGATTTTTGGGATTCCTCTTCATTCTCACTTGGAGATGTAGAGGTTCCCGTGTCTGAGACTTCTGAATCAGGGATAGATGGGTGTATGTTGTGTGGTGGAGTGTTTGTGCGGGTGTTTGTGGAAGCATTTGACAGGGAGAGAAGAGGCAAAGGAGGGTTTTTCAGTGGGATTTTGTGTGTTTGGTTGTATCTGGTCTGTGGTGGTGTCGGAGTGGATGTTGCAGGTTTTTGTGTTGTGTTTGGTTTGGGGTCTTGATGTTGGCGTTTTGGTGTTGGTAATAACACCTTGTTTGTCCTCGGTTTGTTTAAGAGAGGGCAAAAGGCCTTTAAGTGTGTGGTTTTCCCACACTTATGGCACTGAGGTCGTTTCCCCTCCACTAAAATTGAGATGACATCTTCCTCAAGGACGATCCTGTCCGGTATTTTCTCAACTCTCTCTGGCCTCATTTGTACCAGAACCTCGATGCAGGTTCCAAACCAGTTATACCGGTCTGTCCTGTCTACAGATAGGAGGGTGTCCTCATGCTTCTTCAGGATGCAGCGTAGGATCCACCATATGTTGACCTTTGCTGGGATCCTGGTTATTTTTATGTTGTAGGATCTTCCCATGTATGTGGGGAAGAAGATGTGTTGATCCGTTTTTATTGGGTGAACCGAGTGTTTTTGTGCCAGAGTTTCGCTCTTAAAGAGCCCTGACACACTTCCATACTGTTTACCTCTTTGGATGTATGCCACGTCTGGCTTGATATATTTTAGTGCAGCTTCAATAGTGCTTGTTGGGAGCGTTGTGGGTTTTTTGGAAATGATGTCAACTGTTCTATATAGATAGATAGATAGATAGATAGATACAGATAACTTACAGATATGTTTCTTTATTAACTTACAGATAGATAGATAGATAGATTTCTTTATTTGCCACAAGGGCGCACAAGAAAAGGGGACAATACAAAGACATGCCGGGGATTTTACATACAGTCGTGTAAAAAAAATATAAAAACCAACAATTAGAACAATCGAAATCCCCAATAGGGGGGAAGCGCCACAACTGGGTTGTTTAATACCCCGTCGATAGAACAACCCTCAACTCCAGGAGCGTGCTGTGCAAGTACTCCTTTCTTCTTTTTGCTCTCTTCTTTAACCTACAGGCTTATAAACAGAGAAGGCCCAATCACTCGAGCCATTTTTGCCACATTCACCCACCTTTCAGTAAATTTACTGGAGTGCAGTGCCTCTCTCTCCACTCTGATTCTCCTTCTAAAGTGATACTTAAAGAAGGGAATCAATTGTTGTCCGGAGAGAAAGGCATCTGTCCTCAGTCCTCTCAATCTCGTCCACCATATAACTTCTTTCACCATAGCCACTGTACAGAGGAAAATCGCCTCTCTTTCGTTTTTGAAAGAGGCTGGCGGTTTGATGTTTACTATGGACTCAGCAGTCAACTGGATTTGTCCCATACGCGACAGCAGTTGTTCTGCATAATTCCACAGGTCGGTTACGCCCGGGCAGTGTACAATTGCGTGCAGGACGGTTTCAATGTCCTGCGCGCATCTTAGACACGTCCTCTTGGAAGAATCCCTGCCGGGCGTCGGTGCCTGTAGATCTTGTCACGAACCGGTAGAGCTCCTCGGTAGCACTCCTCGGTAGCACTCCTCGGTAGCACTGCCAGGCCAGGGACCTCTGGAAGTTGTCCATAGGTCCCAGGCGGAAAGTCCTACCAAACAGACTGGTGAGCTCATCGTCTTCGATGCCCAGAG
Source organism: Eledone cirrhosa (assembly GCA_964016885.1). Classification (NCBI taxonomy): domain Eukaryota; kingdom Metazoa; phylum Mollusca; class Cephalopoda; order Octopoda; family Eledonidae; genus Eledone; species Eledone cirrhosa. The sequence goes on along the minus strand of OZ024741.1, from coordinate 276,742,532 downwards.
TCTCTCCGAGCACGTCGTCGCCCTTGTAACGTACTCTATAGAATGTCGAAGTGGAGTCTCCACTGATTTCTGTGCCCGCTTGCCAGAGGACTGTGAGCGCCTGAGCGCATTCAATGTGCCATGTGCCCATCTTTTTCGGTCTTTTCTTGACCCAGGATTGCAGCTCCGTCAGCGAGACGAGCTTCGAGAAAGCCTGTATCACAAACGGTGCCCACACCGTTGGGGGTCGGTGAGGAATACCTGGATATGCCGCCCCCTCAGCGCATGTTTGCGCATTATCAGCCACGGCATTCCCAGCCCTCCGTTGGAAGGGTGCTGACAGCAGACGGATCTCCTCATCAGCGGAACCTGCTTCTTCCACAGAAACTGGAAGAGCATGCTTTCCATCTTGGCGAGGTGTTCACGGGGACAAGGTACGACAGTCAAGCGGTAGTAGATGACGGACGCTATGAAAGTGTTCGCCACCTCCGCTCGACCTTTCAAGGACAGTTTGCACTCTGCCCACTTCTGGGTGAGCGCAAACACCTTGGCCATCACCTCGTTCCAGTTTTTCTCCACCTGGAGGTCTGGACCGAACCAGACCCCGAGCAATTTCACCGTTCCGTCCATCCTGCGTCCAACGACGCTGTCGGTCGTCATCGGTTTGCTTCTCCACGTACCGATTTGCAAACCGACAGACTTGTCCGGGTTTAGTTTTGCTCCCGTCAGCGTTTCGTATTCTTTCAGTATGTTGCTGATCACCCCGATTTCCGAAGTGCTCGACACCATTACCGTCACGTCGTCGGCATAAGCCGACGCCACTTTGCGCAGTCCCGGATCTAGAGGGATGCCTTGCAACAGCTCCAATTTCCGCAGTAGTGGCTCTAGAGTCAATAAATACAGAATGGAGGAGAGAGGGCATCCCTGTCGAATGGAACGCGTGATTGCGAACGGCTCCGATAGGTAGCCGTTCACCTTGACCCTCGAGCAGATGCTGGTGTGCATCGCCTCACGGGACCGAAACCGGCCGCCTTGAGAACCGCTTCCAAGTATCGATGGTTGACCCTATCGAATGCCTTAGACTGATCCAAATTGATAAGCGCTCCACCGAACCCGGGTTTACTACCCACCCTCTCTATGATGTATCGCATGAGGTGGAGGTTGTCGTGTATGGACCTGGTCGGGATTGCACACGTTTGCGCTTTCTCTACCAGGTTCTCGACGACAAGCGTCAACCTCGTCGCTAGCACCTTGGCCAAAATATTTAACTCTGTGTTGCGCAGAGTTATGGGCCTGAAGTTGTTAATTTCGTCCCCCTTGTTCTCGTCTTTCCTGATCAGCGTTACTACGCTCTTGCCTGCAGAACTGGGAATTCTCCCGTTCTGCTGCCAATTGCAGTAGACGGCTTCGAGGACGCCAGAGAACAAGTCCGGCATGGCTATGTAAAAGTCATAGGGTAGACCATCTAGACCGGGTAAATTGCGTTTCCCGCAGCGGCCCAGAGCGTCCCGTATCTCAGTGTCCGTGACCGGTCTTTCGCAGAACTCGGCGTCCGTGTTCGAGAGACGCAGCAGGCCGTGGAGGTATGAACTAAAGTCCATTGCCCCGTTCGGCTCACCGTCGTTCTGCTCAAACTGTCGCACAAAGTGCTGCTGAAAGGCCGCGCGCATTTGCTTGGGGTCAAGTAGCACGCGTCCGTTTTGGACTTTCAAAGACCGAATCGTGGACTTGTTGCCACTTTTTGCCTCTGCCACTCAGGCCCAGCTGACAGCTTTCGCTCCTTCGTTTCCTAGAGCACGTGTTTTGCTTCTGACTACGCAGCCTTCGTGTTTCGCATCGAAGAACTGGTCCAGTGCCGTTCTCGACGTTAACACTCTAGCCGCGTTGCCACTTCTAAGTGCCTCCTTTACCTTGGACACTAGTTCTCTTTCTATTTTGTTTTTCTCTAAGACTAACTCTCTGCTAAACCCTATCGATTCTACTCTAATTGCTTTCTTGAGAGTACCACCATCTATTGTTGACGATAGCTCCCGTTAACTGTTGCTTGACTAGTCAAGCAACAGTAAGCTTTACTTGCCGGCAACGATACGTTCAGCTTCCAGTATCCGGGTCCCTGTCTATGTGTTCTATCACGGTTGACTAAGCAGACGACTAATTTGTGATCTGAATAGGCAACCATGTGCATTCGTGGACAGCTTAACATCTTGTCCCTTTCTCTAATGAAGAACCTATCTAAATACGATCCAGATGTCCCGCTGCGGTTTACCCACGTCCACTGGTGCAATCGGGAAATCCAGTCGATACCTATCAGCCAGTTGGAATTGGCCGATTAAGGTTTTAAGGCTGTTGCACCCCGCTCTACTGGGACATGCTCCCACATAGTCCCATCGTTCATCTAGGATACCATTCCAGTCCCCTACTAAAAGCAAGGAGCGAGACGTTCCCAGAAGAGATTCCAGACGCTTAAAGAAGTCTGGCCGCGATTGTGATTGCCCGGTCGGGGCATAAACGGCTACCAGTCTGAAGGCTCCACCTCCAATACTGTTCACGTCTAGGACTACCAGTCTACCCTCCGGGTCCAAGTGTACTTGCTGTACTCCGAGATCCATGTTTTTCCGAACCATGACAGTCACTTCCCCTCCACCTCCCGGCTGACAGAGAGATGCGTCGATCTCAAAGTCATTGAAGATGGGTGTTAGTTGCTGCCTGTTGTGGATCCTGGACTCGGTGATGGCTATTACATCTATACCATGTGACCTAAGGTCGTTTAAAAGTTGGCCCTGTTTCCAGGGCATCCCTAGGCCACGCACATTCACGCTTCCAACTCGTAAGTCAGCCATGTTGGTTGAGAAGAGTTGGTAAAAAGAACGAAAAGGTGCACTTATCTTTTCGTTTCCTGGAGATCGGGTTGTTCAATCTCCATTTAAATTCTGGTGGGGGTGTTGAGTGGGGCGGGGAAACATTTCAACAGGACACGGTTAGATAGATAGATATATAGCTAGATAGCTAGACAGTAGTTAGATAGATAGATAGATAGATAGATAGATAGATAGATAGATAGATAGATAGATAGATAGATACATACATAGATAGATAGATAGATAGATAGATAGATAGATGTGTTTCTTTATTAGCCACAGGGGCACAAAAGAAGGGGACAAATACAAAGGGGAAGTTTACATACAATAAAAACGTGTAAAATGCTATCACAAATGTAATTTAAAAATTAATCGATTTTCCCCAATAGGGGGAGACATTACATATGGGTAACACATACCCACGAAAAAAATGTGCAACCCTCATCTCCAGGAGTACGAAGAGTTTGTACCCCATTCCTCTTTTTCATCAACCTACAGGCTGATATAGAGAGAAGGCCCATTCACTCGGCCCATTCACGCCACTTTAACTCACCTTTCATAAAACTTGCTGGGGTACAGCACCTCTCTCTCTATCCTGATTCTTCTTCCAAAGTGGTATTTGAAAAAAAGAATCAGTTGTTGGCCCGAGAGAAAGGTGTCTGACCTCAGCCCTTTTAACCTCGTCCACCATAAAGCTCTTTCGCCATAGCTATCACACAAAGGAAAACCGTCTCTCCTTCGTTTTTGAAGGAGGGTGGCGGTTTGATCATGACAATGGACTCGGTGGTCAACTGGACTGGTCCCACCCGCGACAATAGTCGTTCTACATAACCCCACAGGTCGGTAACGCCCGGGAAGTGTATGAATGCGTGTGCGACGGTTTCTTCGTCTCGCACGCATCTCAGACAGATCTTTTACGAAGGGTCCCTGCCCGGACGTCCATGTCTGTAGAGCTTGTATCGAACTGGTAGAGCTCCTCAGTAGCACTGCCAGGCCAGGGACTTATGGAAGTTGTCCATCGGTCCCGGGCGGAAGGTCCTACCGAACAGACTGGCCAGTTCATCTTCCTCTACGCCTAGAGTTTCTCCGAGCGCGTCGTCGCACTTGCTACGGATCAACCCTCTATAGAATGACGAAGTGGAGTCTCCACTGATCGCCGCGTCAGCCTGCCATAGGGCTGTGAGCGCCTGAGCACATTCGATGTGCCAGTCGCCCATTTTCATCGGTCTTTGCTTGACCCAGGACTGCAGCTCGGTCAGCGAGACGAACGGGGCTCACACCGGTTGTCCGGTGAGGAATACGTAGAGATGCCGCAGCCTGGGCGCGTGTTTGCGCATCGTCAGTCACGGCATCCCCAGCCCTCCGTTGGAAGGGTGTTGGCAGTAGATGGATCTTCTCACCAAAGGATCCCGCTGCTTCCAAAGGAATTGGAAGAGCGCGCGCTCTATTTTGGTGAGCGTTTTGGCTGGACAAGGCACGACAGTCAAGCGGTAGTAGATGACGGACGCTATAAAAGTGTTCGCCACCTCCGCTCGACCTTTCAAGGATAGTTTGCACTCAGCCCACTTCTGGGTGAGTGCAAACACCTTGGCCGTCACCTCGTTCCAGTTTTTCTCCACATGGAGGTCCGGACCAAACCAGACCCCGAGCAGCTTTACCGGTCCTTCCGTCCAGCGTCCGACGACGCCATCGGAAGGAATCGGTGTGCCTCTCCACGATCCGAGTTGCAAACCGACGGACTTGTCCCGGTTCAGCTTCGCTCCTGTGAACCTTTCGTATTCCTTCAGTAAGGTGCCGACTTCCCCGATTTGCGAGGTGCTCGACACCATTATTGCAACGTCATCGGCGTAGGCCGACGCCGCTTTCTGCAGTCCCGGTTCTAGAGGGATGCCCTGCAATAGCTCCAACTTCCACAGTAGTGACTCGAGAGTCAATACGTGCAGAAGGGAGGAAAGAGGGCATCCCTGTCGGATGGATCGCGTGATATGGAACGGCTCCTAGAGGTAGCCGTTCACCTAAACCCTTGAGCAGGTGTTGCTGTTGTGAATTGCAGCAATCCAGCCCCTGAACACGGGTCCGAAGCCTGCCGCTTCGAGCACCGCATCCAGGTAACGATGGTCAACTCTATCGAATGCCTTAGACTGATCCATGTTGATCAGGCCCCACCGAAGCCGGGTTTACACCCTACGCTCTCTATGATGTATCGCATGAGGTGAAGGTTGTCGTGTATGGACCTGGTCGTGATTGTGCATGTCTGCGCTTCTCTCACCAGGTTTTCGACGACAACCACCAGCCTCTTTGCCAACACCTTGGCCAAAATCTGTAACTCTGTGTTTAGCAGAGTTATGGGCTGGAAGTTGCCTATGTCATCCCCCTTATTCTCGTCCTTCCTGACTAGTGTGACTACGCCCTTGGTCACAGAACTGGGAATTCTCCCGTTCTGCTGCCAGTTGCAGTAGACCGCTTCAAGGAGACCGCAGAACAAGTCCGGCATTGCTACGTAAAATTCGTAGGGTAGACCGTCGAGACCTGGAGATTTGCGTTTGCCGCATTGGCTCAGGGTGTCTCCTATCTCAGCGGTTGAAATCGGCTTTTCGCAGAACTCCGCCTCGCTGTCCGATAGTCACGGTAGGCCGTCGAGGTATGGACCGAAATCCATAGCCCCTCCCGGCGCGCCGCCCTGCCCGAACAGCTGAGCAAAGTGCCGCTGAAAGGCCACGCGCATCTGCTTCGGCTCACGTATCACGTGTCCGTCTTGCTCCTTCAAAGACCGAATCGTGGACTTGTTGCCACTTTTCGCCTCCGTCACTCGGGCCTAGTTAACAGCTTTGGCTCCCTCGTTACCCAAAACACGTATTTTGCTTCTGACAACGCAGCCCTCATGCTTTGCGTTGAAGAACTGGTCCAAGGCCGTTCTCGTTGCTAGCACGCTGGCTACCTTCCCACTTCTAACTGCCTCTTCTACTTTATCTACCAGTTCCTTCTCGGTCCTATTTCTATCTAACGCTAATTCTTTACTAAAAACTAACGAGTCTAATCTAACTGCCCTCTTGAGAGAGTACCACCATCTGTTGTTGACAATGGCCCCTGTCAAGTACTGTTTAACTAAAGTGTTAATCCGTCTTCTGTAGGCTTTGCATGTCGGCAACGACAAATTCAGCTTCCAGTAGCCGGGTCCTTTTCTATGGGGTCTATCAAGGTTGACCATGCAGGAAACTAGTTTGTGATCTGAATAAGCAACCATGAACATTTGTGGATAGCTTAACATGTCCCTATCCTTATTTCTAACTAGAACCCTATCTAGGTACGGTCTAGATGTTCCGCTGCGATTAGTCCACGTCCACAGTGGCACAGTCGGAAAATCTAGTCGATATCTATCGGCCAGGTCAAATCGGTCGATTAACTGTTTGAGGCTGTTACACCCCCCTTTATCGGGAAATGCTCCCACATAGTCCCAACGTGCATCCATTCCAGTCCTCCACTAAAAGCAAGGAGCGGGACGTCCCCAGAAAAGTCTCTAGACGTTTGAAGAAGTCTGGCCGCGGAGTCCCGGATGGGGCATATGCGGCCACCAGCCTGAAGGCTCCACCTTCACTACCGTCAACGTCTAGGACCACCAGTCGACCCTCCGGGTCCAGATGTACCGTCTGTGTTACGAGGCCCAGGTGTTTCCTCAGCAAAACGGCAACCCCGCCCCCACCTCCCGGCTGACATAGAGATGCGTAGATCTCATAATCATCGAAGATGGGAGTCAGCTGTCGCTCGCTGTGGATCCTGGACTCACAGATAGCAATTACAGCCATACTGTGCGACCTGAGGCCGTTTAAGAATTTGCCCTGTTTCCAGGACATCCCCAGGCCGCGCACATTCACACATCCGACTTTTATATCGGCCATGTTGGTGAGGAAGAGTTAGAAAAGAAGAGGAAAGAATTCACTTACCTCCTCACTTCCTGGAGACCAGGCTGCACAATGTCCATGGGGGTGTTGGAGGGGTTGTTTGGTAGGGTGGTGGTTCTTGGCGGGGTGGGGACGGAGATGTTTGGTGGGGAGGGATTCTGGTAGAGTGGGGAAGACTGGGGTGGGGTGTGGAAACGTTTCAAGAGGACGCGGTTCGTTGGTTTAACACACATATTCCCCACGTCCTCAGCAAAGTTTTCCTTTAAGGACTTATAGGTGTCCGTAGGGACCCTAATCATCCTTAAATTAGGTTTGTCTTTACATTTGGTAAAATATTTTCCTTCGGTTTCCACGGAAGGGTTTTTGGAGATAACCTCCATCAAGGTTTTATTGTCAGTGTTTATGTATGTATAATATTTTTGTTGTGTTGTGTTAGTTTTTGTCTGTTGTTCTTGTGTGTGTTTTCGTTTTGTTGTGGGTATTTGTGTTTGGAGTGTTGTCATTGTTTTGTTTTCGGGAGGGGGGATTTTTGTTTGTAATGTTTGTGTTGTTTGTGTTGGTGGTTGTGTGTTTGTTGCCTTTTTGTTCGTGTTATGTCTTTATTCTTTTTTTTTTTTGAGCGGAGGGGTTCTTCCTCATCATCACTGAGTGATGACGAGGGGGCTTCGTCCGTTGTCGTGTCTGTTTGATTGGGGAGGGTTACGTTTTGGGGAGCTGTTGTGCTTGTGGGTGTTTTTGGAGTTGTTTTGCGTGGGAAGGGGTTGGGTGGGACTGTGTTTGCAGTTTGGTTTGTTTTTGTTATTTTTGTGTGTTGTTGTTGTTGTGGTGGTGGTGGTTGTGTTGTTGTATTGGGTGTCGGCAGTAGTGCCTTTTTTTAATGCAGTTAATTGAAGACAGGAAGCCCTCAGGCGACTACTGCTTAAACAGTGGTAACATGAAGGCCGCCTACCCTCAACAGAAATGTTTATGTGGGAATTTCCACCCAGAGGCACACGTTGTGGTATTCTAGCTATCCGTTCTGGTCTCATTTGGACCAGAACTTCTAAGCTTGTACCGTTGACTATGCCCCTGGAGGACTTTCCTACAGAAATTAGTGTATCTTCATCAAAATTGATGAAACCAGCTATTATCCACCAGATGTTTACATTTGGTGTGATGTTTGTTACTCTTATTTTTTGGGTCCTTTTTCAAATATATGTGGGGGAAAAGGTGTAGAGGGGGGGGGCACAATTGGCGACACAGAATATTTCTGTGCCGTCAATTGGTCTTTCATTATTATTGATAAACTCCCGAAGAGTTTTCCCTTCTGTATGGAGGTAATGTCCTTCATGGAGTTTCTTAGAACCAGCTCAATTAGATAGACAAATTTCTGTTTATTTGCCACTAGGGCACAAAAGAAAGGGACATGTACATGGGTGGGGGGAGTTTACATAAAAATCGAGTAAGAAAAATATAACAAACAAAATAATAACAAGAAGATCCTCAATAGGGAGGGATCGTTTTGGGGTCACACACACCCCCGAAAAAAGTGTGCGACCCTTCTCCACGGGAGCACAAAGAGAGGGTGCTCCCTCCTTTCTGTTCCACCTACAGGCTGAGGTAGAGACAAGGCCCATTCACACGGGCCATTCTCGCAACTTTCACCCACCTTTCATAAAACTGGCTGGAGTGGAGCACCTCTCTCTCCATCCTGATCCTTCTTCCGAAATGGTATCGGAAGAAAAGGACCAGTTGCTGGCCGGAGAGAAAGGTGTCCGACCTCAGCCCTTTCAGACGCGTCCACCATATAGCCTCTTTTACCATGGCTATTACACAGAGGAAGACCGCCTCTCCTTCATTTTTGAAGGGGGGAGGCGGCTTGATCGTTACAATGGACTCGGTGGTCAACCTAATTGGTCCCACCCGTGACAGCAGTTGTTCAACATAGCCCCACAGATCGGCAACGCCTGGGCAGTGCACCAATGCGTGCGCGACGGTTTCCTCGTCGCGCACGCATCTGGGACAGATCTTTTTCGAGGGGTCCCTACCCGGGCGCCCGTGTCTGTAGAGCTTATCCCGAACGGGCAGAACCCTCGGTAGCACTGCCAGGCCAAGGACTTCTGGAAGTTGTCCATAGGTCCCGGGCCGAAAGTCCTACCGAATAGACTGGCCAGTTCGTCCTCCTCCATGCCTAGGGCTTCTCCGAGGGCGTCGTCGCATCCGCTAACCACCAGCCCTCTATAGAATGACGAGGTGGAGTCTCCGTCGATAGCCGGGTCCGCCTGCCAGAGAGCCGTGAGCGCCTGGGCACACTCGGTGTGCCAGTCGCCCAGTTTTCTCGGTCTTTGCTTCACCCAGGACTGCAGCTCGGTGAGCGAGACGAGCCTCGGGAAGGCTCGCCTCACAAACGGGGCCCACACCGGTTGACCGGTGAGGAATACGTGGAGGTGCCTTAGCCTCAATGCGTGTTTACGCATTTTTAGCCACGGCATCCCCAGCCCTCCTTTCAAAGGGTGTTGACAGCAGATGGATCTCCTCACTAGAGGAGACCTCTTCTTCCAAAGGAAATAAAAGAGGGCGCGCTCCATTTTGGCGAGGATCTCACCCGGGCAAGGCACGACAGTCAAGCGGTAATAGATGACGGACGCTATGTAAGCGTTCGCCACCTCCGCCCGACCTTTTAGGGATAGTTTGCACTCGGCCCACTTCTGGGTCAGTGCAAACACCCTATTCGTCACCTCACCCCAGTTTTTCTCCACCTGGAGGTCCGGTCCGAACCAGACCCCAAGCAACTTCACCGGGCCCTCCGTCCACCGTCCGACGATACCGTCGCACGACATCGCTTTGCCCCTCCACTCGCCGAGTTGCAAAGCGACTGACTTGTCCCGGTTCAGCTTAGCCCCTGTCAACCTTTCGTACTCCTCTAGTAAGGTGCCGATTGCCTCGATTTCCGAGGCGGTCGACACCATTACTGTTACGTCATCGGCGTAGGCCGACACCGCTTTGCGCAATCCCGGTTCCAAAGGGATGCCCTGCAACAACTCCAACTTCCGCAGTAATGGCTCGAGAGTCAATACATACAGAAGGGAGGAGAGAGGGCACCCCTGTCGGATGGAGCGGGTGATTTCGAACGGCTCCGAAAGGTAGCCGTTCACCTTGATTCTAGAGCAGATGCGGCTGCTGTGCATGGCAGTGATCCAGCCCCTGAAAACGGGTCCGAACCCAGCCGCCGCTAGCACCGCATCCAGGTAACCATGGTCCACCCTATCGAACGCTTTAGACTGATCTAAATTTATCAGGGCCCCACCAAAGCCGGGTTCGTTCCCAACCCTCTCTATGATGTATCGCATGAGGTGGAGGTTGTCGTGGATGGACCTGGACGGGATAGCGCATGTCTGCGCATCTCCCACCAGGCCCCCCACGACAAGCGCCAACCTCTTCGCTAACACCTTCGCCAAAATCTTTAACTCTGCATTTAGCAGAGTTATGGGCCTAAAATTACTAATGTCATCCCCCTTGTTCTCGTCCTTCCTCACTAGCGAGACTACGCCCTTGGTCACAGAACAGGGAATTCTCCCGTTCTGTTGCCAGTTGCAGTAGACCGCCTCGAGGAGATCGGGGAACAAGTCCGGCATATTAATATATAGTTCGTAGGGCAGACCATCGAGTCCTGGAGATTTGCGTTTGCCGCATAGGCTCAGCACGTCCCCTATTTCAGCAGCTGAGATCGGCCCGTCGCAGGACCTCGCCTCCCTGTCCGAAAGATGCGGCAGGCCGTCGAGGTATGGACCGAAATCCACATCTCCAACCGGCTCCCCGCCCCTCCCGAACAATTGGGCAAAGTGCCTTTGAAAGGCCTCGCACATTTGCTTAGGTTCAAGGATCAGCCGTCCATCCTGGTCTCGCAAAGACCGGATAGTGGATTTAATCCCACTTTTCGCTTCTGTCACGCGGGCCCAGCTAACAGCTTTGGTCCCCTCGTTTCCCAGAGCACGTATTTTGCTTCGGACAACGCAGCCTTCGTGTTTCGCGTCGAAGAACTGGTTCAAGACCGTTCTCGACGCTTGCACTCTGGCCACGTTGTCGCTTCTCATTGCCTCTTCAACATTAACTACCAACTCCCTTTCCTTCCTATTTCTATCTGAGGCTAACTCCTTACTAACTCCTATTGAAACTACTCTAATCTCTCTTTTTAGAGAGCCCCACCACCTGTTGTTGACGATGGCGCCCGTCAACTGCTCCTTAACTAAGGTTCTAATCCGGTCCCTGTAAGCTCTACTTGCCGGTAAGGACAAGTTGAGCTTCCAGTAACCGGGCCCCTGCCTATGCGTTCTATCAAGGTGGACTACGCAGGTCACTAACTTGTGGTCTGAATAGCCCACCATGAGCATTTCTGGACAACTTAAAAAGTCCCTATCCTTAATTCTAACTAAGAACCTATCTAGGTACGATCTAGATTGACCACTGTTATTTGACCAGGTCCAGGTTGGTACAGTCGGAAAATCTAGTCGGTATCTATCGGCCAGGTCGAATCGGCCGATTAACCCCTTAAGGCTGTTACACCCCCCTCTATCGGGACATGCCCCTACATAGTCCCAACGTGCATCTAGGATACCATTCCAGTCCCCCACTAAAAGCAAGGAGCGGGACGTCCCTAGAAAAGTCTCCAGACGATGGAAGAAGTCCGACCGCATTGCCCCAAAAGGGGCGTATACGGCGACAAGCCTAAAAGCTTCGCCTTCGCCATTGCCAAGGTCCAGAACCACGAGTCGACCCTCCGGGTCCAAGTGTACCGTCTGTGTAGCGAGACCCAGATGTTTTTGCAGCAGAACGACAACCCCACCCCCACCTCCAGGCTGACAGAGAGATGCGTGCATCTCAAAGTCATCAAAGGTGGGGGTTAGCTGTCGCATGCTGCTGATCCGGGCCTCGCAAATAACCATCACATTTACACATTGTGACCTGAGGTCACTTAGAAGTTTAGCTTGCTTCCAAGGTGAGCCCAGGCCACGCGCATTTAGACAACCTACTCTTAAGACAGCCATGTTGGTGGCAAAGAAAGAGGCACTTACCTCTCTGCGTCCCGGGGTTCGGGTCGCTCAGTTTCCATGGGGCTGGTGGCGGGGTTGATGGGTGGGGTGGTGGTTTGTGGTGGTGTGGGGGTATTAGTGTGTGGAGGGGTTGGGATCTTTGGAGTTGTGTGGGTGTTTGAGGAGGGGAGGGGAAAACATTTCAGGAGGACGCGGTTGAGTGGCCTGGTGCAGGGTGGGCCCACGTCCACAGGGTACATGTCTTTTAAAGTTTTGAAAATGTCAAGTGGGATTTTCACCATTTTCAGGTTAGGGAGCCCCATTGCCGTTACGAAATTCGGCCCTTCGGTTTGTATCGAAGGGTTGGTTTCTATTTTTAAAGTTAGGTTTTCATTGTTTTTGTTTATGTATGTGTAGAGTTTTTGTGTTGTTGTGTTTGTTTTTGCTTGCTGTTGTTGAGTGAGTTTGCGTTTTATTGTCTGTGTTATGTTGTCAGGTGGGGTTATTTTTGTTGTTGTGGTGTGTGTACGTTTTTTTCTTTTCACTTTTTGGAAGGGAGCCCCCTCGTCTTCCGACGATATGAGCTCCTCTTCCGTATTGGAGGGGAGGGGTATATCTCCGGGTTGTGTATGAACTGTTTTTGTATTTGTGTTCTGTGGGTGGGGCTGGGTGGGACCGTGTTTTGGGTTGTTTTCTTGAGCTGTTGTTGATGTTGTTGTTGTTGTTGTTGTTGTTGTGGCGGTGGTGGTGGTGGTGTTGTTGGTTTTTGTTGTTCTGGTGGAGATGGTAGTGTATTTTGTTGTTTTTGTGATGGTGGTGCTGGTTGTTTTTGTTGTTGTTGTGGTGTTTGTAGCAGTGGTTTTTTAGTTGTTAGTAGAGGGCAGGCCGTCCTCAGGTGACCTCTGCCAGCGCAGTGGTAACATGAGGGTCTCCTGCCTTCCACTGTGATATTTATGTAGGTTCGCCCATCCAGTAGCACTCGGTCGGGTATTCCGGAGATTCTCTCAGGTGTCATCTGTAAGAGAACCTCCAGACTTTTCCCGCCGAACAGTCCACTGGTGGACTCCCCTGCTGAAATTAGTATGTCCTTATCTAGGTCGGTAAATCCTGTTAGGACGGACCAGATGTTAATTTCTGGCGTAGGGCTCCACATTCTTATCCTTTGTGTTCTTCTTCCTTTATATGTGGGGAAGAAGGTGTATTGTGGTGACACTATAGGTGCCACCGAATATTTCTGAGCCAGCATTTCGTCCTTCATTCGGACCATAATGCTGGCATACAGCTTTCCTCTTTGAATAAAGAGTATGTCATTTTTAATTTCTTTAAGAACCAGCTCGATTTGACTTTCGGTCAATTGCGCTGGCTTTCTCGTTTCGTTGGTTATGGTTCTGTAGCTTACGGTATTCTTGTAAATCTGTTGACGTACTTCTTCTGGGGAGTTGATCGTAAAAGAACCATCCTCCCCAAAAGATACGTATTTTCTAGCCTCTAGCAAATTTTCCTTGGCGTTCGTGATGTCAATGGCTTTGTATTCCGTGGCTCTCCTGAGTGTTTGGGCAAAAGAAATTTTGTCTTTGTTTGTTGTTGTAATGTTGTTGGTTTCCTTATTTGTGGTGTTATTTTTTTCTTGAAAATTAATTTTTTCATTTGAATTGAAATTCTTTTTTTCATTGGAGAGGAGGGGTTGTTCAACAGTTTGAACTGTTGTTCCCTCTTTCCCGCTTGTTTTTTTGGTCGGCGTGGCGTTCGCTTCCAATATGGCGATATCGTTTTCGACGATATCGTTATCAACGATATCGATAAACATTTCTGAAATATTTATTTTTCACCCCAAAAGGGGTGAAAATATATTTACCCGACGTCTAGAGTCCCAGACTAGGGGTTACAGTTAATTATACAAAAGAATTCAAAAAAATCCACTCACAAAAATAGCAGGTAAAAATCCAAATCACAGAGCGATATGACACACGTCTACTATCCTCAGACAGACAGACAGACAGACAGACAAACAGTCAGACGGACAGATAGGCAGACAGATAGGCAGACAAACAGTCAGACAAACAGTCAGACGGACAGATAGGCAGACAGACAGTCAGACAGATAGGCAGACAGACAGTCAGACGGACAGATAGGCAGACAGATAGGCAGACAAATTTCTGTTTATTTGCCACTAGGGCACAAAAGAAAGGGACATGTACATGGGTGGGGGGAGTTTACATAAAAATCGAGTAAGAAAAATATAACAAACAAAATAATAACAAGAAGGTCCTCAATAGGGAGGGATCGTTTTGGGGTCACACACACCCCCGAAAAAAGTCTGCGACCCTTCTCCACGGGGGCACAAAGAGAGGGTGCTCCCTCCTTTCTGTTCCACCTACAGGCTGAGGTAGAGAGAAGGCCCATTCACACGGGCCATTCTCGCAACTTTCACCCACCTTTCATAAAACTGGCTGGGGTGGAGCACCTCTCTCTCCATCCTGATCCTTCTTCCGAAATGGTATCGGAAGAAAAGGACCAGTTGTTGGCCGGAGAGAAAGGTGTCCGACCTCAGCCCTTTCAGACGCGTCCACCATATAGCCTCTTTTACCATGGCTATTACACAGAGGAAGACCGCCTCTCCTTCATTTTTGAAGGGGGGAGGCGGCTTGATCGTTACAATGGACTCGGTGGTCAACCTAATTGGTCCCACCCGTGACAGCAGTTGTTCGACATAGCCCCACAGATCGGCAACGCCCGGGCAGTGCACCAATGCGTGCGCGACGGTTTCCTCGTCGCGCACGCATCTGGGACAGATCTTTTTCGAGGGGTCCCTACCCGGGCGCCCGTGTCTGTAGAGCTTATCCCGAACGGGCAGAGCCCCTCGGTAGCACTGCCAGGCCAAGGACTTCTGGAAGTTGTCCATAGGTCCCGGGCCGAAAGTCCTACCGAATAGACTGGCCAGTTCGTCCTCCTCCATGCCTAGGGCTTCTCCGAGGGCGTCGTCGCACCCGCTAACCACCAGCCCTCTATAGAATGACGAGGTGGAGTCTCCGTCGATAGCCGGGTCCGCCTGCCAGAGAGCCGTGAGCGCCTGGGCACACCCGGTGTGCCAGTCGCCCAGTTTTCTCGGTCTTTGCTTCACCCAGGACTGCAGCTCGGTGAGCGAGACGAGCCTCGGGAAGGCTCGCCTCACAAACGGGGCCCACACCGGTTGACCGGTGAGGAATACGTGGAGGTGCCTTAGCCTCAATGCGTGTTTACGCATTTTTAGCCACGGCATCCCCAGCCCTCCTTTCAAAGGGTGTTGACAGCAGATGGATCTCCTCACTAGAGGAGACCTCTTCTTCCAAAGGAAATAAAAGAGGGCGCGCTCCATTTTGGCGAGGATCTCACCCGGGCAAGGCACGACAGTCAAGCGGTAATAGATGACGGACGCTATGTAAGCGTTCGCCACCTCCGCCCGACCTTTTAGGGATAGTTTGCACTCGGCCCACTTCTGGGTCAGTGCAAACACCCTATTCGTCACCTCACCCCAGTTTTTCTCCACCTGGAGGTCCGGTCCGAACCAGACCCCAAGCAACTTCACCGGGCCCTCCGTCCACCGTCCGACGATACCGTCGCACGACATCGCTTTGCCCCTCCACTCGCCGAGTTGCAAAGCGACTGACTTGTCCCGGTTCAGCTTAGCCCCTGTCAACCTTTCGTACTCCTCTAGTAAGGTGCCGATTGCCTCGATTTACAAGGCGGTCGACACCATTACTGTTACGTCATCGGCGTAGGCCGACACCGCTTTGCGCAATCCCGGTTCCAAAGGGATGCCCTGCAACAACTCCAACTTCCGCAGTAATGGCTCGAGAGTCAACACATACAGAAGGGAGGAGAGAGGGCACCCCTGTCGGATGGAGCGGGTGATTTCGAACGGCTCCGAAAGGTAGCCGTTCACCTTGACTCTAGAGCAGATGCGGCTGCTGTGCATGGCAGTGATCCAGCCCCTGAAAACGGGTCCGAACTCAGCCGCCGCTAGCACCGCATCCAGGTAACCATGGTCCACTCTATCGAACGCTTTAGACTGATCTAAATTTATCAGGGCCCCACCAAAGCCGGGTTCCTTCCCAACCCTCTCTATGATGTATCGCATGAGGTGGAGGTTGTCGTGGATGGACCTGGACGGGATAGCGCATGTCTGCGCATCTCCCACCAGGCCCCCCACGACAAGCGCCAACCTCTTCGCTAACACCTTCGCCAAAATCTTTAACTCTGCATTTAGCAGAGTTATGGGCCTAAAATTACTAATGTCATCCCCCTTGTTCTCGTCCTTCCTCACTAGCGAGACTACGCCCTTGGTCACAGAACAGGGAATTCTCCCGTTCTGTTGCCAGTTGCAGTAGACCGCCTCGAGGAGATCGGGGAACAAGTCCGGCATATTAATATATAGTTCGTAGGGCAGACCATCGAGTCCTGGAGATTTGCGTTTGCCGCATAGGCTCAGCACGTCCCCTATTTCAGCAGCTGAGATCGGCCCGTCGCAGGACCTCGCCTCCCTGTCCGAAAGACGCGGCAGGCCGTCGAGGTATGGACCGAAATCCACATCTCCAACCGGCTCCCCGCCCCTCCCGAACAATTGGGCAAAGTGCCTTTGAAAGGCCTCGCACATTTGCTTAGGTTCAAGGATCAGCCGTCCATCCTGGTCTCGCAAAGACCGGATAGTGGATTTAATTCCACTTTTCGCTTCTGTCACGCGGGCCCAGCTAACAGCTTTGGTCCCCTCGTTTCCCAGAGCACGTATTTTGCTTCGGACAACGCAGCCTTCGTGTTTCGCGTCGAAGAACTGGTTCAAGACCGTTCTCGACGCTTGCACTCTGGCCACGTTGTCGCTTCTCATTGCCTCTTCAACATTAACTACCAACTCCCTTTCCTTCCTATTTCTATCTGAGGCTAACTCCTTACTAACTCCTATTGAAACTACTCTAATCTCTCTTTTTAGAGAGCCCCACCACCTGTTGTTGACGATGGCGCCCGTCAACTGCTCCTTAACTAAGGTTCTAATCCGGTCCCTGTAAGCTCTACTTGCCGGTAAGGACAAGTTGAGCTTCCAGTAACCGGGCCCCTGCCTATGCGTTCTATCAAGGTGGACTACGCAGGTCACTAACTTGTGGTCTGAATAGCCCACCATGAGCATTTCTGGACAACTTAAAATGTCCCTATCCTTAATTCTAACTAAGAACCTATCTAGGTACGATCTAGATTGACCACTGTTATTTGACCAGGTCCAGGTTGGTACAGTCGGAAAATCTAGTCGGTATCTATCGGCCAGGTCGAATCGGCCGATTAACCCCTTAAGGCTGTTACACCCCCCTCTATCGGGACATGCCCCTACATAGTCCCAACGTGCATCTAGGATACCATTCCAGTCCCCCACTAAAAGCAAGGAGCGGGACGTCCCTAGAAAAGTCTCCAGACGATGGAAGAAGTCCGACCGCATTGCCCCAAAAGGGGCGTATACGGCGACAAGCCTAAAAGCTTCGCCTTCGCCATTGCCAAGGTCCAGAACCACGAGTCGACCCTCCGGGTCCAAGTGTACCGTCTGTGTAGCGAGACCCAGATGTTTTTGCAGCAGAACGACAACCCCACCCCCACCTCCAGGCTGACAGAGAGATGCGTGCATCTCAAAGTCATCAAAGGTGGGGGTTAGCTGTCGCATGCTGCTGATCCGGGCCTCGCAAATAACCATCACATTTACACATTGTGACCTGAGGTCACTTAGAAGTTTAGCTTGCTTCCAAGGTGAGCCCAGGCCACGCGCATTTAGACAACCTACTCTTAAGACAGCCATGTTGGTGGCAAAGAAAGAGGCACTTACCTCTCTGCGTCCCGGGGTTCGGGTCGCTCAGTTTCCATGGGGCTGGTGGCGGGGTTGATGGGTGGGGTGGTGGTTTGTGGTGGTGTGGGGGTATTAGTGTGTGGAGGGGTTGGGATCTTTGGAGTTGTGTGGGTGTTTGAGGAGGGGAGGGGAAAACATTTCAGGAGGACGCGGTTGAGTGGCCTGGTGCAGGGTGGGCCCACGTCCTCAGGGTACATGTCTTTTAAAGTTTTGAAAATGTCAAGTGGGATTTTCACCATTTTCAGGTTAGGGAGCCCCATTGCCGTTACGAAATTCGGCCCTTCGGTTTGTATCGAAGGGTTGGTTTCTATTTTTAAAGTTAGGTTTTCATTGTTTTTGTTTATGTATGTGTAGAGTTTTTGTGTTGTTGTGTTTGTTTTTGCTTGCTGTTGTTGAGTGAGTTTGCGTTTTATTGTCTGTGTTATGTTGTCAGGTGGGGTTATTTTTGTTGTTGTGGTGTGTGTACGTTTTTTTCTTTTCACTTTTTGGAAGGGAGCCCCCTCGTCTTCCGACGATATGAGCTCCTCTTCCGTATTGGAGGGGAGGGGTATATCTCCGGGTTGTGTATGAACTGTTTTTGTATTTGTGTTCTGTGGGTGGGGCTGGGTGGGACCGTGTTTTGGGTTGTTTTCTTGAGCTGTTGTTGATGTTGTTGTTGTTGTTGTTGTTGTGGTGGTGGTGGTGGTGGTGGTGTTGTTGGTTTTTGTTGTTCTGGTGGAGATGGTAGTGTATTTTGTTGTTTTTGTGATGGTGGTGCTGGTTGTTTTTGTTGTTGTTGTGGTGTTTGTAGCAGTGGTTTTTTAGTTGTTAGTAGAGGGCAGGCCGTCCTCAGGTGACCTCTGCCAGCGCAGTGGTAACATGAGGGTCTCCTGCCTTCCACTGTGATATTTATGTAGGTTCGCCCATCCAGTAGCACTCGGTCGGGTATTCCGGAGATTCTCTCAGGTGTCATCTGTAAGAGAACCTCCAGACTTTTCCCGCCGAACAGTCCACTGGTGGACTCCCCTGCTGAAATTAGTATGTCCTTATCTAGATCGGTAAATCCTGTTAGGACGGACCAGATGTTAATTTCTGGCGTAGGGCTCCACATTCTTATCCTTTGTGTTCTTCTTCCTTTATATGTGGGGAAGAAGGTGTATTGTGGTGACACTATAGGTGCCACCGAATATTTCTGAGCCAGCATTTCGTCCTTCATTCGGACCATAATGCTGGCATACAGCTTTCCTCTTTGAATAAAGAGTATGTCATTTTTAATTTCTTTAAGAACCAGCTCGATTTGACTTTCGGTCAATTGCGCTGGCTTTCTCGTTTCGTTGGTTATGGTTCTGTAGCTTACGGTATTCTTGTAAATCTGTTGACGTACTTCTTCTGGGGAGTTGATCGTAAAAGAACCATCCTCCCCAAAAGATACGTATTTTCTAGCCTCTAGCAAATTTTCCTTGGCGTTCGTGATGTCAATGGCTTTGTATTCCGTGGCTCTCCTGAGTGTTTGGGCAAAAGAAATTTTGTCTTTGTTTGTTGTTGTAATGTTGTTGGTTTCCTTATTTGTGGTGTTATTTTTTTCTTGAAAATTAATTTTTTCATTTGAATTGAAATTCTTTTTTTCATTGGAGAGGAGGGGTTGTTCAACAGTTTGAACTGTTGTTCCCTCTTTCCCGCTTGTTTTTTTGGTCGGCGTGGCGTTCGCTTCCAATATGGCGATATCGTTTTCGACGATATCGTTATCAACGATATCGATAAACATTTCTGAAATATTTATTTTTCACCCCAAAAGGGGTGAAAATATATTTACCCGACGTCTAGAGTCCCAGACTAGGGGTTACAGTTAATTATACAAAAGAATTCAAAAAAATCCACTCACAAAAATAGCAGGTAAAAATCCAAATCACAGAGCGATATGACACACGTCTACTATACTCAGACAGACAGACAGACAGACAGACAAACAGTCAGACGGACAGATAGGCAGACAGATAAATTTCTGTTTATTTGCCACTAGGGCACAAAAGAAAGGGACATGTACATGGGTGGGGGGAGTTTACATAAAAATCGAGTAAGAAAAATATAACAAACAAAATAATAACAAGAAGGTCCTCAATAGGGAGGGATCGTTTTGGGGTCACACACACCCCCGAAAAAAGTGTGCGACCCTTCTCCACGGGAGCACAAAGAGAGGGTGCTCCCTCCTTTCTGTTCCACCTACAGGCTGAGGTAGAGAGAAGGCCCATTCACACGGGCCATTCTCGCAACTTTCACCCACCTTTCATAAAACTGGCTGGAGTGGAGCACCTCTCTCTCCATCCTGATCCTTCTTCCGAAATGGTATCGGAAGAAAAGGACCAGTTGTTGGCCGGAGAGAAAGGTGTCCGACCTCAGCCCTTTCAGACGCGTCCACCATATAGCCTCTTTTACCATGACTATTACACAGAGGAAGACCGCCTCTCCTTCATTTTTGAAGGGGGGAGGCGGCTTGATCGTTACAATGGACTCGGTGGTCAACCTAATTGGTCCCACCCGTGACAGCAGTCGTTCGACATAGCCCCACAGATCGGCAATGCCCGGGCAGTGCACCAATGCGTGCGCGACGGTTTCCTCGTCGCGCACGCATCTGGGACAGATCTTTTTCGAGGGGTCCCTACCCGGGCGCCCGTGTCTGTAGAGCTTATCCCGAACGGGCAGAGCCCCTCGGTAGCACTGCCAGGCCAAGGACTTCTGGAAGTTGTCCATAGGTCCCGGGCCGAAAGTCCTACCGAATAGACTGGCCAGTTCGTCCTCCTCCATGCCTAGGGCTTCTCCGAGGGCGTCGTCGCACCCGCTAACCACCAGCCCTCTATAGAATGACGAGGTGGAGTCTCCGTCGATAGCCGGGTCCGCCTGCCAGAGAGCCGTGAGCGCCTGGGCACACTCGGTGTGCCAGTCGCCCAGTTTTCTCGGTCTTTGCTTCACCCAGGACTGCAGCTCGGTGAGCGAGACGAGCCTCGGGAAGGCTCGCCTCACAAACGGGGCCCACACCGGTTGACCGGTGAGGAATACGTGGAGGTGCCTTAGCCTCAATGCGTGTTTACGCATTTTTAGCCACGGCATCCCCAGCCCTCCTTTCAAAGGGTGTTGACAGCAGATGGATCTCCTCACTAGAGGAGACCTCTTCTTCCAAAGGAAATAAAAGAGGGCGCGCTCCATTTTGGCGAGGATCTCACCCGGGCAAGGCACGACAGTCAAGCGGTAATAGATGACGGACGCTATGTAAGCGTTCGCCACCTCCGCCCGACCTTTTAGGGATAGTTTGCACTCGGCCCACTTCTGGGTCAGTGCAAACACCCTATTCGTCACCTCACCCCAGTTTTTCTCCACCTGGAGGTCCGGTCCGAACCAGACCCCAAGCAACTTCACCGGGCCCTCCGTCCACCGTCCGACGATACCGTCGCACGACATCGCTTTGCCCCTCCACTCGCCGAGTTGCAAAGCGACTGACTTGTCCCGGTTCAGCTTAGCCCCTGTCAACCTTTCGTACTCCTCTAGTAAGGTGCCGATTGCCTCGATTTCCGAGGCGGTCGACACCATTACTGTTACGTCATCGGCGTAGGCCGACACCGCTTTGCGCAATCCCGGTTCCAAAGGGATGCCCTGCAACAACTCCAACTTCCGCAGTAATGGCTCGAGAGTCAACACATACAGAAGGGAGGAGAGAGGGCACCCCTGTCGGATGGAGCGGGTGATTTCGAACGGCTCCGAAAGGTAGCCGTTCACCTTGACTCTAGAGCAGATGCGGCTGCTGTGCATGGCAGTGATCCAGCCCCTGAAAACGGGTCCGAACCCAGCCGCCGCTAGCACCGCATCCAGGTAACCATGGTCCACCCTATCGAACGCTTTAGACTGATCTAAATTTATCAGGGCCCCACCAAAGCCGGGTTCGTTCCCAACCCTCCCTATGATGTATCGCATGAGGTGGAGGTTGTCGTGGATGGACCTGGACGGGATAGCGCATGTCTGCGCATCTCCCACCAGGCCCCCCACGACAAGCGCCAACCTCTTCGCTAACACCTTCGCCAAAATCTTTAACTCTGCATTTAGCAGAGTTATGGGCCTAAAATTACTAATGTCATCCCCCTTGTTCTCGTCCTTCCTCACTAGCGAGACTACGCCCTTGGTCACAGAACAGGGAATTCTCCCGTTCTGTTGCCAGTTGCAGTAGACCGCCTCGAGGAGATCGGGGAACAAGTCCGGCATATTAATATATAGTTCGTAGGGCAGACCATCGAGTCCTGGAGATTTGCGTTTGCCGCATAGGCTCAGCACGTCCCCTATTTCAGCCGCTGAGATCGGCCCGTCGCAGGACCTCGCCTCCCTGTCCGAAAGACGCGGCAGGCCGTCGAGGTATGGACCGAAATCCACATCTCCAACCGGCTCCCCGCCCCTCCCGAACAATTCGGCAAAGTGCCTTTGAAAGGCCTCGCACATTTGCTTAGGTTCAAGGATCAGCCGTCCATCCTGGTCTCGCAAAGACCGGATAGTGGATTTAATCCCACTTTTCGCTTCTGTCACGCTAGCCCAGCTAACAGCTTTGGTCCCCTCGTTTCCCAGAGCACGTATTTTGCTTCGGACAACGCAGCCTTCGTGTTTCGCGTCGAAGAACTGGTTCAAGACCGTTCTCGACGCTTGCACTCTGGCCACGTTGCCGCTTCTCATTGCCTCTTCAACATTAACTACCAACTCCCTTTCCTTCCTATTTCTATCTGAGGCTAACTCCTTACTAACTCCTATTGAAACTACTCTAATCTCTCTTTTTAGAGAGCCCCACCACCTGTTGTTGACGATGGCGCCCGTCAACTGCTCCTTAACTAAGGTTCTAATCCGGTCCCTGTAAGCTCTACTTGCCGGTAAGGACAAGTTGAGCTTCCAGTAACCGGGCCCCTGCCTATGCGTTCTATCAAGGTGGACTACGCAGGTCACTAACTTGTGGTCTGAATAGCCCACCATGAGCATTTCTGGACAACTTAAAAAGTCCCTATCCTTAATTCTAACTAAGAACCTATCTAGGTACGATCTAGATTGACCACTGTTATTTGACCAGGTCCAGGTTGGTACAGTCGGAAAATCTAGTCGGTATCTATCGGCCAGGTCGAATCGGCCGATTAACCCCTTAAGGCTGTTACACCCCCCTCTATCGGGACATGCCCCTACATAGTCCCAACGTGCATCTAGGATACCATTCCAGTCCCCCACTAAAAGCAAGGAGCGGGACGTCCCTAGAAAAGTCTCCAGACGATGGAAGAAGTCCGACCGCATTGCCCCAAAAGGGGCGTATACGGCGACAAGCCTAAAAGCTTCGCCTTCGCCATTGCCAAGGTCCAGAACCACGAGTCGACCCTCCGGGTCCAAGTGTACCGTCTGTGTAGCGAGACCCAGATGTTTTTGCAGCAGAACGACAACCCCACCCCCACCTCCGGGCTGACAGAGAGATGCGTGCATCTCAAAGTCATCAAAGGTGGGGGTTAGCTGTCGCATGCTGCTGATCCGGGCCTCGCAAATAACCATCACATTTACACATTGTGACCTGAGGTCACTTAGAAGTTTAGCTTGCTTCCAAGGTGAGCCCAGGCCACGCGCATTTAGACAACCCACTCTTAAGACAGCCATGTTGGTGGCAAAGAAAGAGGCACTTACCTCTCTGCGTCCCGGGGTTCGGGTCGCTCAGTTTCCATGGGGCTGGTGGCGGGGTTGATGGGTGGGGTGGTGGTTTGTGGTGGTGTGGGGGTATTGGTGTGTGGAGGGGTTGGGATCTTTGGAGTTGTGTGGGTGTTTGAGGAGGGGAGGGGAAAACCTTTCAGGAGGACGCGGTTGAGTGGCCTGGTGCAGGGTGGGCCCACGTCCTCAGGGTACATGTCTTTTAAAGTTTTAAAAATGTCAAGTGGGATTTTCACCATTTTCAGGTTAGGGAGCCCCAATGCCGTTACGAAATTCGGCCCTTCGGTTTGTATCGAAGGGTTGGTTTCTATTTTTAAAGTTAGGTTTTCATTGTTTTTGTTTATGTATGTGTAGAGTTTTTGTGTTGTTGTGTTTGTTTTTGCTTGTTGTTGTTGAGTGAGTTTGCGTTTTATTGTCTGTGTTGTGTTGTCAGGTGGGGTTATTTTTGTTGTTGTGGTGTGTGTACGTTTTTTTCTTTTCACTTTTTGGAAGGGAGCCCCCTCGTCTTCCGACGATATGAGCTCCTCTTCCGTATTGGAGGGGAGGGGTATATCTCCGGGTTGTGTATGAACTGTTTTTGTATTTGTGTTCTGTGGGGTGGGGCTGGGTGGGACCGTGTTTTGGGTTGTTTTCTTGAGCTGTTGTTGATGTTGTTGTTGTTGTTGTTGTGGTGGTGGTGGTGGTGTTGTTGGTTTTTGTTGTTCTGGTGGAGATGGTAGTGTATTTTGTTGTTTTTGTGATGGTGGTGCTGGTTGTTTTTGTTGTTGTTGTGGTGTTTGTAGCAGTGGTTTTTTAGTTGTTAGTAGAGGGCAGGCCGTCCTCAGGTGACCTCTGCCAGCGCAGTGGTAACATGAGGGTCTCCTGCCTTCCACTGTGATATTTATGTAGGTTCGCCCATCCAGTAGCACTCGGTCGGGTATTCCGGAGATTCTCTCAGGTGTCATCTGTAAGAGAACCTCCAGACTTTTCCCCCCGAACAGTCCACTGGTGGACTCCCCTGCTGAAATTAGTATGTCCTTATCTAGGTCGGTAAATCCTGTTAGGACGGACCAGATGTTAATTTCTGGCGTAGGGCTCCACATTCTTATCCTTTGTGTTCTTCTTCCTTTATATGTGGGGAAGAAGGTGTATTGTGGTGACACTATAGGTGCCACCGAATATTTCTGAGCCAGCATTTCGTCCTTCATTCGGACCATAATGCTGGCATACAGCTTTCCTCTTTGAATAAAGAGTATGTCATTTTTAATTTCTTTCAGAACCAGCTCGATTTGACTTTCGGTCAATTGCGCTGGCTTTCTCGTTTCGTTGGTTATGGTTCTGAAGCTTACGGTATTCTTGTAAATCTGTTCACGCACTTCTTCTGGGGAGTTGATCGTAAAAGAACCATCCTCCCCAAAAGATACGTATTTTCTAGCCTCTAGCAAATTTTCCTTGGCGTTCGTGATGTCAATGGCTTTGTACTCCGTGGCTCTCTTGAGTGTTTGGGCAAAAGAAATTTTGTCTTTGTTTGTTGTTGTAATGTTGTTGGTTTCCTTATTTGTGGTGTTATTTTTTTCTTGAAAATTAATTTTTTCATTTGAATTGAAATTCTTTTTTTCATTGGAGAGGAGGGGTTGTTCAACAGTTTGAACTGTTGTTCCCTCTTTCCCGCTTGTTTTTTTGGTCGGCGTGGCGTTCGCTTCCAATATGGCGATATCGTTTTCGACGATATCGTTATCAACGATATCGATGAACATTTCTCAAATATTTATTTTTCACCCCAAAAGGGGTGAAAATATATTTACCCGACGTCTAGAGTCCCAGACTAGGGGTTACAGTTAATTATACAAAATAATTCAAAAAAATCCACTCACAAAATTAGCAGGTAAAAATCCAAATCACAGAGCGATATGACACACGTCTACTATCCTCAGACACACAGACAGACAGACAGACAAACAGTCAGACGGACAGATAGGCAGACAGATAGGCAGACAAACAGTCAGACAAACAGTCAGACGGACAGATAGGCAGACAGACAGTCAGACAGATAGGCAGACAGACAGTCAGACGGACAGATAGGCAGACAGATAGGCAGACAGATAGGCAGACAGACAGTCAGACGGACAGATAGGCAGACAGACAGTCAGACGGACAGATAGGCAGACAGACAGTCAGACGGACAGATAGGCAGACAGATAGGCAGACAGACAGTCAGACAAACAAAACACAAAAAAAGTAAGATTCATTATTGAGCGTGACATACATGTAGACAAAGACGTAGGTAGTGTGTGTGTGTGTGTGTGTGTAAAAGAGAGGGGAAGGGAGATAAATGAAGGAGTGAAAAGGGAGGAAAGAGAGAGAGAGAGTGTGTGTGTAAGGGAGAGAAAGGGAGAAAGGTAAAAGAAGTAGAAAGAGAGAGAGAGAGCAACATGTAGACAAAGAAAGAGGTATGGGTGTGAGTGTGTAGAAGAGAGGGGGGGGGCAGAGGATAAAAGAGAAGGCTGTGAAAAAGAATGGGGTAAAAGAGAGAGGTAGTGAATGAGAGAGAATGAGAGGGATGGAAAGTGAAGGAGAGTGTGTGGAAATGAGAAGAGAGCGAGATAAATAGAGAGACAGATAGAGATAGAGATAGATAGATAGATAGATAGATAGATAGATAGAGAGAGAGAGAGAGAGAGAGAGAGAGAGAGAGAGAGAGAGAGAGAGAGAGAGAGAGAGAGAGAGAGCAACATGTAAACAAAGAAAGAGGTATGGGTGTGAGTGTGTGAAACAGAGAGAAAGAGAGGGAGTGAAACAAAGGGAGGTGAAAGAAAGGATGGCGAGAGGGAGAGAAAGAGATGGACGAAAGATATGTGGGTGAAAGAGATGAGAGTGAAAGGAACAGGGATGAAAGAGAGGGGTGGAAATGAGAAGAGAGAAAGAGAGGGGGAAATGAGAATGAGAATTAAAGAGAAAAATATGCAGACAGTGAGTAAAGGTGAGAAAGAGAGGCGAGTGTGTGGGGACAGAGAGAGAGGGGGAGAGCAACAGAAAAAGAATAAGGTATAGTGATAACGTTAGAGAGAGGGGGAGACAGATAGAGAGAGGGAGAGAGGGAGAGAGAAAGAGGGAGGGATAGAGAGAAGGAGAAGGAGAAAGAGAAAGAGAGAGAGAGAAGGAGAAAGACAGAGAGAGCACGGGAATAAAAGAAAGAGAGAGATAGAGAGATAGAGATAAAGAAGGAGAGAGAAGAAAGAAAGAGAAAGGAGAATATAAGAGAAAGGGAGAAAGGGAGAAAAGATGTGGAAAGTTCTCTAGATCTTTAATTTTGTTATATTTAATCTATTTGTATTTATTTATTTATTTTATTTTATTTATTTGTATTTATTTATTTGTTTATTTATTTTATTTGTTTATTTATTTATTTTGTTTATTTATTTCTATTTGTTTATTTTATTTATTTATTTATTTTATTCATTTATTTGTTTATTTTATTTCCATTTTATTTTATTTTTATTTTTGTTCTTATATTTATTTTTATTTCCTCTCAGTTGTTTTCTTTTCTTCTTTCTATCTATTATATTCTGGTTTGACGTGGGAAGAAGAAGAAGAAGAAGAAGAAGAAGAAGAAGAAGAAGAAGAAGAAGAAGAAGAAGAAGAAGAAGAAGAAGAAGAAGAAGAAGAAGAAGAAGAAGAAGAAAGTTGCTACTCTTGTTGGTTTTGTTGTTGTTATTGTTGTTGTTGTTGTTGTTGTTGGTGGTGGTGGTGGTGGTGGTTTGGTTCGGAAGCGACACCAGTTCTGGATTCCATCGCAACAACGTGTTGAATTGATTGACGAAGAAATGGGTGGATAGATCAGTGGTTCCCCTGCTCACCCTTGGGGTACATGGTGTCCTCAAAGACAATAATTGTTTCTACTTTTGGCACAAGGCCAGTAATTACCCAGTACATTACTGGTACGTTATTTTATCGACCCCGTAAGGATGAAAGGCAAAGTTAACCTCGGCGGGATTTGAACTCAGACAATAATGAAGGTCCGTAGATGGCACTGTCACCTCCCCTTACTTTTCAATGGTGCACCCTCAGATTTAGAGTATATAAAGAATGTCCTGAAATTAGTTCTTTGAAGTCCTCCAGCAAAATCTATTTCGACTCTAGTCTATTTCCATGATAGTTACCGATTGAGTGAATACCACTGATGCGAGATTAACGAATCTTGAAACAGCATTGTCTCGTTTTCTTGACTACTACTGACATATCTGTGACGTAAGACTTAACTAAATATTCTTCTCAAACAAGGAACAAATAACAAAAATTAAATAAAAACAAACACACAAACAAAAAGCTTACTTAACCATAGAAGCTGGTAAAAAGATTTCCTAGGGAATTAGTGTTCTGAAGCCAGCCCCTAATCCTCAAGCACCAAAGCTTGACGACAGGCTTGCCGTGAGCTAAGTTCAACATTTCAACTCTCGTATTTAGGACATAACGCATCGCCTGGTCCAGGAATCGAACTCACAACCTTACGATTGCGAATCCAATTCTCTAACCACTCAGCTATATATATATATATATGTATATATATATATGATAACAAGGTGTCGTTTAAGGTATCACAGCTAAAGGTTGTGAGTACCCTGTGTTGACGATAGTTTCAACGTAAGGCGTTGTTTGACTCAACAAGAAGTTTTCTTAGGTCGCCAGTTTAAGAGAATTCCCATGCAGGCGGTTCTTGGAGTAATAGTAGTAAAAGAATGAAGAATAACATGATCGGCTGTACAATAGGGTTTATTTACAGTATTAACAATTGTTTCATTAATCGGGTGAGTCTAAAAGCGTGATAAATAAACACTTTTTGTACAGCCGACCATGTTATTCTTCATTCTTTTACTATCATATATATCTATCTATATATATATATAGTGAAAAATGGAACGGGAACAAAACAGAGAGGCAGTACGAACAAAGGTTTATTAGTTTCACGCTCTTGAGAGTGGGGGGGGGGGCGTTTCGGGCATAAGCCCTTCTTCAGGCGAAAAGTGTGTGGGAAGAGAGTTCCGAGGGTGTGTAAGGGAGTGGGGAGAGACATTTAGAAAAAAAGGGGGAGGATAGGGAGGAAAAACGGTAGAAGGGGTACAAATAAAAAATTAAAAAATAAAAAAAAAAAACATGAAGATAAACAAGTGGCGGAAGGTTGTGGGGCGTGTAGGGGTGGTGGCGGGTGGAGTGGGGAACGCAGGCGAGGTGTCCAATCAGGGAGGGCTGAAGGTGG
>OZ024741.1:276689009-276709009 GCA_964016885.1 Eledone cirrhosa | reverse complement strand
TGTATTCAAAATTTGTTAAATAATCGCGTTCCTTTTTAGTTAGGTCTACCTGGTATCGATAAATCAGTGTGTTTAATTTGGTCATTATTTTTGATTGCTGGTAGTTTTTTACTCTTTCATAATAATTAGCATTTTGTAAGAGAGAGAACATAGAATTTTTATATTTTTCAGCCTCCATAATGACAACAGTACTTCCCTTGTCCGCTTCCTTAATTACAATGTCCGGATTGTTTTTTAGTTCATGGATAATCTCCCATTCCCTTCGACTTGTGTTGGGTTTGGGTTTAGGTTGCGGTAGTTCATGGTATGGGAAGGTAGCTATGTGGTCACAAAATTTGTCCAGAACTCTGTTTCTATATATATATATACTATAAATTATGTCCATAGAATCATTTGATAAGATATATACACCATTTCCTCTCCCAATCAGCATAATCAACCACACAAAAAAAAACAATTAAACCAGGCTATAAGATTAAAAGGCACCTATGAAGAAATAATAGATAAATAAACTACACCCATCTATTCGCGATCAACAGCTATAGAACATTTACCGAGCATTTCAATAGCACGTGGACATCGATTAAATATATCGTCAACCATACACAATTAGGTATAAAATTAAAGTTAGAAGAAAAAATGTTTATAAACATAATATTGCTCTGATTATTTAATTAATTAATTCATCATTGAGCCACATCGTGAATGGTTGCCAAAAACATATATATATATATATATATATATGACATTGTCTAGTTTGTGTATATGTAAATCTTTATATATATATATATATATATATAAGTATTGAAGTTTCCGTTGAAAATTGAAAAAGTCATAGGAGTGAAGAGTGCTCTATGTAAGTACCAGAGCAAAATTTAATGTATAATAAACAATACAATATAATTACCTCATTACCAGAGGTTTCCCGAATAAGACGAATACGAAAAATGTCCTCATTCGTTCATCGGACAAGGCAATTTAAAACAGAGTGAAATATTTGAAAAGTCTCCTCAAGAAAGGCAAGAGTTTAACGGGCAAAAAATATATAAATAAAAGTAATGCAAGAGATATATAAAAAAAATAAGGAAATATAGTTAGGGTATGTGTATATGTATGTATATACACTCACAAATGTACATATGTGTGTATGTACAAATGCATGTGTATGGTGAAAATGTGTGCGTAAGTACATACATGAGGGCAAGTATATTTATGTATATGTGACCACAAATACGTATATAATATGAGTTGAAAAAGAAATTGTAAGATAATATAGTTAACACGCATCCAGATACAGGTATTAAATACACATACGAGTATGAAAGCACGCGTATAAACACACACACACGCGCGGTCACTTATATGCGGAAGATAAAGAGGGAAGGGAGTGTAATAGTAAAAAGAAGTGTCATTCTCGATATATGTATAAAAATGAAACAATATATGAGAATGAAAAATGTTTAAATCAAAGAGAAAGTAATCAATTAACACTAGAAAATGAAAACAAACATAGGTACGCAAGTACACACACATATATATCTAAAAAATATTTATACACACAAATACGTAGAGACAAAAGCGCATGGATGCGTACATACACACGAGGCACGTATATATATATATCGCCACATGTATATCTAATCACACGCACGTACGCGACCATACATATATATACATATATACATACACACCCATACATACGTATACATATACACACACATACACATACATTCACCCGCATACACACACACGTATAAATAAGTATGTAAAAAGCAAAGATATAAAAAGACATAGATATAAAAACACACATACACACACACATACGGAGGCGTTCGTATACATATACAGAACGTATACACACATATGCACACTCACACGCATAGATACAGATTATAAACCAGCCGTATGAATAAATGAGTACAAATATAAAATCGGCTGCGAAACAACAGAATATATCTGGAGTGGAAAACGCAAGTGACCAGTAATATCAGGTAGTGAAAGAAAATGGAGAAGTAAAATGTGGAATGTGAAGATATTAGGTAAGTGAATCGAAAAGTAGGGGGAGGGGGTAACTGGTGGATGTGAAGTAAAAATAAAGTTAAAAATGAAAGTAAACCTTAAATCACCAAAAACCTGCCTAAATACAAAAACAGAAATTTTCACCAGTTGCCCACACATGAAATCACACTTGCTTTCCAGCTCATATAAACTTAATTCACTTTCAGATACTTATCCTCCATAAACTCTTATTCTTCACTTTCCTTAAATTATCCTCTTTACAGACTTCTCTTTCTGATTTACTTTCATTTTTAACTTTATTTTTAATTTTATTTTTATTTTTACTTCACATCCACCAGTTACCCCCTCCCCCTACTTTTCGATTCACTTACCTAATATCTTCACATTCCACATTTTACTTCTCCATTTTCTTTCACTACCTGATACCACATGTCACTTGCCTTTTCCACTCCAGATATATTCTGTTGTTTCGCAGCCGATTTTATATTTGTACTCATTTATTCATACGGCTGATTTATAATCTGTATCTATGTGTGTGAGTGTGCTTATGTGTGTATACGTTCTGTATATGTATATGAACGCCTCCGTATGTGTGCGTGCGTACGTATATATATGTGTGTGTATGTGTGTTTTTATATCTATGTTTTTTTATATCTTTGTTTTTTACATACTTATTTATACGTGTGTATGTATGCGGGTGAATGTATGTGTATGTATATGTGTGTATATGTATACGTATGTATGGGTGTGTATGTATATATGTATATATATGTATGGTCGCGTACGTGCGTGTGATTAGATATACATGTGGCGATATATATATATATACGTGCCTCGTGTGTATGTACGCATGCATGCGCTTTTGTCTCTACGTATTTGTGTGTATAAATATTTATATATATATATATATATGTGTGTGTACGTGCGTACCTATGGTTACATTCTTTTTTCTAGTGTTAATTGATTACTTTCTCTTTGATTTAAAAAATGTTCATTCTCATATATTGTTTCATTTTTATACATATATCGAGAATGACACTTCTTTTTACTATTACACTCCCTTCCCACTTTATCTTCCGCATATAAGTGACCGTGCGTGTGTTTGTGTTTTTACGCGTGCTTTCATACTCGTATGTGTATTTAATACCTGTATCTGGATGCGTGTTAACTATATTATCTTACAATTTCTTTTTCAACTCATATTATATACGTATTTGTGGACATTTGTGAGTGTATATACATACATATACACATACCCTAACTATATTTCCTTATTTTTTTATATATCTCTTGCATTACTTTTATTTATATATTTTTTGCCCGTTACACTCTTGCCTTTCTTGAGGAGACTTTTCAAATATTTCACTCAGTTTTAAATTGCCTTGTCCGATGAACGAATGAGGACGTTTTTCGTATTCGTCTTATTCGGGAAACCTCTGGTAATGAGGTAATTATATTGTATTGTTTATTGTTTATATATATATATATATATATATATATAAGGAAATGAGGTTTCTTTTTTTTTAAAGGTGTCCACACGGGAGGAAGTATAAGGAAAAGAAACTGAAAATGCAGCTGGAGTCTTTTAAGAATATTTATTTATTTCCTTACCATGTTTCTAGGACATTACCCTTCAACAGTCCTGATGAAGGGTAATAACCCAGAAACATGTTAAGTAAAAAGAAGAAGGTACACGTATTTGAAAGTAGGGAGCGTAGATACTGTCATATCGAATGAATAGAAGTAAACATACATACCCATGTACACCAGGTCCGAATACAGAGGAGCCGAACCCCCATTGTCATCGCCTCCACCTCTCTCACCTTCCTCATCTCTCACTATTATGAGAAAACGGGGTCCCGCGTGCTGACCGCCCCACGGCCCCGGCGGGCAGAATAGAGGAGGCGTTTTCCCGGAGGATGGTGAGGGACATGCGCTGGAAGAACCATTCCATCTCGTGAGACTCACACCTGCGGCTAGCCAGCTCAGCGCCTATGGTGGTGAGTAGGGAGGTAGTCCTAGGGTCAAGGACACCAGAAGTCTCCACTGCTAGGGACGCGACTGCAAACCTGTCGGAGAGCGACCGATACTTGGAGAGTTTACCCTTCTCAGCTCAAAATGTAGCAGAGCGTAGGTTAGTCGCAGGCTGCACCAAGTTGCCGCTGCAGAATGTATCGTTGCATGTGGCATCCCAGACGAGGGGTTTACCACTGCGGAACGGAAAGATGGTCATGCCGGCAGGCCCTTTGCCGTCTCCTCGGTCCATCCCCATCGGCTCGAGCTGAGAGGGGAAGCCTGCAGCATCCAAGTCATGCTTTATTACCTTGTTGAGAGTAGCATGGCGTGGAAAGCGGCCGGCACTGTAGCGACAGGAAAGCGGGTGGAGGCCGAAAGAGTCCACAGTGGATCCTCAGCGACATTTGTGTGACTCGCAGATCCGGAGGCCAAGCCTCAGGGAAACCCAGATGCGCAGGCTATCATTGTCCAGCTGCGTACCAATAGAAAAGGAGAGTAAGGCATGGAAAAAGGCATCGCTGTGGGGTTACGAGACAGCATGAAAACATGCGAGGAGGTGCTGGTCAAGCTGGCGCGCTAGCCTGTCCGAGAAAAGGCCCCAGTTACATTTTCAATTTCTTATATATATATATATATATATATATATCAGCCATTTTTATATTAAATTTTGTTATATATATATATTATGATGATGTTGCAGATGTGCAACGAAAGAACTTTGTTAGACTATATATATGTGTTTATATCTATATTATATCTGTATTTTTGACCGTTGGTCAGTCAATGGTAAACATTGAGGACCAAATGAATTAACTGTGGAGATATAAAAGATACCGAAGCGAACACCAGCCAAACAGTGAGTGTGTTCTGTTATTATTTCTGGCAATATTATTACAACAATATATATATATTATTATTACAACAATATATATATATTATTATTACAACAATATATATATATTATTATTACAACAATATATATATATTATTCAGACTCAGAAGCTCCCGCGTCTTGCGACGCATGAGGCAATCATAGTGTTCCACCGCGTTCGGTCAGCAGCCAGTTGCACAGCGTCCCGCCATTGTCTGTTTGTCGCTCGCAGGTCCCTCTCAACTGTCTGGCGCCAGTTCATTTTGGGTCGCCCTCTCCATCTGCTTCCCTGTGGGTTCCATTTAAGTACTTGGTTCGCCAGTCTCTCCGGGGGAAGTCTCAAAGCGTGCCCAAACCAGCCCAGGCATCGCTTGCAGATGGTAGAAGAGACTAGCTGCTGGTTGGTGCGGTTCCTGACTTCCTGGTTTGTTACATGGTCACTCCATTTAATCTCCAGGATCTTTCGCAGACACCTGGAATCGAATGCGTCCAACTTCTTCTCTTAGCTGGT
This sequence comes from Eledone cirrhosa, assembly GCA_964016885.1. Classification (NCBI taxonomy): domain Eukaryota; kingdom Metazoa; phylum Mollusca; class Cephalopoda; order Octopoda; family Eledonidae; genus Eledone; species Eledone cirrhosa. Next base: position 276,703,592 of record OZ024741.1, on the reverse strand, counting down.
CTTAAGGTGCCATGTTTCACTTCCGTACAAGAGTGTGGACAGCACGTTGCTGTTGTAGAATCTCATCTTTGTTTTGAGGGTGAACTTCCTGCTCTTCCAGATCTTGACAAGCTGGTTAAATGCTGCTGAAGCCTTTCCCATTCTACATTGCAATTCACTGTCCATGGCGCCCTCATTGTCAATGGAGCTTCCTAGGTAGGTGAAGTTGTCCACTATCTCCACCTCCCCCTGTTCAATGAAAACACTAGTTGGTGATGGGTGTGTCCCAGATAACATGCTTTTGGTCTTCTTAGCTCTGATATTGAGACCTAAGCTTCCTGCTTCGACATTGATATTGTTCACAATGATTTGCAGGTCAGCTGTGCTTTCTGCAAGTGCAACAATATCGTCCGCAAAGTCCAGGTCAGACAAATTTTGCTCTCCCACCCAAGATATACCCTGGTCTTTAGACGCTCTTCTTAGTAACCAGTTTGCGTAAATCTGTTTGATTGCCGAAATGACTTTCTGGGGCAGACCATACTCATGCATGATGCTCCAGAGTGACGGTCGATGAATGCTATCGAAAGCCTTGGAGAAATCGATGAAGCTGGTGGCGAGGGGCCTCTGGAATTCGTTGTACCTCTCAATGATGCGGCGTAACGTAAAGATCTGCTCTGCACAGGAACGTTTTGGTCGGAACCCTGCCTGTTGTTCTCGCAGTTCCCAGTCTACCATGCAACGTATGCGGTTCAGGATCATCAGACAATAGACCTTCCCTGGTATGGAGAGAAGTGTCACTCCCCTCCAGTTGTCACAATCGGCAAGGTTGCCCTTCTTGGGGATACAGACAACCGCTCCGTTTCTCCAATCTTCTGGGACTTCACCCGTGTTCCACACAATATTACATAAGTAGCCCACCCACTTGACCATGCTTTCGCCTCCTGACTTCAGCATTTCAGCAGAAATGCCATCCATACCTGGTGACTTGTTATTCTTAAGGGTTTTGATGGCCATTCGGACTTCCTTCTCGGTGAAGTCATCAGTATTGATAGGTAACAAACTAGTAGGTTCCTTAGTGTCTGCTGGCATACGTGGCTCCGGTCGGTTGAGGACTTCCTTGAAATGTTCAGCCCATCTGACTAACTTTTCTTCACCCTTGGAAAGCAGCGTACCATCTTTCGCTTTCACCGGGCCTGAGTTAGCTCTAGAGCTGCCGGTGATTTTCTTTGCAATTTGGTACACAGCGCGCATGTCATTGCGTGCCGCAGCTGCTTCCGCCTCCTCTGCCTTACCCTCAAGCCACATTCGCTTGTCCCTTTGGGCGCTGCGCTTCACCTCCTTGTCCTTGTCAACATACTGCTGATATACCTTGATGGCCTCTGGGGTAGTGACATGCCTCTGCTGGTGTAGGGCTTTCCTTTCATCAATCAGCTGCCAGGTGTTGTTGCTGACCCAAGCTTCTCTGGGGGACTTCCTGTAGCCCAGGATTTCTTCCCCTGCAGCTTCCATGGTCTTCTTCATTTCCTCCCACCAATTGACCGAGCCTGGTGCAGACTCCTCAAGGACAGCAAATCTGTTCCTCAAAGCAGCCTCGAACTGTGCTTCTGTGTCACCGTTCTTCAGCTTGGTAGTGTCAAAACGCCTTGTAGTGAGTGCTCTCTTCTTCTGCTTCCTCAGTCTGATTTTAAGTTTGGTAACAGACAGATAGTGGTCACTGCAGACATCTGCGCCCCGGTAGACTCAGACGTCCTGCAGGCAAGGAGCTCTCCAACTTGGGCCAATCGCAATGTGGTCTATTTGCGTCTTGGTCCTGTGGTCGTTCGAAGCCCATGTGACCTTGTGGATGTTCTTGTGGTCAAATAGTGACGAGCCGATTTTCATATTGTTCATGGCACAGAACTGGACAAACCTGTCCCCGTTGTCCGTGCGGTTTCCATAAGCATGGGGGCCAAGGACATGTTCAAAGCCAACCCTGCTTCCCCCGATCTGTGCGTTCATGTCTCCCATGATGATCAGGATGTCATGACGTGGGGTTTTGTTTACAACATCTTGTAGTTGCTGGTAGAAAGCGTCCTTGTCATCATCGTTATGTTCGTTGGTTGGAGCATAGCACTGAGCTATGGTGACCTTTGCATGTGATGTGGTGAATCTTGCTGGTGAATTAGGCGTTCGTTGATAGGAGTCCACTCCTCAAGGGCACCACTGGCAGCCCTGTCCATGATTATTGCAACTCCATCTCGGTGGGTCCCGTTCTGATGGCCTGAGAACAGTCCAGCGGACCTCGCTGAGGCCCAGGATGTTAATTTTGTAGGCCTCCATTTCTCCGATAACTTGCGCAAGTTTGGATGGTTGGTACATAGTTCTTATGTTCCAATATCCAATACGTGTGGTTGTTTTTGCAGACAGAATTCTGGTCCTCAGGATGTCGGCTTCCTCATTGAGACTTTCGCCGACACCCGTCATACAATCTCATGTTAGAGACAACCGTTCTCCTGACTGCTCGGCTCGGAATTTAAATCTGATGCACTATGAATTGTTTACGTAGCAGGAGATATTATTACAAGTATATATATATATATATATATATATATATATATATATATATATATATATATATATATATATATATATTTTATTAGAAATTGACCACAAAATATAACTACTCCATTACCAAAGGTTTCTGGACCCCAGACAATAATAGAGTAGTTATATTTTGTGTTGTTCACTTTCTAATTAAATAGCTCTGTTCTATACATAGAGCACTCTTTTTTCCTTTGCTTTTCCTTCGGAATTACCTAACACACACACACACACACACACACACATATATATATATATATATACGAAGTGTGTCAGAAAAGTTCCAGGACTGATGTCACAAAAGATTTATTTCAAACCTAAACTTCACACTAAGAGTTTTCTCCTTCAAAGTAATCCCCCTGGAATCTAATGCACTTTTCCATCCTTTTCTGCCACGCTTGCATGCACTTTTGGAAGGATTCTTCCGGGATCCTCCGCAGTTCCGTCGTCACGGCTTTTTTGATGTCGTCCACGTCTTCAAAACGGGTCCCCTCCGGGTCGTACTCGAAGATCCGTGACTCATCACCGGTGATGATTGTTCCTAGCAAATCTGGTTCGGTTTCAAGACGTTGTTGAGGGCCTTCCGCTCCTGGGGTCATCTTCCACGTCCTCGCGTCCTTCTTTAAACCTCTTGTACAACTCAAAAACACTTTTCCCCAACCGTACCAGAAACTTCAAGTTTGTTCGTTGCTCTGTGCTCATTGCTTGACGACCTGAAACAGAGGACATGTATATAAAATTATGAAGAAAAAAGTTTGATCGCTGCAGAGAGCTAAGATTACAGTTACATACTCCAGGGGATTACTTTGAAGGAGAAAACTCTTAGTGTGAAGTTTGGGTTTGAAATAAATCTTTTGTGACGTCAGTCCTGGAACTTTTCTTACACACCTCGTGTATATATATATAGCAAAACTTAATATAGAAATGGCTTCTACAGGACTAGAACTGTTTCATTCGAAGGAAATCATATGAAACTCTTTAAAATTTACACAAAAACATACACATTGCATTTCCTGTCTCCGTGATGTTGCCACAAGAAGTTCACTTTCCAATCACTATGTCCTAACCCTATATTTGTCCATGTAAATAACTATTTCTCCAAAATTACCTAAACATTTAATCCTGCATGTCATGTGTACATATATGCTAAACATCTATGTAATTGTATTCTAGAAATAAGTTATTAAAATACCATTTTTAACATGTCAGTAATAAACATAAACCATTGGGTTTCTTTTATGTAAATCATTAATTTATCAAAATGCAAATATCCCAGCTTGTATAATTATTCATATATCCAGCAATCCTGGCATATATCTGACAACAATCCTGGGCTTATAAATGAAATATGTTCCACACTGTTGTCATCATTACTGACGGCATACTTTACAGCATAGAGTTATGGCCTTTTACGTTCTGAGATCAAATCCCGCCGAGGTTAACTTTGCCTTTCATCCTTACGGGGTCGATAAAACAAAGTACCAGTAATGCACTGGGATAATTGCTGGCCTTGTGCCAAAAGTAGAAACAATTACTGACGGCACGGGTCAAGTAGTTTTTAATGAAAAAGAATGGAACGGAACTCCGTCGGTTTCAACGATGAGTGCTCCAGTTGTTTGAGGAACGGAATCGCCAGCTCATGAAATTAATGTGTAAGTGGGTGAGCATTCTACAGACACGTGTACAAACACCACCAACACCACCACCACCACGCCCTTGTTTTCTCGTCAACATTATATATATACATACATACATATATACGGCTTAATTCGGGCTGTTTGTTTACAAACAAACCGAACATTATAATAAATGTTCGGTAAACCCATACGTACATATATATATATATATATATATATATATATATATATATATATATATATATGTGTGTGTGTGTGTATGTATGTATATACATACTATTGTACGTCTGTATACATATATGTACGTACGTATACATACTTACATTTAAGTATCAGCCGTACTAAGAGTGAGAAATGAAATTTCATTTTTCCCATTTACCGTTTTCGGTACGCCCGGCCGACTAACTCACTCGATATGCAAATTAGGTTGCTCAGCCGTTAATATGCATAAGGAAAGTATATACTTTCAAACGTTCAATAGACTGACAGGAAGGTATACGGTGCTGATGACAGCCAATAAGCTAGAAAGTAGTTCATCGTTCCTTTGTCAGTGTTGAACAAAAGGACAACGATGGTTGACGAACACTGTACGGCTTAATTCGGGCTGTTTGCTTACAAACAAACCGAACATTATAATAGATGTTCGGTAAACCCATACGTACATATATATGTATGTATGTATATACATACTACGGTACGTCTGTATACATATATGTATGTACATATACATACTTAGATTTATATATATATATATATATATATATATATATATATATATATATAATATATATATATAAATTAATAAAAACAATGAAATAAAAACAAAGAACAAGTTCCTTAAATTAAAAATTCATCATTTTACGATCGTTTCTAGGATGTATATGTGTGTTGGTATGTATATCATATAGATCTATGTAAAAATATTACAAATTATCAGAGGAAATATACATACCTTCACATATACATGCTGTCTTCAGAAATGATGAGATTTGTTTATTGAAAAAACCCAACAAAGACTTAATATAAAAGGTTTGTTTGGGAACAGGTTTTGAATTGACCAATAGAGAAGTAGTTAGAGGTCAAGTTGATAGAATTTGGTAGTAGAAATTTAAGTATTCTTTTCATTCAAAGTATTCATTTCATTTAAAACATAAGTCTGCACTCCTCTACCCCTAAATTAAATGTCTACTACCACTATTCTATCAACTTGACCTCTAACTACTTCTCTATTGGTCAATTCAAAACCTGTTCCCAAACAAACCTTTTATATTAAGTCTTTGTTGGTTTTTTTCAATAAACAAATCTCATCATTTCTGAAGACAGCATGTATATGTGAAGGTATGTATATTTCCTCTGATAATTTGTAATATTTTTACATAGATCTATATGATATACATACCAACACACATATACATCCTAGAAACGATCGTAAAATGATGAATTTTTTAATATAAGGAACTTGTTCTTTGTTTTTATTTCATTTTTTTTATTAATTTTTATATATATATATATATATATATATATATATATATATATATATATATATAGAGAGAGAGAGAGAGAGAGAGAGAGAGAGAGAGAGAGAGAGAGAGAGGGAGAGAGAGAGAGAGAGGTGAATGTATATTTAAAAATTGTATGCATACCGTGTTGACTTAAAATAAACACGAACCCACACGCACATAAACATCTCTTTTCCTCTCTCTACCCGTTTCTCTGTGTGTATGTGTGTATATATATAATTAGTATAATGAATGGTGTGCTCATATGCGAGGATGCTATAAAATAGCTCATAAAATAGGGTGAGGACCCTTAAAGACGAAAAAGAAGTTGTCATCGGTGGTTATGAGGAATTGAACCCGTATCTTCCAGATACCAGCTATATATATATATATATATATATATATATATATATATATATATATATATATATATATATACATATATATATATATATATATATATATATATATATATATATATATATATATATATATATATATATATATATATATATATATATATATATATTTAAAGGTTAAACAAGTTTCAATGAATAAATCAAAAGAATGAGTTTTTCAATAGATTGGAAGCACTCAACAGGATTTGGTTTTCCGGAGTTAATATTAATTCAAAATATTAACAAAATAGACATTCGTGTGATCAAGCATATTTTATTATACATATTTCAGAGGTACTGAGCTAATTTCAACAGTACGTCATCATCAGACAAAATAAGATGATGCATGACATACCCTGACATAGTAGATGGTTAAGATTCAGTCATGGTAGTGAATAAGATGTGACAAAACTCAATATTTATATACCTTAAGATTGAGACATGAAAAAATTTACATATAATACAGAGGGTGCGTGTGAGAAAGCTTAAAAATACATAATAGCAATTTACATAACTGTTATAGATTCAAATAATTTAAATTATTGAAGAAAGAAGAAAGAAGAAAGACAGAGAGAAACAGATGAGGAGAAAATATAGTTACTAGAAGTATAGAAAGTAAAAGAGAATTGTTCAAGGATAGAGAGACAAGGAGTAATAATTTTTATAGTATAAAGCATAGGGAGGGAGGTTTGTATTGTCGTGGATGAATAGGGTGTGATTAGATAATCAAAAATTATATATATCTATACAAACACATGAATATACATTTAGGCATAGCTTTGTGAAAGTGTAAACTCAAATCTTTGAATTATTGAATTATCTAGAAGTATCCATCAATCTAAATATTAAATATATCTGGGTGTAAATTATATGAGGGTTTAATTTCGAGTCCTTAGTTAATTAGAAATATACTAACAATTAATTATATACACTATATATATCCAAACGTATCCGACTGACCGTTAAATTTCAAATCATTTATGTTAGTTCAGAATAATGAATTAATCAAAATGTATATTTCAGGCTATAAAAGTTTATATATATCTATATTAATATTAAAGTATACTATCATATTTAATTTATAAAATCATATTTAAAGTATTTGCAAACATGAGAAGGAAGAATTAATATTTTCATCCTCACGAAGGTAATCCATATTAAATTATATTATCTTATATTATATTTTTAAAAAAATTATATATTGAAATAATTCACATTATATAATTTAGAAAATAATTAGTTATAACTTAAAAAATTTTAAATTAACAATTAGAATGCCTTAAAGTATCTAAAGGCCTTATAATTAAACTTAAAAAAAGGGTATTATTAAATTAGATATATGCATTTGTCTAAATATATACAAAGAGCATATTGTCTAAAGTTCAAGACGATATTAGTCAGTTATACGTAACATAATATAATATAATATAATAAATAGCTTAGTGTTAATATTGTTAAAAATTAAGGTTATTATATTAGGATCATGTAATACATATATACTATAAATATACAAATCAAACTTCATGAATCATAAGGATAAGAACCAGATTCAAAGTAAAAAAGTAAATTGTTTGCGATCATAAAAGTGCCAAATATCTAAGCTTTATAATTTAAAAATACAAGAAAATTTATTTAAGGATCTATATTGTAGTATAATATCATATTTAAAGTGTCTGCAAACATGAGAAAGAGAAAACTTAAGATTTTCATTGACCCGAAGGTAATCCGAATTTAATTAAATTAAAAAATAATAATCGTTATATAATTTAGAAAATATTTAACAATTATAACACTAGAATGTCCTTAAGTATCTAAAGTAATTATAAATGTAGCTAGAAACATGTTATTATACTAGATATACACATTTGTCCAAATATACATAGAGTATTCTGTTCGGAACTCAAGACAATATTAGTGATCCATATACATATAATAAATAATAAATACAATCATTGTTAGTAAAGTTTTACATCAAGTTAAGTGGAAAAAGTTTGTCGACTAGGATCGTGTGCGACGCATATACCTGTGTGCGACGCATATACATGTTTGCAAATACTTTAAATATGATTTTATAAATTAAATATGATAGTATACTTTAATATTAATTTAGATATTTATAAACTTTTATAGCCTGAAATATTATACATTTTGATTAATTCATTATTCTGAACTAATATAAATGATTTGAAATTTAACTTGCCTGACGGTTTGAACTTTACAACACCACCTGCCTCTTTGAGGTTAAATACCAACCCTACTAGCATCTACAAACTGACCAATGAGAATTAAGATCATTCCTGCTGACAACATTAAATTATCCCAAAAAGCTCATATGTCCCAAGGCTCTGATACCATCAACACCATAAACACAGAGTTGGCATATCTAAGAACTGACTAACTGCCTGATGAGGTCATAGCCATTCAATGGCTATCATCGAAATATATATAGCAGTAAATAAAGGATTATGAGTTCATGCAATTGACTTTTGTTTCGTCACTATATATATATATATATATATATATATATATATATATATATATATATATATATATATATATATATATATATATATATATATATATATAAATATAAATTAGCGAGAATCGCTTTCAGCTCAGGAATTAACGAAAATCAACGTCCGATATGTGTGGCAAGCGCTCGATGAATCATATGAATCAGAGCTACAACATACGTTAAGGGCCAAACACACTGAGATGATGGTTAAACATATCATCCGCACAGCCAAAACAAAACGACCAAGTAATTCGGGTCAAACAATAAAAATATATGTGTTGATACTTTATATATATATATATATATATATATAAAGTCAGGACCACGACGGCTGAGCTCCGGCCGTTTCGACAGCTAGATCCGAACTCAGACGTCGGGGTCCTGACTCTTTTTCTATTACCCACTCTACTACCCTAAATATCGAGTACTCTGGTGCGTTATGGTCCAGCTGGTTTCTTACCACATTTTATTTGTTTATATATATATATAACATGCACTGTTGCATATGTTGCACACAAGCTGCACTGTTGACCAGAAAGTTGTCGCTGCAACTGCAAAAACATGTCTGTTTCTGTTCAAGGTGACCTGAATAAAATGAAGCTTAGAATGATAGGTTAACACCTCTCTTTGTTCACTGAGTACATGTTCAGAGTAAGGCTCAGGGAGATGCTAAATGGTAAGGAGGGGGAAGCCAAATATGCAGGTCTTTTATTACATCTTTTTAGATGAATAATGAATTTTGTAGTGTTTCAGATCGTGTTTGAACATTTAACACACACGCAAACACTCACACACCCGCACATAGATGCACACCCATACACACACATGTACGCACGCATACACACTCACAAAGACAGTATCCTACACACACAGTTCCTAACACTCACACAGACACACAGTACCCAACACCCACACACACATACACATCACAACTATAGTATATATATATATATATATATATATATATATATATATATATACAGGGTGTCCCAAAAAATGTATACACATTTCAGCAGCATTCTAATAAATATTGCCTGTACAGGTAATCAAAGTCTGTATACATTTTTGGGGACAACCTGTGTATATATATATATATATATATATAAATAATATATAAGATGAAAAGATGGTTAAAAGAGTTCCATGTATTTTATTATGCGTATTTCAAAAACAAATATCATCATGCAATAACATTTGCGTTTTCGTCAGATAAAATAGGGAGACATGATATGAAGGTTAAAACACACTTGTGAATAGTGCAGTTGTTGATTTAAAACTGCACTATTCACAAGTGTGTTTTAACCTTCATATCATGTCTCCCTATTTTATCTGACGAAAACGCAAATGTTATTGCATGATGATATTTGTTTTTGAAATGCGCATAATAAAATACATGGAACTCTTTTAACCATCTTTTGATCTTATATATTATTTATACTCCAGTCCTACAAACTGTAGAGTGCTACTTATCCGATATCTGCATTGTTTTATTGTACTACAATAAAACTCACCTCCTACATATATATATATATATATATATATATATATATATGTGTGTGTGTATGTATATATATATATATATATATATATATATATATATATATATATATATATATAGTGTGTGTGTGTGTGTGTGTGTGTGTGTGTGTGTGTGTGTGTGTGTGTGTGTATGTATATATATATATATATACATACATACATACACACACACACACACACACACATGAATATGTCAGGTCACCAGTTGGTGCTACTGGAAGGTATACGTTGCTGACGATAGCTAACAAGCTTGAAACTAGTACAGCGTTCCTTTGTCAGTGTTGAACAAACGAGCAACGGTGGTTGCCAGACACTACGGCTTAATACGGGATGTTTGTTTACAAACACACCGAGCATTATAATAAATGTTCGGTGAATCCATACGTGCATATATATATGTGTGCATGTATGTATATATATATATACATACTACTGTACGTCGGTATACATATATGTATGTACGTGTACATACATATATTTAAGTAACAGCCGTACTAAGAGTGGGAAATGAAATATCGTTTCATTTTTTCCGTTTATATATATATATATATATATATATATATATATATATATATATACATATATATGTGTGGTGGAAGAGGTCGTGGTCGGTCGTGGTGAGGTAACTGTCATAGTGGGTGGGACTTTAATTCCGTCCATATATGTTGGGTAGTTTGTATGTGTGTGTGTGTGTGTGTGTGTGTGTGTGTGTGTGTGTGTGTGTGTGTGTGTGTGTGTGTGTGTGTGTGTGTGTGTGTGTGTGTGTGTGTGTGTGTCTGTGTTAGGGTCGTGGGCCTCTGTCTGAAACAAGTTGACTGGCAATTGTCGGCTGGTCGGCTGGTCGGCTGTTTGACTGGATATTTCGTTCAGTAAAGCTAGGATATATATGTATATATGTATATATGTATATATGTATATATATATATATATATATATATATATATATATGTCTCCAAAAAATGTATACACATTCTAATAAATATTGCTTGTACATGTGTATACAATTTGGAGCACGTCTTGTATACATACATATATATATATATATGTGCGTATATATATGTATACATATATATATGTATGTGTCCCCAAAATGTATACATATTCTAATAAATATTGCCTATACATGTGTATACAATTTTGGAGAACGTCCTGTATACGTACATATATATATATGTATATATATATATATACACATACATATATATATATGTATATATATATATATATATATATATATATGTATACATACATACAGTGCTGTTGTGCAAGCAGCAGGTGTGTTGAAGGAAATAGCCTACGTAAGAAGTATCGAGAATAAATAAGAGGAGGAGAGGAGGAGAAGGAGGAGGAGGAGAAGGAGGAGGAGGACGAAAAGAATACAACACCACAGCGACACCAAATCTACATTCCTACACAATCAATCACCACCTGTATCGTTTGAATATTTTATCCTGCCTCATCAATAAAATTACCTTTTGTTTATGCAGTGTTAAGGGAGTGGGTGTTTTGATTAACTGGCATGGCTTTTGTTCTGGTTTACTTACTATGTACGGTCTGGTCTGAGAGTTCAAGTATCGGCGGGGTCAACGTTTCCTTTCATCCTTTCGGGGTCGATAAAATACAATAGCAGTCGAGACAGTGGCGAAGTTGATAAAGACTCGGACGGGATAGTTTGTAAGTATTTAAGTGCGGTCTGGTGTGTTCCGAGTTCAAATCACGCCTCTTTCTACGATCAGTAGGGACCAACAGATAGTAATATCACCAATGGACATACTAAGCCTCGACGCAGCCGGCTTCCCGTCACAACTGGCGCCAGCTGGCCTCGATCATGATGGTTGAATAATTCTCTTCCCACTGGAGGGAGAAAAAATCCTAATTCTGGAACGCAACATGTTGCGACTCGTTCTCCGCCTCCAACCTTGTCATTTCGTCCTCAAACTTGGGCACCGTCGCCCGAAATGCAGAGGAGAGGAAGATAACCAAATACCAGGGCTTGATCGTCCGCTTCCTTTTTGGCTGATCACCGTCGAGACCTCCGGTGTCCTCGGTCCCCCGCATTGTTGATTTCCGTGATGTGGAGTCGCTTTTGCTACAGGTGTCCCTGGCCATTCTCAGTGGTAATGCCTTCGTCACTTTGTCCGTGAGGCACCGCTCGGACTAGGATGTAGTGTGTTGCTCCCCCCTTTATCCCTTTCTTTCGCTGTTCAATTTTTTTTTCTATTTTCTTTATCTTTTCCTTCTTATCCTTTCTTTTATCTTTCTTTATGACGATGTATTGGGTCGTCAAGTATGAAATTTGTAGAAACATTTTTCTACAAATTTCTACAAATTTCATACTTGACGACCCAATATATTCTACAGTTTTTATTCTATTAAAATAGATTTATTCAGAGTTCCATTGTTCCCTGGGTCTGATCTGATGGTCGGCTCTTTTTCTACATCTACAGCGTATTGCTGTTGACAGTGATGGTGGTGGTGGTGTTGTTGTCGGTAGTCGTGGTATTGGTACTAGTGGTGCTGGTGGGGGTGGTGTTGTTGTCGGTAGTCGTGGTATTGGTACTAGTGGTGCTGGTGGGGGTGGTGTTGTTGTCGGTAGTCGTGGTATTGGTACTAGTGGTGCTGGTGGGGGTGGTGTTGTTGTCGGTAGTCGTGGTATTGGTACTAGTGGTGCTGGTGGGGGTGGTGTTGTTGTCGGTAGTCGTGGTATTGGTACTAGTGGTGCTGGTGGGGGTGGTGTTGTTGTCGGTAGTCGTGGTATTGGTACTAGTGGTGCTGGTGGGGGTGGTGATGTTGTCGGTAGTCGTGGTATTGGTACTAGTGGTGCTGGTGGGGGTGGTGTTGTTGTCGGTAGTCGTGGTATTGGTACTAGTGGTGCTGGTGGGGGTGGTGTTGTTGTCGGTAGTCGTGGTATTGGTACTAGTGGTGCTGGTGGGGGTGGTGTTGTTGTCGGTAGTCGTGGTATTGGTACTAGTGGTGCTGGTGGGGGTGGTGTTGTTGTCGGTAGTCGTGGTATTGGTACTAGTGGTGCTGGTGGGGGTGGTGATGTTGTCGGTAGTCGTGGTATTGGTACTAGTGGTGCTGGTGGGGGTGGTGTTGTTGTCGGTAGTCGTGGTATTGGTACTAGTGGTGCTGGTGGGGGTGGTGTTGTTGTCGGTAGTCGTGGTATTGGTACTAGTGGTGCTGGTGGGGGTGGTGTTGTTGTCGGTAGTCGTGGTATTGGTACTAGTGGTGCTGGTGGGGGTGGTGTTGTTGTCGGTAGTCGTGGTATTGGTACTAGTGGTGCTGGTGGGGGTGGTGTTGTTGTCGGTAGTCGTGGTATTGGTACTAGTGGTGCTGGTGGGGGTGGGGGGGATAGCGGTAGTGGTTGTGTTGATACTAGTGGTGCTGGTGGTGGGGGTGGGGGGGATAGCGGTAGTGGTTGTGTTGATACTAGTGGTGCTGGTGGTGGTGGTGGGGGGGATAGCGGTAGTGGTGGTATTGATACTAGTGGTGCTGGTGGGGGTGGGGGGGATAGCGGTAGTGGTGGTATTGATACTAGTGGTGCTGGTGGGGGTGGGGGGGATAGCGGTAGTGGTTGTGTTGATACTAGTGGTGCTGGTGGTGGGGGTGGGGGGGATAGCGGTAGTGGTTGTGTTGATACTAGTGGTGCTGGTGGTGGTGGTGGGGGGGATAGCGGTAGTGGTGGTGTTGATACTAGTGGTGCTGGTGGGGGTGGGGGGGATAGCGGTAGTGGTGGTGTTGATACTAGTGGTGCTGGTGGGGGTGGGGGGGGATAGCGGTAGTGGTGGTGTTGATACTAGTGGTGCTGGTGGGGGTGGGGGGGATAGCGGTAGTGGTTGTGTTGATACTAGTGGTGCTGGTGGTGGTGGTGGGGGGGATAGCGGTAGTGGTTGTGTTGATACTAGTGGTGCTGGTGGTGGGGGTGGGGGGGGATAGCGGTAGTGGTGGTATTGATACTAGTGGTGCTGGTGGGGGTGGGGGGGATAGCGGTAGTGGTTGTGTTGATACTAGTGGTGCTGGTGGTGGGGGTGGGGGGGATAGCGGTAGTGGTTGTGTTGATACTAGTGGTGCTGGTGGTGGTGGTGGGGGGGATAGCGGTAGTGGTGGTGTTGATACTAGTGGTGCTGGTGGTGGTGGTGGGGGGGATAGCGGTAGTGGTGGTGTTGATACTAGTGGTGCTGGTGGTGGGGGTGGGGGGGATAGCGGTAGTGGTGGTGTTGATACTAGTGGTGCTGGTGGTGGGGGTGGGGGGGATAGCGGTAGTGGTTGTGTTGATACTAGTGGTGCTGGTGGTGGTTGTTGGGGTGGTGGTGGTGGCGGTGATAGCGGTAGTGGTGGTGTTGATACTAGTGGTGCTGGTGGTGGGGGTGGGGGGGATAGCGGTAGTGGTGGTGTTGATACTAGTGGTGCTGGTGGTGGGGGTGGGGGGGGATAGC
>OZ024741.1:276684009-276686509 GCA_964016885.1 Eledone cirrhosa | reverse complement strand
GGTGGTAGTGTTGGTGGTGGTGGTAGATGTAGTGGTATTGGTGGTGGTGGTAGTGTTGGTGGTGGTGGTAGTAGAGGTAGTGGTACTGGTGGTGGTGGTAGTGTTGGTGGTGGTAGTAGAGGTAGTGGTATTGGTGGTGGTGGTAGTAGAGATAGTGGTACTGGTGATGGTGGTAGTTTTGGTGGCGGTGGAGGTGGTAGTGTTGGTGGTGGTGGTGGTGGTGGTGGTAGAGGTAGAGGTATTGGTGGGTGGAGGTAGTGTTGGTGGTGGTGGTAGTAGAGGTAGTGGTACTGGTGGTGGTTGTAGGGTTGGGGGGTGGTAGAGGTAGTGGCATTGGTGGTGGTGGTAGTGTTGGTGGTGGTGGTGGTGGTGGTGGTGGTAGATGTAGTGGTATTGGTGGTGGTGGTAGTGTTGGTGGTGGTGGTAGTAGAGGTAGTGGTACTGGTGGTGGTTGTAGAGGTAGTGGTACTGGTGGTGCTGGTAGTGTTGGTGGTGGTGGTGGTGTTAGTGTTGGTGGTGGTGTTGGCAGTGAAAGGATATAATAGTGATTACAGCCAACTTAATCAGGGATAAGAAAGGGAATTATATTCGTATTTATTTATTCATTTATTTATAGATAATATATTACTTTAATCTGATCCATCAATCCATCCCCGCCCCAACCACACCACCCACAACACCCTACCCTTAATATCTCCAACACACCCACAGCAAAAGCTCTATCCACCCATTCTTTCTGTCTCTTTTTCTTATTCGCCCCTCTCTCTCTCTCTCTCTCTCTCTCTCTCTCTCTCTCTCTCTCTCTCTCTCTCTCTCTCTCTCTCTCTCTCACTTTTTCCATGTTATATACTTTACAGACACAAACATATATGCATGTCAAACACGCGCAGATACACACATATAAACGTGTGTATATATATAAATGTATATACATATATATATATATATATATATATTTATATATATATATATATACATTATATATATGTGTGTGTATATATATAGAGAGAGAGATATAGATAGATAGATAGATAGATAGATAGATAGATAGATAGATAGATAGATAGATAGATAGATAGATAGATAGATAGATAAGTTTCTTTTATTTGCCACTAGGGCATCAAAAGTGGGACAAGTACAAAGGGGGGAGTTTACACAAAAAGGCGTCCTCAATAAGGAGGAGGCAATAACAAAATATAAAAATAAAATAAGATATAACAAAAAATAAAATTTTTAACAAAATCCTCAATAGAGAGGAGGCGCCTTGGGGGGTCGCACACACCCCCGAAAAAAGTGTGCAACCCTTTTCCTCGGGAGCACAGAGAGGGGGTGCTCCCTCGTTCCTTCCTCTTTTCCACCTACAGGCTTATGTAAAGAGAAGGCCCATTCACACGGGCCATTCTCGCCACTTTCACCCACCTTTCATAAAAACGACTGGGGTGCAGCACCTCTCTCTCCATCCTGATCCTTCTTCCGAAATGATATCGGAAGAAACGGACCAGTTGTTGGCCAGAGAGAAAGGTGCCTGACCTCAGTCCTTTCAGACGCGTCCACCATACAACCTCTTTCGCCATGGCTATTACGCACAGAAACACCGCCTCTGCTTCATCTTTGAAGGGGGGAGGCGGCTTGATCATTACAATAGACTCGGTGGTCAACCGGATCGGTCCCACCCTTGACAGCAGTTGTTCGACATAGCCCCACAGATCGGCTACGCCCGAGCAGTGTACCAATGCGTGTGCAACGGTTTCCTCGTCGCACACGCATCTGGGACAGATCTTTTTGGCGGGGTCCCTACCCGGGCGCCCGTGTCTGTAGAGCCTTTCTCGAACGGGTAAAGCCCCTCGGTAGCACTGCCAGGCCAGGGACTTCTGGAAGTTGTCCATAGGTCCCGGGCTGAATGTCTTACCGAACAGGCCGGCCAGTTCGTCCTCCTCCATGTCTAGGGCTTCTCCGAGGGCGTCGTCGCACCTGCTGCGTACCAGCCCTCTATAGAATGTTGCGGTGGAGTCTCCACTGATAACCGGATCCGCCTGCCAGAGGGCGGTGAGCGCCTGGGCACACTCAGTGTGCCAGGCGCCCAGTTTTCTCGGTCTTTGCTTGACCCAGGATTGCAGCTCGGTGAGTGAGACGAGTCTGGGAAAGGTTCGTCTCACAAACGAGGCCCACACCGGTTGTCCGGTGAGGAATACGTAGAGGTGCCGTAGCCTTAATGCGTGTTTACGCATCATTAGCCACGGCATCCCCAGCCCTCCTTTCGAAGGGTGTTGACAGCAGATGGATCTCCTCACCATAGGAGCCCGCCCCTTCCAAAGGAATTGGAAGAGCGCGCTCCATCTTGGTGAGGGTTTCCCTTGGGCAGGGCACTACGGTCAGGCGGTAGTAGATGACGGACGCTATATAAGTGTTCGCCACCTCCGCCCGACCTTTCAGGGATAGTTTGCAACTGGCCCACTTCTGGGTCAGTGCAAACACCCTGTTCGTAACCTCCGCCCAGTTT
>OZ024741.1:276649009-276681509 GCA_964016885.1 Eledone cirrhosa | reverse complement strand
TGTGAGCAAGCAAAGTCGACCTACAATATGAATGAGTTAGCAAACCACTCAATAAGGGTAGGTCCTTGAGTAATAACATACGTTTAAATAGCTTGACAAATTGAACATTGTGGTAGGCAAAACCCAACACACAATACCAAAGCAACGAAAAAACTAACAGGTTAAAAAGATACACCTGGACAAATTAAACGATATACGTTTAAAGTGTTTCTGTGAATCCGAAATCAAATATCCGACTTACGTAACAAGGACGCTCGTGGTATTCCATGACGAACAGAGGATTCATTTCATCAACAGGGGTTCCGTTCAGTCCAAAAGCGAGGTGGATTCTAAATGCTGCTACAATGAGCGAGCTGAACGTACATTTAGTTATCACGTGTTATTAACTAATTAATTTAATAATTAACTAATTAATTTAATTAGACAATTCTGTTGATTGGTTAATTATTTGTGTTTGTTTAATAACATCTGGTTGAGAGCTTTATTCTGAATGTTAGCGGAAATTGTAAGGAAATTATTTCCTTTGTTTAACACTTTGAATCTACCCGCCAAAACTGGGGGTTGCTTCCCTTGTTGGAAATAACACGTGATAACTAAATGTACGTTCAGCTCGCTCATTGCAGCAGCATTTAGAATCCACCTCGCTTTTGGACTGAACGGAACCCCTGTTGATTAAATGAATCCTCTGTTCGTCATGGAATACCACGAGCGTGCCTGTTACGTAAGTCGGATATTTGATTTCGGTTTCACAGAAACACTTTAAACGTATATCGTTTAATTTGTCCAGGTGTACCTTTTTAACCTGTTAGTTTTTTCGTTGCTTTGGTATTGTGCGTTAGGTTTTGCCTACCACAATGTTCAATTTGTCAAGCTATTTAAACGTATATATATATATATATATAGTAGAATAATCGAGTATCGAAAAATCGGCGCACGAGTTCACGATAAACAAAATTCGAAATGAGCGGCAGAGGGCTCAATAATTCAGATAAATCAGAGCTATAACTATCGTTAAAATACCGACACACATAGAACATGTCTAAAATCAACCATACGACCGAAAAATTACGATATGGACGATTCGGGACACTCAGATAAAATATCAATAAATCAATAAATCAAATGAATGTAAAAAGCAGTAAACAAGGATCGGAATTAAGAGTATTCCGCAGTTCACAGTAATAATAATAATATTAGCTCAAAGAAGAATAGAGAATTTTCTTCTGAGCTCAAATAAAAATATATTACACAAAGAGAAGTGTGTTACATAGTGAGATGTGTGTAAAGAATTATTACAAGTGAGTTTAACCGTTACTGTATGGAGAACAATATCTACAGGTTAGCAATTAAATAGAAGAAAAAAACTAAGTCAGAATCAAATCTCTGAAGTAGAGTTTTAAATTACCAGCCTTATAACTATAATCTTCCTGATACGAATCTAGTTCGTTTCGCCACAGAAATGTGCAGTTTAACAGCCCATAGGTTCCTCAGTCAGCAAGTGTGTATTCTGTTCACGACACATCTAACCTCATGGATAGAGAGAAAGCTAATATACACGCTGCCCAGAGTAGGGCGAAATCACGTGTTATTTGCATCAAATAACGGCTCCCGTGGATTGAGGAAAATGCTAGAGAGGGCAGCCCAACCATTCGAATTTATTAGCTCAACAATTTGGAGTTCGTTAAGTATACAAGGATCGGAATTAAGAGTATTCCGCAGTTCACAGTAATAATAATAATATTAGCTCAAAGAAGAATAGAGAAATTTCTTCTGAGTTCAAATACAAATATATTACACAAAGAGAAGTGTGTTACGGTATGGAGAACAATATCTGTTCTCCATACAGTAACGGTTAAACTCACTTGTAATAAATGTAGGTTTGTCGATACTGACCGATTCATTTCCATTATCACAACAATGAACCACTTTGCTACACACACACACACACACACACACACACACACACACACACACACACACACACACACACACACACACACATTTGTCTTAATAGACACCTGAATTGTTGACCTCTCAACATGACTGCAACTCAATCAAGCGTAAAAAGACACTCATCGACAAACCTACATTTGGCGCGAAACCAGCTCGTGCTAAAATCAATTTAAACATTCACGTGACTTCTACTGACCAATCAAAATTGTTTTGACTACAAGAATTTTTGCAACATGAATTGGCGCGAAATTTATAGTGCTTATTCACGTGACATTCAACAACCAACCAAATCTTAATACCTCCCAAGCCACTTTTTTCACATAAAACAGGAAGAATTTCCAAAACTGATCAGACTAGAGCAAAAATCACGAGCGCTCTATCTCAAAATTATTTTTGAAAAGCATAAGAAATGTGCAACCGGTAAAAACTTAAAACTAAAACTGAATACTAACTAATTTTATACTTATTCCTTATTAAACTATTTTTCACTGGGAAAAATTTGTCAGCATTTTCTTTTCCTTTTTACTAATATATCACAACTCGTGTGTCACACCTCTATTACGTCCCTTTGCGGTCTGAGTTCAAATCCCACCGAGGTTAACTTTGCCTTTCATCCTTCCGGGGTCGATAAAATAAAGTACCAGTAATGCACTGGGTAATTGATGGCCTTGTGCCAAAAGTAGAAACAATTATTTTAAATATATATATATATACACTCACACACACACAATTAGCAGTAGCTCTAAGATCTCGTTTAAGTACAATAGATGTGTATAATAAACATATGGGTAGTCTCACTATCAAAGAAAAATATTTTTTCGTAACAATTTCCTCTGTGAATATATCCCAGAGCTGCCAGTAAGTTTTGAGAATGTCAGAGAGCGTTCTTTCAAGATTTGTTAATCTTTCATCAGAGACACTCACTGAACTCGTACTTGCACGGAAATAGACTATTGGGTATCGATCCGACTCAGTGTTGATAGAATTGTACTACAGACAGGATCATAAATATTTAACAAAAATGTTTTTGATCTGCGGCGGATTAAATGATTAGTGGTCCGTAATCCATTGCATATACTACACACATACACACACACACACATATATATATACATATATATATATATGTGTGTGTATGTTGTGTATATATATACGTGTCTGTGTGTATGTATACACACACACACACACACACACACACACACACACACACACACACACACACACACACACATATATATATATATATATATAGAGAGAGAGAGAGAGAGGGGGAGAGGGGGGAGAGAGAGATAAGAGCAAGGGAGAAAGAAGCAAAATGATAATATGGTTAGAAAGATTGATACATACTTACACACCCACATACATACATACATACATACATACATACATACATACACACACACACACATACACACACATACATACATGCATGCATACATACATACATACATACATACATACATACATACATACATACATACATACATACATACATACATACATACATACATACATACATACATACACCTAATGAGCCAAAATAAATTAATGATGGACCAGCATCCAAAACGTTAAGACTATTTAATTACTGTTTTAACATAAAACTGATTTACTATTACTGTAATATGTTATTATCTAGTTTTGGATTGGTTTCCATCTTCTTCTTACATCAACGCTACAACAACTACAAGAACAGAACAATAAACAGAGCAACATAACAACAACTACAACAACTACAGTAACCACATAACAACTACTACAACAACATAACAACAACTACAGCAACCACATAACAACATACCAATAACTACATCAACATAACAACAACTATATCAACATACCAACAACTACATCAACAACATAACGATAAGCTCGGCTACATAACAACTGCATCAACAACATAACAACAACTACATTAACAACATAACGATAAGCACAGCAACACAACAACAACTACATTAACAACATAACGATAAGCACAGCTACATAACAACAACTACATCAACAACATAACAACAACATAACGATAAGCACAGCTACATAACAACAACTACATCAACAACATAACAACAACTACATCAACAGCATAACAACAACATAACGATAAGCACAGCTACATAACAACAACTACATCAACAACATAACAAAAACTACATCAACAACATAACAACAACTACATCAACAACATAACAACAACTACATCAACAGCATAACAACAACATAACGATAAGCACAGCTACATAACAACAACTACATTAACAACATAACAACAACTACATTAACAACATAACGATAAGCACAGCTACATAACAACAACTACATCAACAACATAACAACAACATAACGATAAGCACAGCTACATAACAACAACTACATCAACAACATAACAACAACTACATCAACAGCATAACAACAACATAACGATAAGCACAGCTACATAACAACAACTACATTAACAACGTAGCGATAAGCACAGCTACATAACAACAACTACATTAACAACGTAGCGATAAGCACAGCTACATAACAACTGTAAGCAAAACAGCAGGCAATAACAACAGCAAGAGGCACACAACAAATGATAACAGCAACAACAGCAATAAACAAAACCAACAATAATTGTTTCTACTTTTGGCACAAGGCCAGCAATTATCCCAGTACATTACTGGTACTTTATTTTATCGACCCCGTAAGGATGAAAGGCAAAGTTAACTTCGGCGGGATTTGAACTCATGCCATAAAGGGCCGTAACTCTAACGCTAACAAAAATATAACAACAACAATAACAACGGGCCATAACAACAACTCAAGGTCTAAAGTGGTATAACAACAACCAGAGCTCACAACAACAACAGGTCATAACAACAATTCAAGGACTAAAGCGGTATAACAACAACCACAGCAGGTTATAAACAACAGGTCATAACAACAGGTCATAACAACAAGTCATATCAAAAACACAAGGACTAAAGTGGCATAACAACCACAGCATCCACAACAACCGCACCTCACAACAACAACAGCTACAACGACACAACAACAACTACAACAACACAACGACCTAGAAACCACAGCAACAGCAGGGTATAAAAACAACACAAGCGATATAACAAACACATCACAACAATAACTACAGCAATCTAAACACAAACCACTTCAGAGACATAACAATAACACAACAACAACCACTACACAACACAACAACAACGCAACAACAACAACCACAACAACACAACAACAACCACAGCAACATGTATGTTGGAATGCGGAACTGATGTCGCTACAAGGGAAATATCTGGTTATTGGCAAACATTAATAATATCTTTATGTTTATGTGCGTATGTGTGGATGTATGTGTATATATATATATATATATAGTGAAAAATGGAACGGGAACAAAACAGAGAGGCAGTACGAACAAAGGTTTATTAGTTTCACGCTCTTGAGAGTGGGGTGGTATATACATGTGTGTGTGTGTGTGTTTCTATATACATACATACACACACACACACACACACACACACATATATATATATATATATATATTATTCAGAATATTAATAAATGAACATTCACATAATCAAAATATATGTTTTATTATATATATTTCGAAGGTACTGTGCTGTTTTTTCAGTATGTCCTCGTCAGATAAAATACATGAATTGATGTATGACATACCTCAATGGTCTTGATGGTTCAATTCCAGTCTTGGCAGTGATTTATTACAACAAATCTCAATATTTATATACCACAAATAATAACATGATAAACTTAAATTTAATGAAGAAGAGGATGTGGAGCGAGATATAGGTATAAGGAGGGGGTGAGTATAAGGAAATGCAAGAAGAAAATAAATAAATACATACCGTATATACTCGCGTATAGGTCGCTCTTTTTTAACGATAAATAAGTATACATTTTTGGGGTGCGACCTATCCGATCGACATCAGACTGACCAATGATTTTTCATAGACTTAATCAACGATGGGTATTTATAAAAATAACTTTAATATTTTTTTTATTATTTAACATAATAATTTCATATATCTACCTTCTTATACATATATTTCTTGATTTTAAATTTGTTACTAAAACTTCGTACTGTTTACGTTTTTTTCTATCTGACCGAACCATCTGTCATTAAAATCCATAGAAATACATACCCGGTATTTAAAATGTGATTTCATCGTCTTAGCGTTGCTATGAACACGCATTGTGAGCTATTTACTTTAACAGGAAACATTATTGCATGTGGCGTTTCTTTTCAAAATTAGCAAGTGAGAAAAGTTGATAGTTGAAATTTTTTTTATAATTCACTGAGAAATATGAATTCCGGTAAGAGAAAAAGTTATCAAACAGTTTTCAAGTTAAAGGTGGTTGGTTATGTAGAAGAATTTGGAAATAGGTGTGAACATGTATTGGTGTTGTATCTTTCAACCACGTTGCTGTAATATTTTCAATGGTGTCCGTCAGATCTTCGCTTTCACTTTCAAAGTAACTATCATCGTCAGAAATAAATACGTCTGATTCATTTGAAGATAAATCACTAATATTATCTTGTGTTTCTTTTTCATTTCGAATGTCGTCGCATGTAAAATCTTCAAAGTCGGTATTCGCTACTTTGGGAAGCCATCTTGATATGCTAAAAATCTGTTAAAAAACACGTGTTATTTCAAGTTGTTTCACTATATTAAGAGTTAATTTTCGCGTTTAAAGGCTTTATCTCGCAGTAATCTCGAATTGACGAAATTTCGATGACGTTAATAAATAAAACATGGTTTGAGGTATATATCGCAATGGTAAAGTAATGGAAAGCTAACAGATTATTAGTTTCAATTATCATAAAAAATAGTAGTTTGACGGCCCAAATTTCAGTCCGACCTATCTACGAGTCAATGGCAAATAGCCTATTTGTTAAATGAAAAGTGAGTATGCGACCTATCTGCCGGGGCGACCTATACGCGAGTATATACGGTACATAAATATTTAAATGCGTAAATATACTTATTAGGGAAGAAAAAGGGAAAGAGATAGAAGAGAGAAGAAGAAAGAAAAAAGAAAACAGAAAGAAATAACAGCAAAAGAGAAAGAGAAATGATGTGTGACCGTTACTTTTAAATATTAAGTCAAATAGAAGCGACCAATTAAATACCATGAAAGTTTTTAATATCTTTTGTATTTGGTTATGTTTAAGCTAATTATACTAATATATTATATCGAAATTAAACAATATAAAAATATTTTCTATAGCAATCAGAACCATAGTTTAATTAAGTAATATATTTACTAAATATTTTGTTACAATATTCAAAAATATTTTTATCTTTAAAGCAAGTTTAAATACCTATTAAATATGTATAAGGATATTTACTAAAACCCATGGATATATCACCATCAGTATATATATTTTATATTATGTTAAGAATTATTATCTGAATTATTCTATTTTCATTATAAAATCATTTAAATTCATTGATTGTCATTTCATTACAGGATTAATTAGTAGTTATATTTACTCTTAAAAGTATTATTATTTCGATTTTACTTCTGTAATTACATCTTATTATATATAGTTTCCCTTTAATGATTTTTCGTATATTATTAAACTGTATAAATCATGTTAAATATACATTAGCAGGACATTTGGACAGAACAAAATGATTTACGAAGAATGTAAACAAAGGAAGATAACTCGTTCATCATATGTAAACATTTAAGATATTTAAGTATTTTGAAAGCCAAAAGATATTTCAAACCGCAAATTCAGAAATTTCTAGTTACACAATGACCATTCTAAATCCAAACTTAGGATACCGAGTCTCACCATGAGATTAATTTACTATATAAAAACGATTTACAATTTTTAAGGTAAGGCAAAACGTTATGTATAATAATAATAATAATAATAATAATAATAATAATAATAATAATAATGATTTCTTTATTAACCACAAGGGTTTACATAAAGTAGACATTAAGGACAGTGCAGGACAATACAGGACGGTACAAATGGGCCTTTCTGCGTGTAAAAAACAAAAACAGAGGATGCAACAAAAAATAACAATGAAAAATTCCCCAATAGGGGGGAGACTTCGGAGGGACATTTGTGGAGAAAGCCCAGTAAAAGGCCACAATGACCCTGACCACCAAGGCAAGTGACCTCTCCCAGTTTTCCACCTTTAATTTACAGATATATACTCAGAGTAGGCCCATTCACTCGGGCCATTCTTGCTTCTCTCACCCATCTTTCAACAAAATGCTGGGAAGAGAGCACTTCCCTCTCTACTCTGATTTTCCTTTTCAAGTGAAATTTGAAAAAGTCAATCAGAGCATCACCGAAGAGGTAAGTGCTCGTCTTCAGCCCTTTCAAACGTGTCCACCATACTATCTCTTTCGCCATGGCCACCAGACATATAAAAACTGCCTGCCCTTCCCGGCTAAAGGAGGAGGGCGGGGCAATCCTCACGATGGACTCAGATGATAGCCGGATCCGTCCTAAACGCGACAGCAGGTGTTCGACATAAACCCACAAGTCAGCAATTTTCGGACATTGGACGAGTGCGTGCAGGACGGTTTCGTCGCCCTGCGCGCATCTCGGACATGCCCGGCTGACGGCACCTCCATGCCTGTAGAGTTTATCCCGAACTGGCAAGGCTCCTCGGTAGCACTGCCAGGCCAGAGATTTCTGGAAGTTGTCCATAGGCCCTGGCCCGAAAGTTCTTCCGAAGAGATTGGCTAGTTGATTTTCGTCGACGCCTAGAGTTTCCCCAAGTACGTCGTCGCTCTTCCCCTCCACTAATCCTCTATAGAACGCCGAGGTGGAGTTTCCACCGATCACATTGCCCGATTGGTCGAGGACTGTGAGCGCCTGACGACATTCCAGTCTCCAGGCGCTACCTCTCGGTCTTCGTTTGACCCAGGACTGCAGTTCCGTCAAGGAAACGAGCTGGGGAAATACGTGTCTAGCAAACGGCGACCACACCTGATCACCGTCGAGGAAGAGGTGGAGATGTCGTAGCCTGAGCGCGTGCCTGCGCATCATCAACCACGGCATGCCCAGCCCTCCACGTAGCGGGTGTTGACAACAGATGGACCGCCTGATCATCGGAGCGCGTCCCTTCCACAAAAAGCGAAAGAGCAAACGCTCCAGCGCAGTCAGGCGAGGCTTAGGACAAGGTACGACGGTCAGGCGGTAGCAGATGACAGACGCGATGTACGCGTTAGCCACCTTCGCTCGACCTTTCAGGGATAGCTTTCTCTCCGCCCATTTCTGGGTGAGAGAAGCCACCCTGCTCGTCACCTCGTCCCAGTTTTTGTCCGTCTGGAGGTCCGGACCGAACCAGACCCCTAGCAATTTAACCGGTCCGTCTGTCCAGCGTCCGACGACGCTGTTGGACGGCATGGACCTGCCTCTTCAGGTGCCGAGCTGCAGGCCCACTGACTTTTCCTGGTTGATCATTGCTCCTGTCACCGCTTCGTATTCTCTTAGTGTAGTGCCGATCGCCTCGATGTGTTTGGCGTTCGACACCACTACGGTGACATCGTCCGCATATGCTGACACGGATCTTCCGCATCCTAGTTCGCGCGGGACGCCCCTCAACGTCTCCAGTTTGTGCAGTAATGGCTCGAGAGTCAATACGTAGAAGAGGGACGAGAGGGACATCCTTGGCGGACCGAGCGCATGATGTTGAACGGTTCCGACAGGTGACCGTTCACTCTCACCACTGAGCAGATGTCGCTGTGCATGGCAGCGATCCAGCCTCTGAAGACGGGCCCAAATCCAGCCGCCCTCAGGACTGCCGCCATATAACGATGGTCGACCCTATCGAAAGCTTTCGACTGATCTAAATTGATCAAAGACCTACCCGTGCCAGGTTCCCTAGCTACCCTCTCTACGATGTATCGCATGAGGTGGAGGTTGTCGTGGATGGATCTGTCGGGAATGGCGCATGTCTGCGCCTCTCCCACCAGACCACCAACGACAAGCGCCAACCTCTTTGCTAGCACCTTGGCCCAAATCTTGAACTCTGTGTTTAGCAGAGTTATGGGCCGGAAATTATCTATGTTATCCCCGTTGTTCGGATCCTTTCTCAGCAGTGCCACCGCTCCTCGGCTCACAGAGCTGGGAATTTTCCCGTTCTGTTGCCAGTTGCAGTAGACGTTCGCCAAGAGGCCTCCGAACAAGTTTGGCATTTGTACGTAAAGTTCATAGGGCAGACCATCTAAACCAGGCGATTTACCCCTTGTGCAACTAGTCATTGCATCCCGTACTTCAGCGGTTGTTATCGGCTTTTCGCAACACTCCGCCTCAGTGGCCGAAAGCCGCGGCAGTCCGTCGAGGTAGACACTAAAGTCCATCCCTCGATCCGGCCCGCCACTGCCCCCGAACAGTTGAGCGAAGTGTCGCTGAAAAGCTTCAAACATTTGCCCGGGATCGAGTAGCATGCGCCCATCGTGGTCCACCAAAGACCGGATCGTGGCTTTGTGGCCACGACGCGCCTCTGCCACTCGGGCCCATTGAACGGCTTTCGTCCCCTCGTGTCTGAGAGTACGCACCCTTGCTCTGACAACGCAGCCTTCGTGCTTTGCATTGAAGAACTGGTCAAGGGCCAATTTCGCCGCAAGCACGTCGGTCGCAATGCCTTTGCTAAGCGCCTCGTCTAATTTTCTAACTAGTTCTCCCTCTGCTCTATTTTTCTCTATTGCTAAAGCCTTACTAAACCTAATGGATTCTATTCTAATCGCTCTTTTCAGAGCAAACCACCACTTGTTGTTGACGATGGCCGCCGTCAACGCCCGCTTAACTAGTTCGCTAATCCGGTCTCTGTAGGCCTTGCGCGCTGGTAAGGACGCGTTTAGCTTCCAGTAGCCGGGTCCTCGTCTATGAAGCCTATCTAAGTCAAGTACACAGATCACGAATTTGTGGTCCGTGTAGCTGACTATCTTGAATTGTGGACAGCCTATGCTTGACCTATCTATTTCCCTACAAAATACTCTATCTAGATATGATCTGGATGACCCTATGCGATTTGTCCAAGTCCACATTGGCACATTCGGGAAATCCAATCGGTACCTGTCAGACAGTTCAAAACGTTCAAAGCAGGTTGGTGAGGCTCTTGCACCCTCCACCCCTATCCGCTAATCCCACACAGTCCCAGCGTGCATCTAAGATCCCGTTCCAGTCAACACTAACACTAAAGAGCGGGACGTTCCAAGAAAGGTCTCCAGACGCCGGAAGAAATCAGGCCGCCCTGCTCCTGTCGGGGCATAGACGGCCACTAGCCTGAAAGCTTGCCCGTCTCCGCTGGTCACGTCCAGCACCACCAGCTTACCCTCTGGGTTCAGGAAGATGGCCCGTATGGCGAGATCCAAACCTCTCCGAAAAAGCACAGCAACTCCTCCCCCCGATCCAGGACGTCTGGGAGATGCGTACACATCGTAGCCGCCGAAGATCGGTGCGAAGACCCGTGCTTCGGAGATTCTGGTCTCACTGATGGCCACTACATCTATGTTTAGTGACCTGAGGTCGTTGAGCAGGTGGCCCTGCTTCCATGACGACCCCAAGCCACGCGCATTTATGCTGCCTATTCTGAGTGAGGTACTTTTCGTAGAGGAGGGATGGTTTTTACTTCCCTTTTCACTTGATCGTCTGGTGAAGGGACCGTTGAATCGTCCCTTCGGCTGGTCGTCGGCTCTTCTATGAGAATGTCTGAATATACTCTTCGATTGATAGTTCCTCCTAGGTCCCTGAAATCACCAACTGCGTTGGGGAATTTCGTTTTAATGTTTGTGTATTGTTTCTGTGCTATTTTTAGCAGTCTTATGTAAGTTGGCGTTTTGATTGGTACTGGTATTATGTAGTCCTGTTGTGAAATGTCTGTGTGTTCAATTATGTAAGTCATTAGTTTCTTGTTGTGTGTATTTATTGCCGTGCATTTGTTTTTCTGGGGGTGGGGTGTGGTTCTGCTATTTTCTTGTCGTTGTTGCTGGGTGTGTGTGTTTTGTTGTTGTGTTTGCGATGTTGATGCTTGTGGTGGTGGTGTTGAAGGTGTTGTTGGCGGTGGGGTTGTCGCCGGTGGTGATGGTGGTGCTAGTGTGGGTGGTGATGGTGTTGGTGGTGTTGCTGCTGTGGGTCTCTTTGCAGTAGACTTTACCCTTTTCTCATTTCTTTCCTCCCTTTTCAAAGGCGACGATGCGCTGCTTCTGCGTTTGTGCCTTCTTACGACTTTTTGCCATCTCTCTCCCACCTCACACTCCATGTCTGATTCTGTGAGGTCGGGGAGGGGTACCAGCTCCACTCTTTCACTTGTTGTTGTTGGTGATGTTTGCACTGGAGTCTCTGTTGCAGCTGCATTTGGTATTGCTGTTGTTGTTGTTAATATTTCCACTGCTGCAGCTGTTTTTGATTTCCGTGGCGTGGGTATGGGTGCCACGGACCTATCGTTCCTGGTTGCCGCTTATCCTGTTGCTGGTAGCCGTGGAGCTGGTTTTGGAAGGAGGGGGGTTTTCTCCTTTCTCAGGGTCTTCTCGTTGCAGAAGGCCCTGAGGTGAGTCTTCGATCCACAGCGAAAGCATTTCGGGCGTTTTCCCTCAACACTTATGGGCAGTTGAGTGCCGTTATCGAAGTCTATCACATCCGGGATAGCTTCGATGCACTCCTGGTTGGTTTGGATTAGCATCTCAATGGAGGTGCCGACCCAATCTTCTCTTACTTTTTTCTGTACTTGCAGTACAGTTGTTTTGTCCTCGATTCCGACGAGGACAGACGCGGCCAGCCAAGAAGGGGCCATCCCGGGGGGGACGTGGGTCAGTTTGACCCTCACAATTTTTGCCCGCAGTAGGAGGGCACCAACACCATTTCCTCGCTCCTTAGGGTCACTACGGATTGGGCCTTTGCCTCCTGGGGTGTGGCAAAAAGTACGTCTACGGTGGCATATTTTTTGCCTCGGGTGATGTGCGTTTTCCGCTGCCACACAAACCCCAAGGCTTTTTGTATTTGAGCCTCTGTGGCTCTTTCCACCCTACGGGATTTTGTACTTACTGTACGGTACGTGACCGTACAGTGCTGTTGGGTTTCGAAAAATGTTTCCGCTGCCTTGCAGATTGCTCGGTGTCCAGTCTTTGTCACCATCTTCTTCGCTTCCTCTAATTCCTCATTTGTTATGAGGATTGTTTCCAAGTTTTTCGCAATACCTGCAAATGAGATTGGTTTTTCTTTGCTGCTGTTGTTGTTGTTGTCGTCAGAGCTGCTGTTACTTTTGTTGTTGCTGCAGGTACTACGACTACTGCCTCCGCCGCTGTTGCTGTGGTTGTTGTTGGTGTTGCTGCTGCTAATGCTGTTGTTGTTTATGCTGCTGGTGATGCTGTTGCGGCTGCTACTGTTGTTTTCATTGTCACTGTTGCTGTTGTTATTACGGCTGCTACTGCTATTATTCCTGACGTCAGACGAATGAACTGGGTTTTTGTATTTCCCGCACACCTGTTTCTTTGCTGTCGTCGTCATTGTGGAGAAACCTTGCACGCTTTGCACGAGACTTTTCTTTTCTTTCGTCGCTTGCGAAAGAGAAGGGAGGGAGAGAGACACATTTAAAGAAGGGAGGGAGAGAGACAATCTTCTCTCTGCTGTAGTGATGATTGAGGAAGAAGACGGAATGAGTGGGAGTGACCTATGAAATTTCTTTTTCGTAGCCATGTTGTTGTTTTTTTGTTTAAAATATATATTGGGTACAAAACCCCAATAAGCAGTTATTTAACCCCGAAGGGCCAAATAACGGGCAGAAAGACCCCTCTCACGAGGAGGAGGGTGTTTTTGTCTATAAGTTCGTTAAAGTTTTAAACAATTTACAATTGTTATAGTGTTCAAAATTTACAATACCTTACAGAGCCGAGCCTCCGTCAACCATAGCATTCAATAATAATAATAATAATAATAATAATAATAATAATAATAATAATAATGTTTTCTTTATTAACCACAAGGGTTTACATAAAGTAGACATTAAGGACAGTACAGGACAATACAGGACGGTACAAATGGGCATTTCTGCGTGTAAAAAAAAACAGGATGAAATAAAATAACAAAGAAAAATTCCCCAATAGGGGGGAGACTTCCGAGGGACATTTGTGGAGAAAGCCCATTAAAAGACCACAGTGGCCCTGACCACCAGGGCAAGTGCCCTCTCCCAGTTTTCCACCTTTAATTTACAGACACATACTCAGAGAAGGCCCATTCATTCGGGCCATACTTGCTTCTCTCACCCATCTTTCAACAAAATGCTGGGAAGAGAGCACTTCCCTCTTTACCCTGATTTTCCTTTTCAGATGAAATTTGAAAAAGTTAATCAGGGCATCACCGAAGAGGTAAGTGCTCGTCTTCAGCCCTTTCAAACGTGTCCACCATACTATCTCTTTCGCCATGGCCACCAGACAGATAAAAACTGCCTGCCCTTCCCGGCTAAAGGAAGAGGGCGGGGAAATCCTCACGATGGACTCAGCTGATAGCTGGATCCGTCCTACACGTGACAGCAGGTGTTCGACATAAACCCACAAGTCAGCAATGCTCGGACACTGGACGAGTGCGTGCAGGACGGTTTCGTCGCCCTGTGCGCATCTCGGACATGCCCGGCTGACGGCACCTCCATGCCTGTAAAGTTTATCCCGAACTGGCAAAACACCCCGGTAGCACTGCCAGGCCAGGGATTTCTGGAAGTTGTCCATAGGCCCCGGCCCGAAAGTCCTTCCGAAGAGATTGGCTAGTTGATTTTCGTCGACGCCTAGAGTTTCTCCAAGTACGTCGGCGCTCTTCCCCTACACTAATCCCCTATAGAACGCCAAGGTGGAGTTTCTACCGATCACATTGCCCGATTGGTCGAGGGCTGTGAGCGCCTGAAGACATTCCAGTCTCCAAGCGCTCCCTCTCGGTCTTCGCTTGACCCAGGACTGCAGCTCCGTCAAGGAGACGAGCTGGGCAAAAACGTGTCTAGCAAATGGCGACCACACCTGATCACCGTCGAGGAAGAGGTGGAGATGTCGTAGCCTGAGCGCGTGTCTGCGGATCATCAGCCACGGCATGCCCAGCCCTCCACGTAGCGGGTGTTGACAGCAGATGGACCGCCTGACCATCGGAGCGCGTCCCTTCCACAAGAAGCGAAAGAGCAAACGCTCCAGCGCAGTCAGGCGGGGCTTAGGACAAGGTACGACGGTCAGGAGGTAGTAGATGACGGACGCGATGTACGCGTTAGCCACCGCCGCTCGACCTTTCAGGGATAGCTTCCTCTCGGCCCATTTCTGGGTGAGAGAAGCCACCCTGCTCGTCACCTCGTCCCAGTTTTTGTCCGTCTGGAGGTCTGGACCGAACCAGACCCCTAGCAATTTAACCGGTCCGTCCGTCCAGCGCCCGACGACGCTATTGGACGGCATGGACCTGCCTCTCCAGGTGCCGAGCTGCAGGCCCACTGACTTTTCCTGGTTGATCATTGCTCCTGTGACCGCTTCGTATTCTCTTAGTGTAGTGCCGATCGCCTCGATGTGTTTGGCGTTCGACACCACTACGGTGACATCGTCCGCATATGCTGACACGGATCTTCCGCATCCTAGTTCGCGCGGGACCCCCCTCAACGTCTCCAGTTTGTGCAGTAATGGCTCGAGAGTCAATACGTACAATAGGGACGAGAGGGGACATCCTTGGCGGACCGAGCGCATGATGTTGAACGGTTCCGAAAGGTGACCGTTCACTCTCACTACAGAGCAGATGTCGCTGTGCATGGCAGCGATCCAGCCTCTGAAGACGGGCCCAAAGCCAGCCGCCCTCAGGACTGCCGCCATATAACGATGGTCGACCCTATCGAAAGCTTTCGACTGATCTAAATTGATCAAAGACCTACCCGTGCCAGGTTCCCTAGCTACCCTCTCTACGATGTATCGCATGAGGTGGAGGTTGTCGTGGATGGATCTGTCGGGAATGGCGCATGTCTGCGCCTCTCCCACCAGACCACCAACGACAAGCGCCAACCTCTTTGCTAGCACCTTGGCCAAAATCTTGAACTCTGTGTTTAGCAGAGTTATGGGCCGGAAATTATCTGTTATCCCCGTTGTTCGGATCCTTTCTCAGCAGTGCCACCGCTCCTCGGCTCACAGAGCTGGGAATTCTTCCGTTCTGTTGCCAGTTGCAGTAGACGTTCGCCAAGAGGCCTCCGAACAAGTTTGGCATTTGTACGTAAAGTTCATAGGGCAGACCATCTAAACCAGGCGATTTACCCCTTGTGCAACTAGTCATTGCATCCCGTACTTCAGCGGTTGTTATCGGCTTTTCGCAACACTCCGCCTCAGTGGCCGAAAGCCGCGGCAATCCGTCGAGGTAGACACTAAAGTCCATCCCTCGATCCGGCCCGCCACTGCCCCCGAACAGTTGAGCGAAGTGTCGCTGAAAAGCTTCACACATTTGCCCGGGATCGAGTAGCATGCGCCCGTCGTGGTCCACCAAAGACCGGATCGTGGCTTTGTTGCCACGACGCGCCTCCGCCACTCGGGCCCATTGAACGGCTTTCGTCCCCTCGAGTCTGAGAGCACGCACCCTAGCTCTGACAACGCAGCCTTCGTGCTTTGCATCGAAGAATTGGTCAAGGGCCAATTTCGCCGCAAGTACGTCGGTCGCGATGCCTTTGCTAAGCGCCTCATCTAATTTTCTAACTAATTCTCCCTCTGCTCTATTTTTCTCTATTGCTAAAGTCTTACTAAACCTAATGGACTCTATTCTAATTGCTCTTTTCAGAGCAAACCACCACTTGTTGTTGACGATGGCCCCCGTCAACGCCCGCTTAACTAGTTCGCTAATCCGGTCTCTGTAGGCCTTGCGCGCTGGTAAGGACGCGTTTAGCTTCCAGTAGTCGGGTCCTCGTCTATGAAGCCTATCGAAGTCAAGCACACAGATCACGAATTTGTGGTCCGTGTAGCTGACTATCTTGAATTGTGGACAGCCTATGCTTGACCTATCTATTTCCCTACAAAATACTCTATCTAGATATGATCTGGATGACCCTATGCGATTTGTCCAAGTCCACATTGGTACATTCGGGAAATCCATTCGGTACCTGTCAGACAGTTCAAAACGTCTGAGCAGGTTGGTGAGACTCTTGCACCCTCCACGCCTATCCACTAATCCCACACAATCCCAGCGTGCATCTAAGATCCCGTTCCAGTCGCCCACTAACACTAAAGAGCGGGACGTTCCAAGAAAGGTCTCCAGACGCCGGAAGAAATCAGGCCGCCCTGCTCCTGTCGGGGCATAGACGGCCACTAACCTGAAAGCTTGCCCGTCTCCGCTGGTCACGTCCAGCACCACCAACTTACCTTCTGGGTCCAGGAAGATGGCCCGTATGGCAAGATCCAAACCTCTCCGAAAAAGCACAGCAACTCCTCCCCCCGATCCCGGACGGCTGGGAGATGCGTACGCATCGTAGCCGCCGAAGATCGGTGCGAAAGCCTGTGCTTCGGAGATTCTGGTCTCGCTGATGGCCACTACATCTATGTTTAGTGACCTGAGGTTGTTGAGCAGGTGGCCCTGCTTCCATGACGACCCCAAGCCACGCGCATTTATGCTGCCTATTCTGAGTGAGGTCATGTTGAAAAGGAGTGGAACAGATGGGAAAGACCACTTACCTTACTTCTCGTAGGGGAAGGACGGTTTTTCCATCCTTTTCACTGCTTGTGGCCTCCTCAGGAAGGATGTCCTTATAAATCCTCCTGGAGAGTGCTTGTCGGAAGTCTCCGATGTCTTTGGGGAATTTTTGTTTTAGTGTCATGTACGTTTTCTGTGTGATGCGAGTGATTTGTATGTGTGGAGGTGGTGTGAATTTTGGGGTTGTTGTGTAGTCTTTTTCTGTGATGCTGGTGTTGTGTTGGATGTAGTGTAATAATTGCTTGTTGTTCAAATTTAATGCTGTGTAGTGTGTATCGTTTTGGTTGTTTTGTTTTGTTTGCGTTTGTTGTGGGTTTGTTTCTGTTTCGCATTTTGGTGACTTTTGTGGTGTAGGTGATGGTGGTGTTGGGGTTAATGATGGTGATGGTGTTGGTGTTTGGGTTGATGGGGTTGGTGATGCTGGTGTGGATGGTGGCATATCTGTCCTAACTTTTTTGTTTCTTAATTTATTTGTTTCCCTCTGTATTTTGTTTTTGGAGGGGGAAGGAAGAGAATTTTTTCTTTTTTGGTTTCTTTTTTTTTCCGGATATCGTTTCCCACTCCTCGTCGTCACAATCTTTCTCCAGTTGTGATAGGCCGGGGAGTGGAAAATCCTCCACAGCCGTTAGTTTTGGTTGTGGCGTGGTGGATGGTATAGGCGCTGGTGCTAGTTCTGAAGCGTTGGGTGGTGGTGGTGTTGGTTTTGCTGGTGGTGGTGGTGGTGTTGGTTTTGCTACTGTTGCTGGGGTTGTTGCTGTTATAGTTGCTTCTGTTGTTGCTGCTACAGTTGTTGCTGCCATCTCTGCTACTGGTGGTGTTGATGGTTGTGTCACTGGGGTGGGTAGGAGAGGTGGCCTCAACCTTTTAGCCTGAGGGCAGAAAGCCCTTAGGTGGGTTCCTTCACCACAAACGACACACCTAGGTCTTCTGCCCTCGACAATTACCGTGAGGTGGCTGCCGTCAGTGAAGTCTATTACCTCTGGGATCTCCTCAATGCTTTTTTGGTCCGCTTGGATCAGGAGCTCCATCCCAGATCCGGACCAGTTCTCCTGCTTTTCTTTTGCTATTGCTATTATTTTCGTGTTGGCTTCGATGCCGGCGAGGACGGCCGCTATTAGCCAGGGAATTTCGATGGCCGGTGGAACGTGTGTCACCCTGATCTTTACGAGTCTCTGGCCACAATAGCTTGGGACGAGTGTGAAGTCGTCACTTCTTAATGGGGCCATGGAGTGTTCTCTAGCCTCCTCTGGTGTTTCAAAGAACACGTCCACGGTTCCATACTTTTGCCCACGTCTGATGTGGGTTTTTCTTGCCCACACATGTCCCAAAGCTTTTTGGATTTGGGACTCGGATGCCCGTTCCACTCGGCGCGATTTTACATTTATTGTTCTATACGACACGGTGCATAGGCGCCGATGCTCCATTTTATTAGGTGGGGGGGTGACGCTGACCCTGTACCCATCTTTCTTTACCATTTGTTTGGCATTTTCTAAATCCTCCTGAGTTACCGTAAATGCTTCGAACTGTTTTGCTACGATGGCGAAACTGAGGGGTTTTTTTATAATGTCATTGTTGTTGTTGTTGCTATCGTTAATATTAATTTTAGTTTCAGTTGTGGTTGTGGTGACGTCAGTCGTCTTTGGTGGGGAAGAGTCCATTTTGCTTGATTTCATTTCGACATCACGAGTTAATTTATTCTTTTCTTCTTTTGTTTCTGTTGTCGCGGTGGTGGTGGTGGTGGTGGAGGCTTTAACACCTGCAGTCATTGGTAATGGCGGGAAATGAATGTCTGCCTGAGACAAATTTAAAATATTGCTAGTGCTTATATTTTTGTTTTGTGTTGGCAAACGTAGTAACATTTACAATGGTGGTGTCGGTGTGAGGTGTTAATTTGTGAGGAAGGCTTTCAGCTGCTTCGTGCAGAGGTGAATTAGCCATTTTTTTCAAAGAAATTTTTTGATAATAATAAAAGTTTAAATTTTGGGCACAAGGCCCCAATCTTTTTGGGTGTCCTTTTCGGAAAACAATGTATGTGCGCTTATAAACAGTTAACAATAAAATTTTCCATAAATGACAATTTTTAACAAACGGAAATAACAAACCTTTGCGGAGCTCACGAATTTACTACGTAGGTCGCCAATAATAATAATAATAATAATAATAATAATAATCTCATCACCACCACCACTTCCTCACTATCGCTACCGCCGCTATTCCCTCCCACTACCGCCTGCTAGTTGCTGCTAGCACAGCACCGCCACCACCTCCGCCGCCGCTGCCTCAGTATCACTACCGCCGCTATTCTCTCCTATTCGCTGCTACATTGTAGAATTCCCACTAAAAGAGGAAAACATGAAAATATATAAATAGACTGAATTGATGACCCGGTCAAAATAAAAAAAAAACAACAAAAATAAAAATCAAAGCAGCACAGCAACAACGAAAAACGTAAAGGAAATAAAAATGAAGAGAAAAACAAACGGACGGACAGAGAAGGGAAGGGAAAACTAAGTCAGACATTCAAACACTACATTACAATGAAACTTATGCTTATTCATTTTGGGGGTTTTTCTGCCTGTTTGTTTGTTTGTTTGTTTGGGTTCGTCTACAGCGTGATAATGCCACACACAAGCCACGTGGAGTGACGAAACCACCGGAGACAAGTAATTCACCGGTGGTTATGTAACCATACATTCGCCAATCATCGATAAGAGTGTTTAAATGTCGAACCTAAACAGTTCGAATAACGGTGAAATGGAGACTAGAATGTCATGTGACAGACTCTCACCCAACAGGTGCTCCCTGGCTCAGCAGCAGGGACCTGGCTGTCAACCAAATACTGCTGGTGTCGGAGGAAGAAGAAGAAGGAAAGGGACCAGAACCAACTGGACGAAAGAATTGAATAGAACTGTTATGCTATGTTACCTGAAGAGTAACCCCAAGGAGAAAGGCTATAGGAAAAGGATGCATAACATCTGGAACGAGATTGGTCCATTTAAATTAGATGAACAAAAACTGGCCGGGCAGGCTCGGGTAATAAGAACTAATAGGTGGATAAGCGAGCTGGAACTGGAGGAACTGGGCAGAGAGATTAGCTTGGAGATGGAGGGTGGAGTATGCCAGGCAAACGAGCCAGTGGGAAATGAAGGTGAAGAGATCGAGAGAACGGAGGAACCACTCGAAACAGACAATGATCTGAATGCTGAGATAAATAATACCTGGAACAGAGATACGGCCACTGAGAAGATGAATGCTGACGGGCTAGGACAAGATTTGGTAGATATCCTAAACTTAGTGGTAGATGAATTGAATAATGATAGTGGGAGACCTATGAACCTAAGATTTGTAGACAGGAAAAAGTTAAAAGAAACAACAGCTAAGGTAAACAAAGTCATCCCATACCTTGAGGCGAGGAGCCTTCACCAGTGCAACAATATCCTCAAAGCAGCAGCAAATACGGTGAGGAAACTACTTGGTATAAAAGCGAGAGGAAACAACAGACAAGAAAGAGCAGAGCCTTGGTGGAAGAAACGACTGAGTGGTCAAATCAGGGAAATGAGAAATGACATTGGAAAGCTTGAGTCCCTACTGAATGGGACACTAAAAAACATAGACACTAAAAATAGACTGGAAATAAAGTACAAAACTAGGAGGAAAAAGCTAAATATTATCATAGAGGAACTGAAGCAACGCATTGTAGCAAAAAGTGCAAAAATCAGGCGATACGAGAACAGAGTCAGCCAGTATAGACAGAACCGCATGTTCGACAACAACCAGAAGATGCTGTTTGGACAGCTTGAAGGGAAAGAAAGAGGCAACGACTTGATCCCTGAGGCGGAACAAACTAAAACATTCTGGAGAGGAATATGGGAGCAGGACGTTAAACATAATGACCAGGCAGTGTGGATTGAGACAGTACAAAAGGAGATCAGTGAACAGGCACGCCAACAAACTGATTTGAGTATCACAGTTGAAATTCTTAAGGGGCAGGCCAAAAAACTAACCAACTGGAAATCACCTGGCCCAGATGGTGTGCAGGGGTATTGGATTAAAAACATAACATCCCTCCACCCGAAACTGACAACCATGTTCAATGACTGCTTGATGTTAGGTGAGGTACCAGAATGGTTGACAAAAGGTACCACAGTTCTGATAATGAAAGACCGAGTCAAGGGTAATGATGTTACCAACTATAGACCTATCACATGTCTGTCCGTAATGTGGAAACTGTTGACAAGCATTATGTCTGAGGAAATCTACCATCACCTCCACACAAACAACTTGTTACCGGACGAACAGAAAGGATGCCGAAAGAAGTCACGTGGTACAAAGGACCAGTTACTTATTGATAAGATGGTAATGAGAATTGCAGGAGGAGACACACTGGTCTTGCCATGGGATGGATAGACTACAAAAAGGCATTTGACATGGTGCCTCATTCTTGGATCACCAAAAGCCTGGAGATCTTCAAGGTGGCAGATAACATCAGGCAGTTGTTGGGCAAAAGTATGAAGTCCTGGGAAACAGAGTTAACATCAACTGGAGAATCCTTGGGAAGCGTGAAGATCAAGAGAGGTATCTTCCAGGGAGATAGTCTGTCCCCTCTGTTGTTTGTCCTTGTCCTGATGCCCCTGACCAGTGTACTGCGAAAAGTGAGAGCAGGATATAGGTTGGGAAAGGGAGGGCTTACCATCAATCACCTCCTCTTCATGGACGATCTTAAGCTCTTCGGGAAGAGTGAGAAGGAGTTGGATGTGCTTGTTGACACTGTCCGTATTTTCAGCAATGATATATGTATGCAATTTGGTATTAGTAAGTGTGGAGTCATTGTGATGAGGAGGGGTAAGTTGAGCAGAAGTAACGGAATCCAGATAACAACAGGTGAGATGATAAAAGAAATTGACTCTGAAGAAGGATACAAGTATTTGGGCGTTCTGGAGGCTGATGACATCAAGAACAAAAAAATGAAGGAATTGATAAGAACTGAATACCTTCGGAGAGTAAGGAGCGTATTAAAGTCACATCTGAACAGTAGGAATGCCATAAGTGCAGTAAATTCCCGAGCTGTGTCTATTATTAGGTACAGTGCGGGAATTCTGAGATGGAATGTTGCTAAACAAAAAGAAATGGATAGGAAGATTAGGAAGCTATTGACTATCTACAATATGTTCCACAAGAGGGGTGATGTCGATAGACTCTACTTAAGGAGATCTGAGGGAGAAGAGGTCTTATCAGCATAGAGGACTGTGTTCAGATGGAGAAAAACAACCTACACAAATACGTGACTGATAGTAAGGATCCAATGCTCAGAGCTGTACTGAAGGAGGGGACAATAAGCCAGGGGATGTCCAAGGAGGAAATAACATCAAGGAGAAAGAGCAGCCTTCAGGAAAAATCCCTTCATAGTACCTTCTTTGAGAAAACTGAATTTAGAGATCCACAGACATGGAACTGGTTGAAAAGAGGAGACCTTAAAAAGGCTACAGAAGGAATGTTAATGGCTGCGCAGGAGCAGGCCCTCAAAACGAAGTGGTTGAAACACCACATTTACAAGGAGGAGGCTAGCCCACTGTGCAGGATCTGTGGAGAGTGAGAGGAGACTGTGGCTCACATTGTATCCGAGTGTAAACACCTAGCCCAGACTCACTATAAGGGCTGGAGACATGATGTGATGGGCAGGGTGATCCACTGGCACCTATGCAAAGTAAACAATTTACCACATTCTGAGAAGTGGTATGAGCATAAGCCAGAGGCGGTGATAGAAAACGATCAGGTGAAGGTGCTGTGGGATTTTAAGATACAGACGGACAAGAAACTAGAACACAATAGACCTGACCTGGTGGTTTTGGACAAAGAAAAAAGATCGTGCCTGATTGTGGATGTGGCCTGCCCATTCGACACGAGAGTGCAAGAGAAGGAGAGGGAGAAAATTAACCGATACCAGGACTTAAAGTGGGAGGTAAAAAGGATTTGGAACTGCCATGAAGTCAAAGTGATCCCGATTGTCATAGGCGCACTGGGGACTATCTCCAAAAGTTTCCAGGGATGGTTAAAGAAAATTGGCCGCTTCACGCTTTTTGGAACGCTTCAAAAGGCATGCTTGCTGGGAACAGCAAGAACCCTCCGATACGTCCTGAATATCTGAGGCTGCAGGTAGTGGCTTGATATTCATCACAACAAACTTTCCAGTTGACTAACATCAATGACTGAGACTCAAAGAGTAATAACAATAATAATAATGCTTTCTTTATTAACCACAAGGGTTTACACAAAGTAGACATTAAGGACAGTACAGGACAAAACAGGACGGTACAAATGGGCATTTCTGCGTGTAAAAAAAAAACAAAAAAAAAACAGAGGATGTAATAATAGAACAATGAAAAATGACAAATTCTCCAATAGGGGGGAGACCTCCGAGGGCCATCGTGGAGAAAGCCCATTAAAAAAAGCCACGGTGGCCCTGACCACCAGGGCAATTGTCTTTTCCCAGTTTTCCACCTTAAATTTACAGGCATATATTCAGAGAAGGTCCACTCACTCGGGCCATTCTTGCTTCTCTCACCCATCTTTCAACAAAAAGCTGGAAAGAGAGCACCTCCCTCTCTATCCTGATTTTCTTTTTCAAATGAAATAGGAAAAAGTTAATCATGGCATCACCGAAGAGGTAAGTACTCGTCTTCAGCCCTTTCAGACGCGTCCACCATATTATCTCTTTCGCCATGGCCACCAGACAAATAAAAACTGCCTGCCCTTCCCGGCTAAAGGAAGAGGGTGGGGCAATCCTCAAGATGGACTCAGCTGATAGTCGGATCCCTTCTACACGCGACAGCAGATGTTCGACATAAAACCACAAATCAGCAATGCTCGGACACTGGACGAGTGCATGCAGGACGGTTTCGTCGCCCTGCGCGCATCTCGGACATGTCCGGCTGACGGCACCTCCATGCCTGTAGAGTTTATCCCGAACTGGCAAAGCACCTCGGTAGCACTGCCAGGCCAGGGATTTCTGGAAGTTGTCCATAGGCCCCGGCCCGAAAGTTCTTCCAAAGAGATTGGCTAGTTGATTTTCGTCGACACCTAAAGTTTCCCCAAGTACGTCGTCGCTCTTCCCTCCACTAATCCTCTATAGAACGCCAAGGTGGAGTTTCCACCGATCACATTGCCCGATTGGCCGAGGGCTGTGAGCGCCTGAAGACATTCCAGTCTCCAGGCGCTCCCACAAGGTCTTCGCTTGACATAGGACTTCAGCTCCGTCAAGGAGATGAGCTTGGGAAAGACGCGTCTAGCAAACGGCGACCACACCTGATCACCGTCGAGGAAGAGGTGGAGATGTCGTAGCCTGAGCGCGTGTCTGCGCATCATTAGCCACGGCATGCCCAGCCCTACACGTAGCGGGTGTTGACAGCAAATGGACCGCCTGACCATCGGAGCGCGTCCCTTCCACAATAAGCAAACGCTCCAGCGGAGTCAGGCCAGGTTTAGGACAAGGCACTACGGTCAGGCGGTAGCAGATGACGGACGCGATGTACGCGTTAGCAACCTCCGCTCGACTTTTCAGGGATAGCTTCCTCTCTGCCTATTTCTGGGTGAGAGAAGCCACCCTGCTCGTCACTTCGTCCCAGTTTTTGTCCGTCTGGAGGTCCGGACCGAACCAGACCCCTAACAATTTAACTGCAGGCCCACCGACTTTTCCTGGTTGATCATTGCTCCTGTCACCGCTTCGTAT
Organism: Eledone cirrhosa; assembly: GCA_964016885.1. Classification (NCBI taxonomy): domain Eukaryota; kingdom Metazoa; phylum Mollusca; class Cephalopoda; order Octopoda; family Eledonidae; genus Eledone; species Eledone cirrhosa. Next base: position 276,656,154 of record OZ024741.1, on the reverse strand, counting down.
TCTCTTAGTGTAGTGCCGATCGCCTCGATGTGTTTGGCGTTCGACACTACTACGGTGACATCGTCCGCATATGCTGACACGGATCTTCCGCATCCTAGTTCGCACGGGACCCCCCTCAACGTCTCCAGTTTGTGCAGTAATGGCTCGAGAGTCAATACGTACAAGAGGGACGAGAGGGGACATCCTTGGCGGATTGGCGGACCGAGCGCATGATGTTGAACGGTTCCGAAAGGTGACCGTTCACTCTCACCACAGAGCAGATGTCGCTGTGCATGGCAGCGATCCAGCCTCTGAAGACGGGCCCAAAGCCAGCTGCTCTTAGGACTGCTGCCAGATAACTATGGTCGACCCTACCGAAAGCTTTCGACTGATCTAAATTGATCAAGGACCCACCTGTGCCAGGTTCCCTAGCTACCCTCTCCACGATGTATCGCATGAGGTGGAGGTTGTCGTGGATGGATCTGTCGGGAATGGCGCATGTCTGCGCCTCTCCTACCAGACCACCAACGACAAGCGCCAACCTCTTTGCTAGCACCTTGGCCAAAATCTTGAACTCTGTGTTTAGAAGAGTTATGGGCCTGAAATTATCTATGTTATCCCCCTTGTTCGGATCCTTTCTCAGCAGCGCCACCGCTCCTCGGCTCACAGAGCTGGGAATTCTCCCGTTCTGTTGCCAGTTGCAGTAGACGTCCGCCAAGAGGCCTCCGAACAAGTCTGGCATCTGTACGTAAAGTTCATAGGGCAGACCATCCAAACCAGGCGATTTACCCCTTGTGCAGCCAGTCATTGCCTCCCATACTTCAGCTGCTGTTATCGGCTTTTCGCAACACTCCGCCTCGCTGGTCGAGAGCCGCGGCAGTCCATCGAGGTAGTCACTTAAGTCCATCCCTCGATCCGGCCCGCCGCTGCCCCCGAACAGCTGAGCGAAGTGTCGCTGAAAAGCTTCACACATTTGCCCGGGATCGAGTAGCATGCGCCCGTCGTGGTCCACCAAAGACTGGATCGTGGCTTTGTTGCCACGACGCGCCTCTGCCACTCGGGCCCATTGAACGGCTTTCGTCCCCTCGTGTCTGAGAGCACGCACCCTAGCTCTGACAACGCAGCCTTCGTGCTTTGCATTGAAGAATTGGTCAAGGGCCAATTTCACCGCAAGTACGTCGGTCGCGATGCCTTTGCTAAGCGCCTCGTCTAATTTTCTAACTAGTTCTCCCTCTGCTCTATTTTTCTCTATTGCTAAAGCCTTACTAAACCTAATGGACTCTGTTTTAATCGCTCTTTTTAGAGCAAACCACCACTTGTTGTTGACGATGGTCCCCGTCAATGCTCGCTTAACTAGTTCGCTAATCCGGTCTCTGTAAGCCTTGCGCGCTGGTAATGACGCGTTTAGCTTCCAGTAGCCGGGTCCTTGTCTATGAAGCCTATCTAAGTCAACCACACAGATCAGGAATTTGTGGTCCGTGTAATAATAATAATAATAATAATATTTCAAGAATTATTAATAGTCAATTTTTTTTCTTCATAGGCAATATTTTTTTCGAAATTTGTATAATGTTTGAAAGGTTCTTCCAAACTTATGTAGACAGCTTCCGAATAATTCTTTTTTTCTTATTAATTAAATTACCATAATTTGTAATTATTAATAGAGTCTCTAAATTGTAAAGATTGCAATTTGGTGAAATGGAAGCGTTCCGGTAGGAATCAGAATTCTTTAGTTTACTCCAAGAAATTGAGTATTTAATATTTTTCTCTTTTAAAGACCATATTAATTGTGATAATGATGTAGAAAATTATTTATCTGGATTAGAAAACGAATGTTTATGATTGGAAAAGCGAAACTTAAAGTTCGATGAAGTGGCACCAAAGTATTATTATTATTTGTCTTAATGGTACATTTATATACTAGATTCTTGTCAAGGCAATTATTTTGTAAAGGGCATTCAGATTTCCTTCTACAGTTACAAGTCAATTCAATGTTATTTCTATAACCTAAACTATTCGTACTATCATTATTATTTCTAGGTGTTCTACTATTATTCGTATTTAAACTATTGTTGTTATTCACATTAACTAATGTATTATTATTATTATTATTATTATTGTTATGATCGCTAATTATATGCTGGTTCAAATTAAGAATTTTACTATTAATTTTTGCAATATTTTTAGCAATATTCATAGTTGTTGAATAAGAGAGTTTAACTTGATAGAGTAATACTTATGTGATCTAGGGAAACATTTATCCAAGGCTTTAAAAAAAAATGTGCTAAAGGTGTTTTAATAGCTAAAGATGCTGGCGGAGCATACCAAATTATAGATCTAGTCCTAATTTTTTCCCCGATTTATTCCTCAAGTTGTTGTTTTTACAGTCAGTTTTATTTTGATTATTATGAATACTGTGTTTATAATTAATATTATTTTTTTCTACATATTCAATATTATTTTTATATCCTGTTTTATGTAACGCTTCATTATAATATCCAGCCTTACTATTAAAAATGGATCTATTAGCAGATAGTCTGGATATTCGTTATTGGACACGATTGACTATTGCATTTTTAACACTTTTAGGAGTATTAGAGTAAAAGCTAACATAATTTAAGTTTTCATTGAGTTTATGGAAGGGGTAATACAAGCCTGAGTTTAAATTAAGGGTTACATCTAAAAAATTAACTATTTTATTGCTATTTTCTACTTTTAATTTCAGGTCATAATTTTTAAAGAATTCTATAATTACTTTCTTTACTCTATTTAATTCGCTATTATTATGTCTAACTACAGTAAATAATATTTCGTCTCTATATAAACCACCGGTAATCTCCGGCAGTTTTCTATTTATCATATTAAGGATGAAAATTCCCACAAGATCGGTAACTTGCGCAGAATCAGACGAGCCCATAGTAATGTCGAAATTCTTCTGCCTACAAGGTTCGCCTTGCCATTAAAATAATATTAATCTCGTCACTAGATAGATCCGTGTGTTATATGCATATGAAAGCGCCTTATTTAAAAGGTTAGGAGTTATTGAGGAGTAATAACTCGCTATGTACATTTGAATGAATTTATGATTTTTCTTATTTTCGATATTATTGAACCAATCTATGACTTCACTAGTGCCCTTCCATAAGTTATGCCTTGACCTCAATTTTAACGTTGGCAAAATCCTATCTATTATGATTTTGCTAATTATTCCAAAGTCGGATTTCAAAGGTGCAATAAGTCTAAGAGGTAAGTCCTCTTCGAAATTTCTTTTATGGTCTTTAAAATTTATCCGCGGTTGCCTTGGTATGAAAGGTTCGGTCTCCCGCTCTATTCCGAGATTGGTGATAATTTCAAAAGCATCATTATTGATATCCAATAGATCGTCACTCGGGGCTTTTCTGTAATTTTTTCTCAATTCTTTTAAAATTAAGTCATTATATTTTGTTTTTTCTATCCCATATAGGTTGTTGGTTTTGTCTAATTTCACTAATATTTTATTTACTTTGTTTTATGTCATTGATGTTTTCCTTTAGACCTCTAGGGTATTCTTGGCCTCTATATGCGTTTTTTTTTTAATTTTATATTCCTTAATATATAAAAAATTTCGTTTTCAAAATTTTCAAAGAGTTTGTTGTACGGAGGATTTTTCCTAGATTTAAAAATATTCTCGAAATTATGGTTGGTGTTTTTCCTATTTGTTTCATTTTTCTTTTCAAAATGAAAAGCACGCCACCGCACTCTTCTTATGAAGGAGTTGGTTTGTTCAATAAGTTTTCTCGTGTATTCTTCATTAGATGGTAAAGGTATATCTTTGAGAGATGTAGAAACCCTAAAGAATTCCATCATTTATTAATAATCTATTTATTAATAATCTATTACACACACACACACATACACACACACACACACACATATACACACACACACACATATATATATATATATATATATATATATATATATATATATATATATATATATATATATATATATATTTTTTTTTTTTTTTTTTTCGTTTTGGCCGCCGCCGAAATACGATCTCGCTGAAATTAAATTTGTATTTATCTCCCGGGCTTACCAATTAATTAGTTAATTCAATTAGACAATTCTATTGACTGATTAATTGCTTAAGTTTATTTAAAAACAACCCGGTCGAGAGCTTACTTCGATTTGTGCAGTTTTTTGCAATTTTTTGCAACTCGTTTACACATTTTGAATGCAACCGCCAAAAACAGTGTCTACCTTGTTCGATAATTATACCAAAAGCTTACAATGAAAGCAGACAGTATACTTGATTTAGGAGTCACAGAAACCTCCCACTTTATTTTACTACCAAGTTCCAGGAAGATCCAGGTAAAAATGTTTTGTTAACCTGCTCGTTTTTTTGGCTGCCTGGCTTGTCAATTCACAGGCATTTTTATAATGTATCTGGCCCTTATAACGTATGTTAATTGCTATGGCTTCCTCCTAGTCCATTGAGCGCTTGCAGGCATATCTCGAAAATTGCGTTTCGTTTTGTTTTGGCCGCCGCCGAAATACGATCTCGCTGAAATTATATTTATATATATATATAGAAGTGGTAACACAACAGTTAGTTCACCATACCGAGAACACCTTAGTGGATCCTCAGCCCGAGCTGAGGATCCGCTAAGGTGAAACAATTGTTCTCAGTATGGTGAACTAACTGTTGTGTTATAACTTCTACTTAACTCGTCCCATGGACTGAGTGCTCTACGACTACGGATATTACCTTCCAGTGTTCTACCTCTCTTTCTCTCTCTCTCTCTCTCTCTCTCTCTCTCTCTCTATATATATATATATATATATATATATATATATATATATATATATATATATATATATATATATATACTGTTATGCGTCCATCCGTGAGGCTGAGGCCATGCTGGGGCACCACCACTAATGCTACACTTTATATAGCCAGCCTTCCCTGGTTGGCTATTGATGCAATAGGGAGGGAGTTTGCGCTTCGCCTCATGTTGTGGGTTCATCTTGGCCAGTAGAATGTCGAGATGTCTCTTGAAAACATTTATATGCACACCATATAGATCTCTCAGATTTTTTATTACTAATTGAAAAGCTGGGGTCCTTTAAACCCCAGGCTATTGCAGTATGTGATCATTATTGTTGATGCAACTGATGAGACCTTTGGCACTACACAGTGGCGTCCCGTAAATAAGTACAAGCACGGGTATATATGATCATAGAAACATCCATATATACACATACACACACATATGTATGTAAATATACATAATATACATACATATATGTATATCTTTTCACCGAAATGACTGACTAAATACACGCGTGCTTTTTCTCCCCAAAAATGTTTTCTTTTCCTTCCTCTTCTCACTCTATCTTTCTATTTCATCTTCTGGTGAAGGACTTGTGTCCGTAATTAAAATATATTTTCATTGTACTGTTTTGTTTGCTTTGTTGTTTCCGTTTACCTTTTGCATATATATATATATATATATATATAGCGAGAGAGAGAGTGGAGGAGGAATAATCCAACTAAATCGCACACATCGGAGCTATTGAAAGAGCCCATCGAGACATCAAAAGAGTTTTCTGGGCTTGATTTTTTTAACCCAAGTATCTTTTTTAGCGAAAAATCTAGCAAAATATAAGGCTTTAATTAATAAGGATTGAGTAATAGAGGGGTAGAAATCTACAATATCCAATTGCACAAATCTACACTTAATTTTCTCTTGTATATTATTAAACCATGATATAACAGAGGAATTATTTAACCATTGGAATAATTCAGTCGTAGTTCTTATTTGAAATATTATATTTCTTAGGGGTTTTTTTTACTAGCAAGATCGATTTCAGATTTAGCAGGGTTGATTAGTCTACAACTAGGTCGATTAATAAAGTCTGATTTATGGTCTTTAAGTGTAACATATCCTTTACATTTGGCTAGGCTTTCAGTTCGGTTATCAACTTTTAATGTACTAGCTAAAGCTTTAGCTTCATTATTTATGATATTATAAGTATTAATATTAGCTTTTTGATATTTAGCAGTGATGCTATCTGTTAAAAGTTGGTTATATAAAATATTATTAACTTCGTAAAGGTTTTTAGTTTTATCAGAGAAAACAAATGTATTATTAGAGCGTTTGATATTAGAAATGTCATTAGAAAGTTTAGATTGAAAATTGTTATTGTACTTACGGAATTATATATATATATAAAGATTTATTGATGTTTTAAAATTCGAAATGTTGATATCGAAACACAGATTTTGTAACGTTATTAGCATTGTAAGGAATTTCAAATACATATACACACACACATATATATATATATATATATATATATATATATATATATATATATATATATATATATATATGTGTGTGTGTGTGTGTGTGTGTGTGTGTGTGTGTTAGGAAAAACAGACAAGGCGTGATTAGAAAAACTTATTTAATTATACATTCTAGCATGTGTTTCATCATCATGTTACGTCACAGGGTCTACGAGAGCTGTTTAAGGGTATTCATTTTTCCAATCACTCCCTTGCAATACATTGTTACTCAACCAATCTTCAGAGAATAAATACAATATTTAGAATTTCAAGTGATACTAGTATCGAATAAGAGGAAGAATTGATAAGTTGACCTATGGGCTTCCAGCAATTTTTGGTACTACATACATTATATATGTTATTGGTTGAGAGATAGTTAATTTATAGATCAAAGGAGATCGTATAAGTGATGGGAGTAGCTACTGTGGTAAAAAATTAAAAGACTGCAAATTTCTTTAATTTTAATAGTACCAGCATGACAGTTACAGATAAGGATGTAGCTATAATAGAGGAATTAGCGTCACTTGCTTATGTGATAAAAGCAGACTATTTGAAAGAAACAGAAATAGAGAAATTTAGATCAAAAATGGAGGTAGGGTAATAGGTTCTAATCATGGGTTAACTAGAGTTATAATTAGAAAATGCTTTAAGGTAGTTGTGCTTACAGTTGAATATCCTATCTTGTCTAGAATTCAGTCATTTCTTTCCTGCCAAGATTTCTAGTACTTTCATCGCACAAAAATCACATTCATTTCTTTCACGTTGGTATGGGTCGGCGAATCATAGAACGGACCACGACAGATTATATTCTATGTTTTACATTTTTCAAAAT